>BTHU01000022.1:60248717-60748717 GCA_036184795.1 Tokudaia tokunoshimensis | reverse complement strand
CTGTCTCCCACTCCGAGGTGCTTGTCACCCATCACGCGGTAATTTGAAACTCGAGCACAAACGCACCCCAAAATTGGCACCTCCAAGTCCGGGCTGCGGACACTGGCATCCTCAAGCCCTCAGCTGGCTTCTGGTACCATAGCGGTTACTTTTATCACTGCACTCTTAACCCGATTTGACTTTCGAAACTTTTCTGTTACATTGAACAGTTCTTCCTTCACAGATCTACATTTCTACTTTCATAGAGTCTAGATTTTCAGAAAAAATTCTTTCCCAGGCAGGAAATACAGATTTTATTTTATTTTTTTAAATTCTGTTTGAAAAGTTGCGTTATAATGCAAGCTGCAAATTAATAGAGGCTGGAAGAGAAGGCTCCGTGGCTGGGCTCCTACGGTGCGGACCGGCTGATTTCAGGAGATTGCTTCCCTGTGTTTTTGTAAAATGCTAAAACCAAATTTCAAAATGAAATAGCCTTGTGCTGACTTGGAGATAGTTCCCAGTATTCAGAACTGAAACCCTCGGCAAGCTGAAAGGCCTGCTTAGAAATCAGTCTAGCTTCTGTTGCTGAGAAGGGTTCTTTTTTTTTTTTTTAAGGCTGTAAGATTTTTGAAATTAAATAATTCATTACTGTGTAGACGTTTATGACTTGACAATAGTCGACACTTTAGACTCCCGTTTTTTTTGATTTCTTGGAAGTTCTTGCTTAAGCAGTCTTTCATGCTCCCCTCTTTACAGAAGCATTTCCTGACTTCACTAGGTCTATTTAGTTAGGAGTTTTGTAAAAATTAAATTTCTAAAGCCATCTAGAAAAGAGTGCTTTGTGGAGTATAAATATGGGATTGATGCTTAAAGTAAGTTGTTCTCTCCCCTCTCAGGATAACCTTCTTTGAAAGTAAAAGTTGGAAGCTGTAGTTTTGATTAATAGTCTAGCCACTCTTGAATCTAGTCACAGAATCTAACTGATTAGATTCTGAGGCCTACTTTTTCTTTAAAACCACTGCAAAATATTTATTAAATTCTTGTGAGAAAGGAGGGTTTCTTGTCAGGAGGTTCTGATCAACGTTCAATGTAAAACACAATCATCACATTTATGCATGCGATTTCTAACAATGTGTTAGGTATTGCTGACTAAAACACAAGAAAGTATCTTCATTTGCTAGATTTACCATGTAAAAGAAAGTACATGATCTCTGTCCTAGAATTCAGTGAAGGAGAATTTTCACTGTAGTGATGTAAGAGTCCTTACATCTTTTCAAAATCCATTTGGACAACTAGGTGTTGCCATCAGAACAATTTTTGAGCAAGGTAATCTTTAGGAATGCAAAAGCATGGATTCACAGATGCCCAGCATGAGACAGTCAATTTCTCACAATACAGGCTTTACAAACAGCTGTGATTTTTTTTTTTATTTGTAACATTATCTGTTGGCCTATATGAGATACTAAAGCTTCATGTTGCAATGTTACCTACATGGAAGATATTTCTTTACAATTAACTGCTTTCTTAATGTTGCAAGTCACAACTGCTTTGACCATTGATTTATGCAATGCTAAGTGTATTTTCAATGGTCCTTGCTTACATCCTGTAGATTTTAATTTTAAGTATCTACACTCTTGATACTTTGAAGTACATTTCCTTAAATGACAGATACTTATGTATCAGCACACAGAACAATTCAGGCATTTCATGTAACAAAGTCTTGCTAATTTAACTTTGTTCTCCCAAAGCCTCTCCCAGTCTATTGCTTTATTAAGTCTCCTGCTGTCTGCTTCACAGCAAATACTATCAAACAGTTTAAATGAATTGAGATATTCTCATCTTCCTTTCTCATGTTCCATGCTGATTCTTGTTTTTATGGGAAATTGATACCATTGATGGATGTTAACAGTTTTACAACTAAAACTATGCAAACACTGATATCCACTTATCAAATATACAGGATTTTTGAGGTCTAGTAGCTCCTGAGCACTGAATATCTTCAAAATATTTTCTGTTATGTAGGAAACTAATCATTGTAACTCTTTATGTTACCTAGGAATTTAGAAATAGGAATCTCTTAATGATTGTCATACCTGTTTCTTGCTTTAGGAGAGCTAAATCAGATACAAAATATTCTAAAGGGAAAACCATATTCAGCAGGGGTAGTGGGGAGGGCAGAGGAGGCATTGAAGTGACTTTATAATGTTTATTGTCTACATGTTTGCTTGCAAGAAATTTTTGTTTGTTTTCACATAAAATTGTGATACATTTAATTCAACGCTTTAGCAACAATGAGGTAGTTTAAAGACCTAAACATTTTTTAAAGCAAAAGATTAATAGTCAGTCAAAATGTTAGTTTCTCATGTCATAAAAATAATTACCCATAAGCCATTGATCTTAAGCTATATGAGTGCAAAGTTTACAGAAAATTGCAGGAAAATATCCTGGTCATGTTGCTGAATGGCAAAGGTTTTTTTTTGTTTTTTGTTTGTTTGTTTGTTTGTTTGTTTACCATAAATGCAGTGTTTGCAAAAGCCAGGGAACTTTTACAGTCCTTTCCATACATTGTCCTGTGTTATTTTAAATTCTCTTCATTATAGCACAAACCTTCTGAACTGACTTCTTTTTAGGCACATAGAATAGCTGCTTTGTGTGTCATGAATAAGAAGTTACTAAATCGGAACACAATGACAGCTCAGTATCCTAAGTCAATTTTTTGCTCTGTTAGAAGATGTGTAGCAGTGAGCTCATTGGTCCAGCACAGCAGTTTCCTCACACAGCAGACCAGGAGCTGTTTTCAATTGCTGTCCTAAAATCTTAGCCTCTAGAAACAAGGAATGAACGTGGTGTTTGCACGTTACTCTACACTGAACACAGACAGGAGCTCTCCAATTGTCTTCTAAGTAGATTTTGCTTACTTTTATAATTGCTTCTCTGATTAGGGATTAATGATTACCTACTTTAAAAACTGAACAACCTGGTTAAACAGACAATTATAGAAGTCATAATCATTCTTATGAATGATATGATATAAAATGAACCCTTTGAAATGGCATCTTGAAATTGTGTTTGGATCTCTTATTTAGAATACTGAACACCAAGTACTATAGGCTTGTCTTGCCTTTTACCATGCTAGTTCTCACAGAGATACAGAAATATGCAGATGGAACAGAAAAATAGATACTTTTTAAATTCCCAGAGGGAGTTAGATAAAAGAAAAGAAAATTCTAGAAGCCTAGCAAGGGTACAAAATTCTCTGCCTTCTTCACAAGTGGGGTCAGTAAATTCCAGGGCAATTGCCTGCAATGATTGTGTAACTTGAAAGTGGGAACCTAGGTGAAATTCAGACATTCAGGAGAAAGCTCATACACTGTTACCGTTTGTATCATTGCAAGTCATAGTGGGAAGAGGGTAGAGCGCGCAGGCATGGAGTCCTTAACATGAGTGGGAGAGGAGAGAGGGAAGCCATTGGGGGGGCACATATAAGGGACTGAATTGTTGAGTAAGGGAGGCAATTAAATTTACTTACCATTCTGCATAGTCAAAATCAATTCACCAAATAGTGCCTCGTGAAAATTAACACTTAAATGATCTATAATCAGCCCATTTGGTGCAGTCTCTCTCTCTCTCTCTCTCTCTCTCTCTCTCTCTCTCTCTCTCTCTCTCTCTCTCTCTCTCTTTCCTTCTTTCTTTCTTTCTTTTTTTATGGGTAACAAAGATGTTAGCACAAAGTATAATGGAAAAAAATGAATTAATTAAAGATTTCAGGCACAAACTTAAATGTAAAATAGATCATTAAATAAAAAGTGAAATATTAGTTTGCTTGGGTGTTTGGCAACCAGATAACTTATCTGTCTACAGAAATCAAATTAACCATATTAATGCTACATTTCGGCTTTATGCAAATGATATGAATAAATATCACAGCTAAATACCACCTCTTAAATCATTTTAGAATCTGCCTCAGTGTTTTCACTGTGGTATAATTATTATTAAAAAATATCCACATTGTGTGGAAATTCCTCAGTTCAACATACAATAGTTTGGTTATTCTGACAAAACCCACCAGACTCAGATGTTTTCTTCTCTAATGAGCTTGTTTCAACCCATTCAAGAAACTATCCTAAAAGCAATCGTTATCAGTTTCAGGCTAATTCCAAACAAATGAAGATTAATGGAAGATCAGTAATTACATTTATGTTCATGCATTTAAGTGAAAAATGAATTGTTGGTTAAAAAAAAAAGCTAATGTTGTAAATGTGTGACTTATATGTGTCCTTTGTTCTTAGTTACAAAATAAATATAAACTAATTGTTCAATTTGACACCCCCCCAAAATGATATAGTCTCTAGTTAATTTATCACTTATAATTGATTATTATTCTCTGCAACCCAATAAGTTATCTGTAATCAAAGATATGTTAATCCTCAGGCCACTGGAGCCCTTTTCTCAATGGTGCATCAATTTACAAGATGTGTAGACATTTTGTTGATTTTGGAGGTTGGTTTTTGCTGATTTATGAAGGGATGGTTTGGCTTGTACCTTAGGCCCTGATGAACGGGCACTTCAGGCACTATGAGATTCTGAATGGTTCCTTCCTGGCTATCTGCTTCCTGGTTTTATTTTTTACTTTAATAGCCTAAGAGCATCTGCACCCTGATCTGATATGAGCTGGGGTTCTTATTTTGTGGCTGCAGATTTACTTTTTCCTTTCCACATTTCTTACTTAGTATGCACAAACAACCAGATTTGCTTCTTGCTGTCTTCCCATTTTAGCAAATATGCAGTTTACTATCCTACTGATAGCTAATCCAGTGCTACTGCTCCTGGAGGCCTGACCTCCACCTGACTACCTGATCTTTTGTGGAGGCTAGGGGCTTGTTGGCTGTTTCCTGACCTGAAGGACTGCAACAATGTTTCTCTGCCGGTCTGTGCTGTTGGAAACTTGTACCTAGCTACTCTGGCATGAGCTGGATACCAGACTGCTTCAGGTCTGTGAACTTCAGGTCTGTGCCCCAGCTTCCATTCCCTGGGTTAATTAAATGGTCCAGGAACATCTCTCCAGCTTGTTGGTTGCCAAAGACTATGCTTGACCAAGTTCTTCTGGGAACTTGACTAACTAGTCCACCCTTGGTTGAAAGGAAACAGAAAGACTGGGCTGTAACATCTCTGTACTGGGCCACCCCAGGATGACTACTGCATAGTCATTCTGAGACTAGACCTCCAGGTGATGGAATTCAAATAAGAAGATGACCTCAAGCAAGGTCCCAGCATCCTTGGCCTTGTCTTGGTCACACTGTAGTTCTCTTTATTGGCATTGGATCCTCACTCCAGGGCAGTGGTCTGGACCTGTGGTATCTTTTGCTGAGTCGTTGCATGTCTTTGAAGCACGTCAGTAATCCAACAGGAGGGACCTGACCCTAGGTTTTATTTTTATAGACTATATAATAAAGGTTGGAGTTTTAACTTAATGTTTCCGTAGCACACAGCAAAGTTTTTACTGACACATATCTACTTCTCCAAAGGATTCTGACATAAATACTATACATCGGTGGCAGGGCCAAATCCTGCTCCTCAGCCTTTTACTTCCTTGGAAGTTTGATTTGATCCCTTTACTGCCAGATGCACCCAGTCATACTCAACCTAGATAGTGAACACTGATGCTACCCTTACAGTTATTTTTGAAGTCCATTTTCTAAAGTGTGTATTACCCCCATTTACTGCCCCTCTCAGGTTTACGAAGAGGGAATTAGCAACCTTATTTTCCTAAGTGTGTGCTCTGAGATGTAAGGATGCATGTTAGCTAGCTGCTGTGCTGGGCATGCAAGGTGGTACACGCACAAGCCTCTGGGAGACCAGTGTAATGATGTGATTGCTATGATGTTCAACAGGGAGAGGAGCCTTAAGACAGTGAGCCACTGAGACTGTGCCGAATGTGTACAGACGCATACAAAGTAATGAGTTTAAGAATGTAATAATTAAAATGAAAAAAGAAAGACCAAGTGATCTGAACTATAATGATCAGATGGGAAATGGCAAGACATTAACTTGGAGACAGATGCAGAGGCCAAACAGTGCTCCGAGTCATAGACCAAAGCCATGTTCATGTGTTTCAGTCTAAACGTAAAGGAAGTCTTTGAGAGGGTCAGGCAGCTGTGCCGTAACTGACTTTCTTGCAGAACTGGCTATGCCGGTTACATGTCGGAAAATGGGCAAAACTAATTTATGTGTTTTGATTGAAGGGCTGGGTATGCAGATGGGTTTGGGTTTCGAAATAGCATCCAACTATGTATTTACACTTTTCTGTGAATAATTTCTTTTCCTGCAACATTTTTGTAAAACCTTTATTGCAAACCAGTTGCAATGCTACGGTAGTTGGATATGAGGCAGATTTTGGGGACAGGGCTGGGAATGGGAACCCCTTAAGCTGATGGGAGCTTGAAGTAATGTAGAAGTCAAGGAGATGAGAAACACCGAAAGAGAGGGAATGTTTTCTTGTGAAACTGCCAGAAGTTGTTAATGGATGAGAGATATGAATTTCAAAGAAGGACAATTGCGCCTGCTTTCTTTTACTATAACAAAATACCTGAAACTATTTAAAAGGAGAAAAGGCTAGACTGGGTTTGCAGTTTTGAAGGTTTCAGTATGTATCCGTCGAGTCTTGATGCCTTTGTGCCTGAGGTAAGGAGCACACACATCCTGGCAGCAGTGAGTGGGACAAGAAGGTGCTGGCCTTAGTTTGGGCACCTCATACTTCCCAGGATGGAGTGTGCTCAAGGCCTAAGACTTTCCACCAGGCCACACCCCTAAACTACAGTCATCTTCCAGAAGCATGGTGAGCTGGGCACCAAGCAGAAAGGTATGTGGCTTTCTGGGGACACACCCAAATCGTAGCAAAAATGTCCAGGTTTCCGACTTGAGCAACTAGGCAGAGGTGATAGCACAGATTGAGTGTAGGAGGAAGATCTGATTAGGAAGTGCTTGGGCTTAGCTGCCCAAGGTGTTCAGGACTGGGAAGGAGCTGACAGACAAATGACTGCTTGGAGGGGCCTGTGATAGGGGTGAGAGCCATGGTGTTGTCCGCCTACTGGTCATGATAGAGTAGAAATTTTTAGAGTCACTTGGGGGCAGAGGGTAAAGGTCAAAAAAGAGATGGGGAGAAGCTTGTCTTAAGAAACATCTTGAACATTAAGGTAAACCGCTGGAGTGGTGGCTCAGTGGTTAAGAGCACTTGGCTGCTCTTCCAGAAGACCGGGGTTCAATTCCCGGCATCCCTATGGTGGTATTCACAATTCCACTTCCAAATGCTCCTACACTGGCTTCTGGCCTCCTTCAGCACCAGGCACACGTGTTGAACAGATATACACTCAGGGAAATCATCTATACATCTGAAACTGAAAATAAACAAAACAGGAAATCAGTATGCATGTGCTTACATATAGCACATATGTGGGACAGAGGACAACTCTCAGGGGTCTATTCTCCCCTTCCATCACCTGAGGGATTAAATCAGGTTGTCCGGCTTCATCCACTGTGGAAGCCTCGACTGGGTGCTTGATAGCAGGGGGAACCCTCTTTCCCTGGTGATGACCAGAGTGTCTCATACAGTCCTCCACCTCCTCCCAAGGACAAGCAGGGCTCCTGAAGGCTGCTCTAAGTGGGATGGCTGGGCTCTCCTGAACTTGGCAAACAAAAGAACGCGAGCATGGTGTTTTGTTTTTCTCTGCTTTGGTAGCTGTGCTCACATATAATTTATGGGAGGGATTCGTTCAGTTTGCTTTAAGGAAGCCTCAGATGGACAGAGGCAGCAGAATAAGGAAGAGCGGCTGTGCCTCTATCTTCCGGGGGGGCGGGGGGGGACAAAGGAGAGCAAAGAAAACGCAGGCCAAGCTGCTTCTGTAGCAGCCTCAACCCATCTCTCCTTGCAGATCCACTGGTGGGGGAGGGGAACTGACACCTTTTGTTTTAAATGCAAATACGAAATCCTGTGAAGAACTGCGCTTTATTTGCTCGGGAGAGCTGGGTACCTGGCAAGCAGAGACCTGTGGGACAGAAGTCGCCTTTTGCAAGTTTGGCTGTTTTCCTCAGCACCCAGGTGACAGGTTCCTGGTGCAGAGCATTCTCTGTGTAAGTTGAAACCCTCCCCTCGCTGTATAAAGCGTGCATATCTCAACATGTGTGGCGGAACCTGGATGACTTGCAACTCCATTTTACCACATTCTCTGGAGTTTGCTCACATTGTGACCAAATAGTTCTAAATGCTACATGTGCTCAGTACTGAACCAGATCCACTGACTAAGGGGACTAGAGAGGGGGAAGGGGAGCGAAGGGGAGGCTCTGGAGCACTGGTAAAAAGCTGTAACACAGGTCCTTGAGGAGCAAGATTGTCCTCTGAGATGCCATGTCCCCAGCTACCCAGTACAAGCTTGGCTGCCTTCCTCTCCATAACACAGACCTAGGCCCACAGAGCAAAGGTACACACACACACACACACACACACACACACACACACACACACGTACTAGACACTGAGGTGCCAGGCATCCTCCTGTCTCTGCATCCCCGGCCACACCACACCAGCTCTTTTCTTCTTTCTTTTTTGTACTTGGGTTCTGGGGATTGATCTTAGGTCCCCATGGTTTCAAGGGAAGCACTTGCCTAGCTGATTCCCATACCTCTGCAGAGAATCTGTTTTAAAAAGTGTGTGTGTTGGGGGGGGGGGGGCGAGAACAGAAGAGAGATGGGAGTGTCACAGTTTATTCCTGTGGAGGTCAGAGGTCAACTTCGTGAAGTTGGTTCTTTTCTTCTTTATATAGTGTGGTGACTTGAATAGACATAGCCTCTATAGACTCATGTGTTTGAATGCTTGGCCACAAGGGAGTGGTACTAGTAGGTGTGGCCTTGGTGAAGAGACATGTCACTGTAGGAGTGGGCTCAAGCCCCTAGTGTGGTTCACAGTCTCCTTCTGCTGCCTTCAGATCAAAAATGTAGAACTATCTCAGCTCCGTCTCTAGCACCATGAAGACCACCTGCACGCTGCCATGCTTCTTGCCAAGAAGATAACAGATTAAACCTCTAAAACTGTAAGCTGGTCCCGATTAAATGGTTTTGTTGTTGTTGTCTTTATAAGAGTTGCCTTGGGTGTGGTGTCTCTTTATAGCAATAGAAACCCTAACTAAGACTTATAGGTTTCAGGGATTGACCCCAGGGGGCAAGCACCTCTATCCACTGTACCATCTTGCCGGCTTCTGAGTGGGATTTTTGGATGAAATGAATATTTTAGTTGGGATTTGGATTTTGTCTTAGAGATGTCCCATGTTCCATGCTCCCTAAATGCTTGCTTCGGCTGGGTATATACATAGAAGTGCTGTAACTGGTCACTTACCGTGTGAAACATAGCAGAATGTGTTACTGTGTGTTACTATCTTGCTGACCCTTGTCCACTGTGGAGGCAGAGAACAGCTCCAGCTCATTGCTGCAGGTGGGAGACAGAGCCTGAGAGAGGCTAGACGACCTCCAGCTGTGTCTTGTGAGCCTGGTCTAGCCTTGTTTACACCCTGGCTGCCTCTGGTACTAGCTTTAAAGGTGCCTTCCAGCCATTGCTAGAGTCCAGGTTTTCCCTTTCTGTCCCCAAAGAGTGAGAGAGTTAGGGAAGGGCCTCTCACCATTGGGGGTGGTGGCCTGGATCTGGGGGCTCAAGCCAGCAACTTAACTTGTCATTTTTCTCTCAGCACCTACCTGGTCTCTCCTTCACCATCCCTGCCTCAGGGCTCCCAAGCCTTACCTTCTACTGTATGGTTCACTTAAGACTTTCCATTAAAGGGTGGGAGGCTTCTGAGTTCCTTTTCTCTCTTCCAAGCCTGCTCAGGATAGCCTATGAGGATGTTAGCCTTTCCACAGGGACTGGAACATGGGGTAAAGGGAGTTGCTATAGCACCCATGCCTAAGGCTGCACTTTCTGCAAATGTGTCAGTTAGTGGTTCTTGTTGAGATGCAACTGTGCTTATCAGAGGTGGTAAGGTCAAAAGTAATGGTGGCATTAGCCAACTCTCAAGAACTGTGACAAAAGACTGGACACAATCAGCCTTAAAGGAAAAAGACTTATTCTGGCTCATGGTGTTTAAGGTTCCAGCCCTTGGCCAGCTGGATATATTGCTTTGTGCCAGGGGGTCCTAGTATCTTTCCCCTTCAAGGGCGCACCACCAATGACTTAATTTTCTCTAGCCATGTCCCACCACTTACAAATTGTGCCATGAGCTGACAATCATATCTTTGGAACATGGTCTCTGAGGGTCACTGAGGGATGCAAACCACAACATATGGTTGAATAGAATATCTAGAATAACCTTCTTTTTAATTCTCTGTCTTTACACACTATTACCATTATGTACACACGGTAGACATTTTTAGAAAATACATTTTTTAAAAAGAAAAAATAAAAGGTCCTGCTGTGGAATGTTTATTTGATCCAGCTGTGTAGTGTTATTTGCTGATTGAAGAAGCTAATATATTCATACATCTATGAATACATGTATATTATAGTCCTGTAAGCAATAGAAAACAGGATGTGAGTGAGAGTCTTGAGCTTTGTACACCTGCACTCTGGTGGGGGAGGGGCTTTGAGGAGCTCTCATGTGCTCCAGATGCAATGTTCAAAGTAGATGGGCATACTTCTGATCTATTTCAGCAATATTAAATGCGAGTTTAACTTAAGTTTTCCCTAAGGCTCCAAGGGAACAAAACTAAGATTTTTTTTTCTTTTTGGCTTTCATGGGTTCTTCTGCTACAGAGAGTGAAGGTATCCCATTGTTAACGAATGGGAAAGATTATATACTCCTATCAGCTGTTCCTAATCACAAAGCTAGCTGCCATCTTTGATTTCCCACATTCCTTCATCCTCGAAGGCAGTGAACCATCACCAAGTCCTGATGTTTCTATTTCCAAGATATATGTTGCATGGGGCTACTCCCTCCCCTAGACTGGACACTGTAATGGATCCTGTAATAGGAATATACCCAGAAAGGAACAACAGAAAACCAAACTGAAACTTTTAACAAAGAGAAAGTTATTTCCCTGTTAAAAGAGTGTCCTGAAGGTCAGCAGCCCAGGCCTCCCGCAAGCTCAGCGACGCTTCTGGGAACCTAGGCTCTACCGTTGTTTCCTATCATTCCCACTGTGTTGGTTTTCATGTCACACTTGTTACTTCACAGCCTCCAGATGGTTGCTCAGTGACCAGCCATTGCATCTGTTCTCCAGAGAGGAGAAAGGGTAAAAGCAAAGGAGGAGTCTCTTCAAAGGTTTACCTGTTCATTCCTCAGGAAAGCACTGACTGGAGACATATCAGCCCTATGCTTAGACCACTCAATATCCAAACCACTGACATTCCTGAGGTGATATGGTAGGTTGTTTATGTGGCGCCTCTCCTAGCTTTTTAAGCATGTGTCCCTGTCCATCTGAGGCTGAAAAGGTAATGGTATTTGTCAGACTCCCTTGCAGCTAGGGAATACAGAGGTATCAGGAGAGAGGCAGGTAAATTTCCCACACTGATGGTGTCATGTGGAGGAAGAATCATTCTGTGGTGCTTCTTCGATCACTCCCTTCCTTGTGATGTGATTTCAATCAATAGGTCAAGGTTAAGTTTGCCAGTTTGGGGCCTGGGGCTCCAGGTGTTTCAGTAAGGATTGCTGTGCAACAGTACGAAACCGCAATAAAGCACTTTACAGAACTCTTGGCTGGGGAGTGGTGATTTGAACAAGAGAACCCTCTGGTCTCAGCACCTTACCAGTAGGCTATTGATAGATAGTAGTGAGATTCGTCTGAGTAACCTGGATGCTGGGAATTACAGCAATATTTTCTTTCTTTCTTTCTTTCTTTCTTTCTTTCTTTCTTTCTTTCTTTCTTTCTTCCTTCCTTCCTTCCTTCCTTTCTTTTTTCTAAAGATTTATTTATATGAGTGCACTATAACTGTCTTCAGACACACCAGAAGAGAGTATCAGATTACATTGCAGATGGTTATAAGCCCCCATGTGGTTGCTGGGAATTGAACTCAGGATCTTTGGAAGAGCAGTCAATGCTCTTAACCACTGAGCCCCTGCAGCAATATTTTCATTCTCTGCTTGATACCTAAATAAGTTTAAGGCTAATGGGTGGCTTGCTTCCTGAAACCAGATCTTCATTAAACACAGTGTGAACCTTACTTGGATCCTGTCTTTTCTCCTCTGCCTTCCCTTGCCCGGATTCTCCTTTTGGAAGTAGGTAGAATGACAAAGTGTGTTGGCAGAGAAAAAGATGAAGTAAAGCCAGTTAATCTCACATCAAAATCTATCAAATACAGTAGCTATCAAAGTAAAAATTGGGTTGAGAAGATAGCTCAGTTGGTAGAACACCTGCCTAGCATCCACAAAGCCCTGAGTTCAATTCCCAGCACCCCATAAACTAGGTATGGTGACACATGCCTGTGATCTCAGCACATGGAAGATGAAGGCAGTAGAATAATTAGGTTGTTCCTGTAGAGAGAATCTCTTATAAGCATCATCTGTCAATAAAAAAGCTTATGGTCAGAAAATAGTAGGTGGGACATCTGGGAGGGAATTCTGGGAAAGAGTCAAGACATGGAAGATTCCTCCCCCAACTCCCTCTCCCCCAAACACTGAGGAGACCGGAAGTAAAACAGCAAGTAGCTGAACTCAGGACAGAATAAAGGAGAAATTTGTCCTCTAACTCTGAGGAGACCAGCCATGTAGCTGAGCCCAGGTTAGAATAAAAGAGAAAATAAGAGCAAATCAGAGAACAAGCGGCAACTATTGGCTAGGCATTTATTAGTAAATAATTAGTCTCAGGCGCGTTATTTCTGGGAATTAAGCGGACAATGGGAGGAAAAACTTAACATTTTACACATTCCCAGATCAGAATCTCCACTTCTGACTTTCCACCATGGTTGCCACAGATTTATGTGAGTGATGAAGGTGAGAGACAGATACTCAATGCCCTTGCTCCATCCTCTCTCTACAGCGATAAAGAAGGCAACGGGGGGGGGGGGTGGGCAGCTGCAGCATTTGTCATCAACGTTTGCATAAAAAGCCACGCACATGAGAAGACTTTAGACACTGACAGACATCACTGCCAGGTAAGGAGAGAGCCATACCCAAATGGCAAAGATGGTTCAGAATTCCGGCAGCCACATCAGCTGCAGGGGATGCCGACAGAGGCTGCCGCTTCACTCTCTCCTCCTTGCCCGGGGGCTCCGAATCTGCCCTTCACTTCCATAAGGACAAGGACGTAGGCTACCTTTAGAGCAATTGCATGGTTCTGCAGCTGTCTAGGCAGTTAGGAACAGGAGTACATTAGTGTCTGTCTTATGATATGCAATAAGAAATCAGGGTTTGGCTCAGTGGTGGAGCACTTGCCTAGCATGTGAGTAGAAGCATCCACAGAACTCGGGAAAACTTAAGCTTTGTGGCCTTATAATCAGTAAATGTCTCACGTAATAATCACCATGCTTAGAATTAACATTATTTTCTAAATCAATCCCTTTAAGCACAGTTGCTGATGTCCGTCGCCCTCTGTAGGCATCCTTTTGACTTTAACCTTTTGACTTTGACTCTGTTGACCCTGAGCTGGTCTCACTGGAGTCTGAGTCATCTTTGGAGGCATTCCTCATCATCCCAGCAGATAGCATCATGAAGAGCCTGGGAGAGCAGCCCCTGTTGGTGTACATCTTTGAACTTCTGTTTTGGGTTCTTATATCTACCATCCTCCCAACCCCTGTTCCACTCTAATCCCTCACCCACATACATACACCACTTAGGTAGGAAAGGTTAAAGGTTAAAGGGGACATAGAGCTCTTTAGATTACTTCCTGCTGATTAGAGGTGTTAGGTACCTAGAGGCAAGGTCAACCAGCAATCCAGCAAAATCGCAAAGCAGCAATCCAGCAATACCAAAAGCAGCGGCTGCCACAGGCCCTCTGGGGCCCTCCTGTTTTAAACCCTCTCCAGAATCTACAGGATCAAACTATCTGCACTTGGCAGAAATCACGCTCTTCCTAGAGCACGAGACAATCATAGTTAACGGCTATGGACAAACTGAAACAGCCCCATATTCCATACCTGGGATTAAAACAAAGACATTTGCATAACATAACTGGGTTTTTTAAGAGACCAGACTTCTCACTACAGTCCTTCTTGACTTCCTAGTTTCCTCGAAATAGAAACCTGAAGGTGTGATTCTGGGTGCCAAGCCTCCTGTGTGAGCCTCCTGTCACTGCCCTCAGCCCTGCAAGGTTAAGACGGGACCTGCTGCACCCATGAGGTGTCACCTCATAAGCAGGCTGCTGGCTTTTTTGCCTCTAGCCATCTGTCCGTAAGAATGGGAAAGTAACTCTCCTTCCCTGGTCAGTCCTCTCGTTTGGAGATTGGCGAACCTTTTAAGACCTGCCTCTCTCATCACCTTCATTTGGGAACCTGCTCTCACTTGCATGATTGCGGTACCGCACTTTACACTGCCTTCAGATTGCCCTCTCACTGTTCTGTCTCCACCACTGAGAATTTTGTGTGGGGCCTATGTCCAGGCTCACCACTGTGACTCTCCCACAGTGGAGGCATTAGACACAGTCGTGCTGAGTGAATAACAAACAGGATGCCTAAGGAATACTGGTCCCTTTGGAACCAATTCCAGAACTACCTAACCCGTGGTGGTGGGTTTGTTGTGTTTAGAAACAATTCAGTCACGGACACAGTTTTTTATGTCTCTTGTACCCCAAATATTAATTTCAATTTGAAGTCCACTGGGTGTTAATCCTAAGTGTGACTTCACAGTTCTGAGGAACTATAAGATGCTCGTTCTTTGTTTTAAGGTTTATTTTATTTTATGTATGTGAATTTGTTTGCATGTGTTGGTATGTACACCAGAGTATAGGTGCCTGAGGAGACCAGAGGATCCCCTTTGGAATGAAGTTTCAGGCTAATTTGAGCCTTCCAATACGGGTACTGGGAACAAAACTCAAGAGTCTACACAATCTTAATACAATCTCTAACTGCCAAGCCATCTCCTCGGCCTCTAGATGTTTGCTCTTGGCTAAAAGATTATACATGCTTCTTAATTTTATCCTAATTAACCAATAGTTTATTATCACCAACTGACAAGTTTGAACCATAAATTCTAAAATCAAAAGAGGAATTCTTTTTTCTTCTCCCTATAGGTGGAGGCTGGTCTTGAACTTTCTGATCTCCTGCCTCAGTCTCCCAAGTGCTAGGATTAGATGTCTGCACACCACACCTTGCAATTATGAAACAATATCTTCGAACATTATATGCACCTTCCCATTCCAAAACCTAACATAGCACCCAGAATGCAGTGGGCTGACCTCTGACCTCTGCCCTCCAGAGGTCACAATTATTGTAGGCTGATGATACAAATTAAAATTTTTGTAATCTGATTCTTCTATAATGAAGGGATGAGTTTGGACTGTCTTCTTTTTCCTAGGAAAAGAAAATACCATCCTCATGTCAATAAATGGTACCTTTAACTTACGGAAGCTTTACAATCATATTTTGAAAAATGGAAAGTAAGGGGCTGAGAACGTCGCTCTGCACCAGAGTGCATTCCTGGCTTGCCAAAGTCCTGAGCGCCATTGCTAGCATGATATGAGACAGTTGTGTGAAACTGCCTTAATGTCTATGCTGTGAATTTTAATTTTGTTATTCGCCGTATTGTGATTATATATTTTTTACCAAAAGTACTCACAACTATCTGAAATGTAAATTAAGTAACACACAAGAATGTTTTCATATTTAAAATAATAAACTTTGGAGCCAGAGAGGAGTCAGTGGTTCTCGGCACCTTACAACCCTTTGAAACTCCGGTGCTCAGGGATCTGCTGCCCTCTCCTGGCCTCTTGAGGAACTGCACACATTGGGGTATACATGTGTAGGCAATACAGAAATACACATAAAATTAAAATACTAATAATAGGGCCCAACAGATGGCTCAGTGGTCAGGAGCGTTTGTTGCTCTTGCAGAAGATCTGGGTTCAGTTCCCAGCACTCATATGGTTCACAACCATCTAAAACCATAGTTCCAGGGGCTCCATGCCCACTTCTGGCTTCCAAGGGCACCAAGCTTCTTCTATGTGGTGCATATACATACATGAAGGCAAAACACTCACACAAAAAAATCAAAATGAATAAATGTAATAAAATGTTAAAGAGTAACAAAACATTTAATAGCATTATACTGAAAAGCACAAAGAATGAAAATTACCAGATCTGGATAGAAATTGAAGGAAAAATACACCAGCTGCTACCATGCTCACTAAAGAATCCACACCCACCAATACTGTCCAACTTAGCACAGAAATTTACAGTCATGGAACTATATTTCCTTACACTGAAATTTACTCTCACAAAGCCTGTATCACCATCAATTCAACTTATCTGGCTTTAGTATCCCATAGAATAGGCTGTCAGAATCTGTACTTCCAAAACAAATCCGCATTTCAGGCAAAAGTAGATCTTTAGGCCTTCCTAAATAGTGAAATCCTGAATGTTTCTCAGGCATCTCTCATGTCTAAGTCCAAGTTAATTTTGTGTATCAGCTGAATTTCCAAGAAAAAGAGCTATCTTGGTGTACTTTCTTCTCTCTGCCTCTGTCTGTCTCTCTCTCCTCTCTGTTGTTGCAGAGAGAGAGAGAGAGACAGACAGACAGAGACAGAGACAGAGAGACTATATCCTTGTACATAATTTTAAATGGATCAATAATGGCACGGAGTAGGCATTTGGTTCATGTCAAAACTTTCGAGGAGTCTGTTTTCTCCTTCTGCCAAAGACTTTTGGGGATTGGACTCAAATCATCAGGCTTAGAACCAACCCTCTTTGCTAAGGCACCACACTGGACCAAAGCATTTTGTTTTTTAAAAAGAAAGGGATTTGTTTGTGATTCACTCACGCCATAGGATATAATAACTCTGTTGAACCAGTCTGCCAATCAACAAAGGCCTATGGAATATCCATTATTCCTTTACCCCTGCTTATGGTTCTGTGACAAGGGTATAAATTATGGCTGCACAATGTGTACATATATGTATGTTCCTGTGAAGATATCATAATTTAGTTAATTGAAGACATGTCTTAAATGGCATTTCATTAAATTATGACATTTTTAAATGAAGTTAAGAAAAAATGTAAATTATAAATACAATGGAAAAAAAGGAAGCAAGTGATAGGTGACTGTGTCCTAGAGTAAAATGAGAAGTCGAGGGTGGTTTGAGCCGGCAGTCAGCGGACTATTTCACGGAGAGGCTCTGAGCAGCATGTGTTCTCTTGAGGAAGAAGAGAGCAAGAGCTAACTATGGGAGCAGCCAGTGGGGTTCCCAGTTCTAACCCTACGGGGAAGGAGGCTTTGCTTCGGGAGTAATGGGGGGCACATCTGGATGGAGGGAGGAATCCCCCAAAGACCAAGGCAGAAGAGTTCAGAATGTCCACAGAAGGAACCGGCAGTCAACTACAGACCCCAAAGCTGAAGTGCCCTGGGATCTATCCCCGTATGAAATCAGTGAAAGGATGCTGTGGAGAGGTCACGTCCACACAAGGGGGAGCTACCCAGACGCTCCTTTCTAACCTCCGTGACCCAGTTATAAACAACAGAATTAATCCTTTGTCCTTGTAGAATTCCGTTCACACGCGAGAACAGAGTCATGTAAATTGTTTCAGAACACTTTGTATAATTGACATATCCCATGTTAAATCTGCCAGACAGAGTGGTGTGACCCTAGTGTTCCAGGTTTGAGAGGCAAGAGCAAGAGATTGAGGAGTTCAAGGCAAGGCTAGGCTACAGGAGAGACTGCTAAAGGCACAAACGACAAAGTTATAGCAAATCTGGAACACCTTGTCCACCGGTGAGCAAAACAATATTCTTAAAGTGCGTTTTTATTTTGTTTGAGATAGGGTCTTCATAGTCTGACCTTGAAAGAATGTGTGTGTGTGTGTGTCTGTGTGTGTCTGTGTGTGTCTGTGTGTGTACTCATGCACACTGTATGTGCGAGTATGTATGTATTTTCTTTTTAAAATTTGTATCTATGTATTTATTTCTTTAATTTGTGTGTATACATACATTTTTGAATTTGTGTGTATGCATGCATTTTCTTTTTAAAATTTGTGTGTGTGTTTATTTTGTTTGTGTGTATATATGTATGTATACACACACACAAACACACACACATGTATATATTCATTTTTTTAATTTAATTTAATTTTTATTTATTTATTTATTTATTTTTATTTTTTAATGAAAAAGGAACTAAGACATTTTATGATAAAATTAAAGATTTACATGGAAAATGTTTCTGACAAAATTGAAGAAGCATATATATATTCATTTTAAAAATGTGTGTGTGTTCAGGTGCAAATGCCCACAAGCACTGTGTAGAAGACAAAGGAGAACCTGAGGTGAATCCTGCTTCATTATGTGACATTTTATTCCCTTGAGTTAAGCCAGAATCTCTCTCTGAGCCTGGGACACAAATTGTTTTCCAACTGGGCTGGCTAATGATGGAGCCTCCACCATCCTCCTGCCCCACTACCTAAAACTCTGGTTCACAGGAGCACACACAGGACTCTTCATATTCATGCTGGGGACCAGGACTCAGGCTTGATTATGCAGTCAGTGTTCTTAACTGCGGAGCCATGTCCCCAGCCTCTGAAACTCTCTTCAGTGACTTAAACGAAAATATAACTAAGTAATGGTGACAGTAAGGAAACAAAACACAAAACAAAGCCAGAACCTCTATGTTCTATTGTTTTATATTTGCTCAAATGAAAGTTCATTGTCACCTAAAAAAAAAATAAAAATTAGGAAATAAAATAACATTGGCAGGAAAGTGAAATCCAAAAAGAGATAGGAAGAAAAGCTTGCACAATTCAGCTAAAGTAATAATAATAATAATAATAATACCTGCATATAAATGGATTGCCTTTTGTTTGTTAAATGCTTGAAATAAGAAAATCAAACATAAATGTAATCCAATTCATGTGTCCAAAGAGCTTATAAAATAATAGAAGTATATAGAAGTGTTAAAGAATATTCATTAGATATTTTTATTATATCGAGTTTTTTTTTTGAGACAGGGTTTCTCTGTGTAGACCTGTCTGTCCTGGAACTTGCTCTGTAGACCAAGCTGGGCTCCAACTCAGAGATCCACCTGCCTCTGCCTTCCAAGAGCTAGGATTAAAGGCTTGCGCCACCACTGCCCAGTTCATTAGATTCTTTGTTTTGTTTTTAAATAAATGTTATTAACACAAAAGCAAGAGGTCTGAAGTCTTCCTTCAGGGATGTGAATGGGGTGGGTTTCATGGAAGAGAGTTTTTCTTTCCTTTTTTACAGATCTTAAAAGTGATGCCTGGTCAGGAGGACCATCCAAAACGACATTTTTTCAGTAATCTGAGTAGAATCTGGGGTTCCCACAGGGAAATAAGATGGAGAGGAGAGATTCTCGAGAGGGGACAGTGGCAAAGTTGACCACACTCAGTGCCTGGCAGCTAACAAGAAGGATATTTGTGTCATCTGCCCATTCCAACTTGGAATAGTTCCTTAGCTGGAATATTGCAGGTAATGAAATACAAGAATTTTCCAGGGAAGATAGAGTCATAAAGTTACCATGCTGTGGGATGAGGCAGGAGAAATGAAGTTTATCTAGCAGAGGGTAAACATGAAGGGCCAAAAACCTGCTGTGACTTCCCCCAGCTCCCAGCTCCTGCATTTCCTCCTCCCAAGCCTCTGTCCATGGGCAGCCCTGGCGCTAGAGGCCTCATTGTCTCCTTTTCTTCCTTTTGCCTCTTTTCCCATCTTATTCTCTGGAAACTGCCCTCGGATGAGGTTGGCCATACTTCTACTGCAAATCTTCTATAATGCAGCAAGTGTTGACACACTTAATCTCCTTTAATGTGGCAAGTAATGAGGTCAATTAGCTGGAAAACCTCAGTGCAAAGAGAGCCAACAGCTCTTATCATTCACCAACATTTCCCTTGGTGGCCATTATTCCTGCATTAAGGACCTCCTGTAACCCCAAGGATCAACCAGCTCCTCACTGAAACTGACCAAGTATGCTTTCTCCTCAAGCATATTTACTTAACAAAACATCAATATCTAATTAATTGGACTGAGACCTTAATTTGCATACGCACAAGCAACATTTTTTTTTAAAAAAAATCATTAAAAAACAAGACACTCGATATTCTAGAATGGTCTACAAAGACATCCTCCAAAGGTCAATTAGTTTGCAATTGGTTATCTAAATATTTAATAGCACCCAAACAAGATATTGAATGGGCTCTAGCTTGTAACAAGAATACCTTTTTGCATACTGCACCAAGCGTGATGTCGCCTGGGGATGGCGATCCTTCCACCTCAAAGACCACATGAGATCTTCACTATAGTCAGATTCACTGATGGCTCATCATCTCAATGCTTGCCTGGTCCCCAGATGGTGGCCCCATTTTAGGAAGTTGTAGAGGCTTAGGACGTTGGACGGAGATGAAGGATGCAACCTGGAATCAGGTTCTTGGGGTTATGAGATCCTTGGCTACTTCCTGTTTTCTGCTTCCTTGTTAGCCATAAAATAAGCAACTAGCTTTGACACACACGTCCGCTGCCATGATGTCTCCCCAAGTACCCAGAGCCACAGACCGTGGGTCACACCCTCTAAAACTGAGACACATTTGTCCTTATATCCGGCATCCGGTCATAGTAATGGGAACGTAACTTGGACACTCTCCTGAGAATAGCAGTGGGGTTCCAGTGTTGCCTTCCATGCTCTTCTTGGGCTCCTTTCTTGCTGAGTTCCACTGTTGATTACTCTAGAGCTTAGTCTTGGTGTCAGCTTCTTTTTTATATTTTATGTTGGTCTCATACTTTAAGAAATGAAACGTCTTTGCTGTTGTGGTTTTGAGACAGGGTTCTCTGTGTAACAGAGACCTGACTGTCCTGGACTGGCTGTGTAGACCAGGCTACCCTTGGATTCACAGAGATCCACCCGCCTCTGCCTCCTCTATGCTGGCATTAAAGGTGTGTGCCACCATGCCTGACCAAGAAATGTTTTATGTCAACAAGCCCCAATTTCCTATCTTCAACTCAGATTCCTCCCTTGGACTTCAGTCTCATATGCCCTCCTGCCTTGGACATTATGCTATGAATGTCTGATAGGTACCAAACTTAATGCAGCCTGAGCAGAACTTCTGATAATTTCCTTAAACTGAGGCTCCCATAGCCTTCCACATCTCAACAACTAGCAACTCCATCCTTCTAAAAACCCCTGGTTAAAACAAAACCAAACAGTATAAACCAGGGTTGTCTCTTTTCCTTCCCACACCTCTGACTAAACTGTAGGAATCACACTGGTTTTGCTTTCAAATCCTCAACTGTCCCTATTATGGAGCAGGCGACTCTCTCCAGATTCCTACATCTCCTGACTGGTTTCTCTACTTTATTCTTCTTCCCTGACCCACTCATCTCCTGCCTATTTGAAATATAACAGCCAGGTGCTCCTTTAAAGATCTCCTCAGTTCAGCCTCCCCTAGAATATTCTCATTTCGTAGAGAGCCGAGACTTTTACAGTTGTCTCCATCACTCCTTCTGATTATTCTTTGTTGGATCCTTCCTTTGCTCCGGCCACTTGGCTTGGTCCAGCAACCATACCCTCAAACCCAGCAGAGATACCTCACGATCTTTACCTCTCTCAGTTCTACCAAGAATACCTTTTAAGACTGGCGTGGTGGAGTACCCCTTTAACCCCAGCACTTCGAAGGCTGTGTGGATGTCTGAGATCAACATCAGCCTGTTTTTAAAAAGTGAGTTCCAGGACAGCCAGGATTACACAGGTAAACCCTATCTCAGAAAACAAAACAAAACAAACAAAAAACCCCCAACAACAACAACAACAAAATACTTTCTGCAGACATGTTCATAGCTTCAAATCCTAGGTTCAAAGTCACCTCGTCAATAAGTCTTCAATTAGCATGTGTGTGTATATGTGTGTACGTGTGTGTGTGGTATGCATGTATGTGTACATGCGTGCATGTAGAGGACAGAGGACATCTTTCAAGGGTTGGTCCTTGCTTTCCACTTTGTTGAGGCATGGCTTTTGTTATTGCTGTTGCACTAAACACTGAAGCTAGGTGGCCTACCGTCTATTTCACTGCAGGAATACTGGAATTAGATGTTCCACCCCACATTTGGCCTTATATGTGAATTCCAGGGATCAAACCCAGGCATTCAGACGTGATGAGTGTCTTAGTTAGAGTTCCTATTGCTATGGTGAAAAACTATGACCAAAGCAACTTGGGAAGGAAGGGTTTATTTGAGCTTACACTTCCAGGTAACAATCCACCACTGTGGGAAGTCAGGGCAGGAAATCAGGGCAGGAACCTGGAGGCAGGAGCTGATGCAGAGACCATGGAGGAGCACTGTTTACTGTCTTGCTCCTCATGGGGTGCTCAGCCTGCTTTCTTACCGCATCCAGAACCACCAGTCTAAGGATGTCGCTACCCACAATGGACTGGGCCCTTCCACAGCAGCCACTAAGTAAGAATATACCCACAGGCTCGTCTACAGCCTGATCTTAGGGGGGCCATTTTCTTAATTGAGGCCCCCTCCTGAGGACTCTAGCCTGTGTCAAGTTGTCATAAAACCAGCCAGTATAAGGAGCAACCACGTTTACCAACCACACAACCTGGCTCCTCAGGCGTCATGGTGGTGGTGGTGGTGGGGGGAGTTGTTCATTTTTACAGTAGATGGAAAGCAAAGGAAAGGCATAGGAAGGGGCCAAGGGGAAGGCAGGCAGGACTGATCCTGTGGCCACTTCCCCCAGTTCCTCCCTACTGCCTCCAATTCTCAGCACCTCCCAAAGTAGTGTCCCCCTCTGGTGACCAGGGTTTAGTGATGAAACTATGGGGGACATTTTATATTCAAACTATAATACCCACCCTCTCCCAAGTGCTCTCTAGCTTTTCTTCAGTTTTTTTAAGATGTCACTTCCCTCTTTAATTGATTATTTTTTTATGCTGAGTTCTTACTACTTAACTTAGGCTGACTTCTACCGTACCAGCCTCCCTCCTGCTGAGATTATAGCTGTATGACCCAAACATATCTTACCTTCTGATGTATATTTTATTTATCTGTCTGTCTTCCCTACACTGGCATATAAAGTCCACGAAAGCAGGGAGTTCTGTAGCTTTTATTCACCTATTCATTTACACCCAGGGCATAGTATGTACCCAATAGATACATGTTGAATGAACCAATGAACACTGCCGGTTTCTGATTAGTAAGTGGACAGTGTGAGTCCACATGCTCTCAGGAGGAGCGGCTGCTTAAGAGAAGCTGCTGTGCCCCAGTCCTCCCTGCACCCTAGCATCCCACACACTGGCTGTACCTTGGCCTTCAGAATAGACTCACTGAGTTTGATTGGCTTTCGAGAGAGAGCACAGAATGAATCATTAGTGTAAGCCCTCGCTGTTCCACTTTCCAGTTGTGTAAAGTATGGGAAGGCGTTTGCTTTCTCTGTGCCTAGTGTCTTTCTAAGCTAGGGATGTTACATAACAGAGTTTATATAAAGGGGTACTGTGGAGGTTGATCGTCCTTCTAAAAATTATTTACTCATCAGTGCATGTGTAAGAGTGTGCATGCGTGAGCTTATGTGTGTGTGTGAACTCAGAGCCAGCGGCCAGCCTCAGGTGTCATCCTCAGGAATGCCATCCGATTTCTTTATGACAGGGTCCTTTATTGACCTGGAGTTGGTTTGTTAGGGTGACAAGTGAGCCCCCCAAATCCTTCTGTCTCCACCTCCCCAGTGCTGGAATTAAAAGCGTACGCCTATACTCATATGTACACAAACACACACACATCATTGAAGTAAAATAAATCTTTTTTTTTTAAGAAAGAAAGGTTGCCTAGCATGTAAAAGGCCCTTAGTTCCATCCCCAGACTGAATGAAAAAATGTTAACAGAAAGTTACTTTGCAGGCGTTATACATTTCCGGAAATGCTACATAATGATGGCTTTTTCTAGAGATATAAAAATGCTTCTTATTTTTTAAACAGTGCTATCTAGTTCACAGAGAGCTTTTATGCTGTTGAGTAGTTTATAATACTGATCACATTTAGGGTACCAGGAATTTAGGGTACCAGGCCAACCGCTGCTACTTTACTGAGAAGAAAAGAAAGATTCAAGAGAATAAATGATCTATTTAAGAATTTTTGTGTTCTATTCTTTCTCGAAAAGGGTTAAAATTACATCTATTTATTTATTTATTTATCTATTTATTTGTGGGTACAAGTGTGGGGACACATTAGCCAAGGGACATGTGTGGCAACCTCAGAACAACATAAGGGAGTTTGTTCTCTCCTACCATGTGGGTTCCAGGGATCATGTTTGGTGGCAGCCACTCTCACCTACTGAACCCTGCTGCCTGCCTGCCTCCCTCTCTTCCTCATTCCCTTCCTCCCTCTCTTCCTTCCTTCCGTCCTTCCTTCCTTCATGCCTTCCTTCCCCCTCTCTTCCCTCACTCTCTCCCTCCCCCACTACACTCTCAGAGTAACAGCTTCAAACATGCTGGGTAATTAATTACTTTAGTGCCTGCACTTCATACAATTCAGCTCCTGTCTGAGGTTCCACAACTAACAGTTGGTGAATCTGAGGTCAGAAAACTGTTTCCCCCCCTAATATCTAAGTCATGACAGCATTCATTACAAATTTCTATTCTTAAAGACTAAATCTAGTGAATGGGTTTATGTTCCTTGCCGGTTTACAGAGACTAGGATAGGATGAGTGCTCCAGACACGCGTTCTCGTTGCCTGTGGTATTCTTTTGTTCTGACTCGTCAGGGTTGTCACAGGAATAAAGGCAATTCGTTTATCATTTGGCAGACAATAAGCTAACGTCCTAGCTGAGGGCAAGCTCAGTGTGTAGACGCTAGCCTGTCCTGTCCTGAGTTCCATTCTACACTGCATGAGCGGGGCATGCTGGTGCACTCCTGCAATCCCAGCACTCAGGAGGCAGAGGCAGAAAGGTCTGAAGTTCAAGGTCATCCTCAGCTAAATAGTTCAAGGCCAGCCTGGGATACACTGGAAGAAGTGGGGAGAGGGAGGGAAAAGGGAAGGGAGGAAGAAGGGAAGGGGGTGGGAGAGGGGAAGGGGGAGAAGAAGTTCTACCTCTAGGTCTTGTTAGCCATAGCTGTTTAAATACTTTTTAAAGTTGCACACGTTCCTGTAACGGGTCTGTGGCTTTCACGGATGCTCGTTTTACCCTTTGTCCTTCCAAAAGACAGACACCATATTCATCTTCCAGGAGTCCTGCAAGATTAATGAATAAAGAGCTTCATAACTTTTCCTTCTGAACCAGAAAATAAATCATCTGACTATAAGATCTTGCTTGTCCTTCTGAATTTGCGATTCTACTTCTGCATTTGAAGTATCAGAGAAGTTTAACCTTAAACTGTCTTTTCCGGAAGTTTGAAACCTTCGTGCTTGAGCTGTCTGTGGAATGGGCCTGTGCTCCCAGATACCCGGGAGCCTGGGATTGTAGTGGTAGCGTGAGTCAAGAAATGTAGGGTCACCCTGAGCAATATATCGAGGCCCTGTCTCAAAACAAAGCAAACAGAAACCCATTTGCCTTAGCACGCTGTTATTCTATCACTTTGTATGTTTAATGAAATCTAGGAAGAAGATAATCTCTATGTTCAAGGATCTTATGTTTGAAACTGGGCTATAGAAGAATTCAGCAGAATCTGTAGAACACACTTTTATCTCTTTGTTTCTCTAAATCCCAGAAAAACCTTATTTTCCCAAGACCGCTATGAAGAAGCACCAGATTTCAGGGGCTCTGGGCACACCTAGCTCAAGGTAAAGCAGGCCTGGACTGCACAGTGCTCTGGACCCCTGAAGCCCTCCCCACCTATCCTGGAAAAGAAAACATCACCTTTTGACTCTCCCAATGCAGCCTTTTGTGGTGCAGTTGACCATTAAGGTGAGGATGTCCTCGCAGTCAGGGCTCCTGACAATGCTTTTCTTCACAGCTGCTTCAGCGAAATTGTTCTACTTAAATCGGGGATACCTTCCATCTTCTCCCCACTACTGCCTTCTTCGTTTTCTCTGTAGAGAGCATCCGGTGAAACTTGGACGTGCTGTGATAAAGGTGACCAGCTTTGGCGGACACGTGTCTGGACGCAAGGCCGAGAACACACCGTCATGACTGCCCAGGTTGCTGGAGTAAACTGTTATTTTTCTGGCACCTACGCACTGAGGCAGGAGTCCAAATTTGTGGATAGGCAGCCAGCCACGCCAGCAGATGGGCACGAGGAAGGCTGCCAAGGAAACATGTGCGTGCATACAGCATAGGTGTTCAGAACAGGAGTTCCGGCTGAGAGTATCAGAGCCTCACTCCAGCTCAGCCTGACTCCAGATTAGGCTAACAGCCAGTCAGCCCCTGCCTGGTTTCCTATCTTTCAGTTCCATGGAATTGAAAGATTTCAACAGAATCTTAAATTTATCTTTTTAGTAATGTAAAGAAGACATTTTGTATCAAGTGCTTTGGTGGTGTCGTCTGAGTAGAAACATGTTTCGATTCTCTGTGGTTCTCCGACTGTTAGAGCCTTGCTTAAAGAGACAGAAAGCGGTCCTTTGACAGCATAGCATTGGTTCTCATTTCTTATTAAAACATTTAGGTGCACTCAACTCTGTATCTTAATGTCACTTCATTTTTTTTTTTTTAGAAGACAGGGTCTCACTATAGTCCTGGTTATCTTCGTTGTGTAGTCCAGACTGGCCCCAAAGTCACAGAGATCCACCTGCCCCTGCTCTGCCTCCCAAGTACTAGGATTTATGTGTCATCAGACCACACCTCAGGGGTTCTCAGTGGAACCAGCCCTGGCCACCCTGAAGCTGCTTTGTAAACCAGGCTGGCCTTGAACTCACAGAGATCTGCCTGCCTCTGCCTCCCTAGTGAAGTGGGAAATTCTAGTTCCTTTGGAAATTCAGTTGTGTCAAATGATGTTCTGCTGGGGCACAAACGATGTCTTGCTAAAGCAGACAAATGAAAGAATGCCTTCCTGAAGCAGACACAGATGAAGGGATGTTTTGATATAGCAAGCGCATGAAAGGATGTGTATAACTTTAACTTTTTTCAAATCCTACTTTTAATGTTTCTTTAAATGCTTTAACCTCCCTTCTAGTCAGCCACCCATTAGAAAAGAAAGTATATGGGAGTTGGAGGGGTAGAGTGGACCTGTTTAGAAAGGTTCTTTGGAGCAATTCCCATCTGCATTGTTGGGGAGACCAGTTCACAGGTCAGCAGGCAGTAGCAGCTCCATCCACTCGCAAACACTTCATGGATACACCAGCAGTCTAGTTCAGTAGTGTTGGGAGAGCGGCAGTGGTGGCACTACCTAGCAGTGACAGCCAGCCCTCAACCAAATCAGCATGAGTCAGCAGAAGGGACCAGGACCACCAGGGATGCCAGGAGAAGTTTGTTGGCACAAAGTGAAGGTCAGCGAAGACTCGAGACCAAGAAGCTTTGCAAAGTCAGCTACGCAGCAAGCCTCCTCCATCACTGCCTGTTGGGTCCTATTTATATCCCTCCAAATATCATGCGCCTTCCACAGGTCCTTCCTCAGCATGTGAGTCTGCCTCAGCTGACGTCACTCTGCCAATCATCCTGAGCGCACGGAAGCAGCTAGAAACTGCAGCACACCACCAGAAGTTCTTTGGTGCGTTTCTCTCTGTGAAGTCCCGACGTATGGAGCTCAATTACTCAATGTAAGGCAGACCAATACATGAGTGTTGTTAGTGAAGAATCCTTCATCACGTGTTCTTTCATGTACTTGCACATCCTCTCACCTGTTTCTGCTTCAGCAAAAAGTTCCTTCACATGTTTGCCCCAGCAAAACACCATCCAACATAACTGACTTTCCAGAGAACCCTTAAGTTTCCGCTTCAGACACGTGATGAAGGAATACAAATATAACCCCATAGACAGTGGGAGTGAGAGCATTGGTTTGGTTTGCTCTGCCTCTCTATTCTTTGCTAACGACATGCATGTATTGTGGTAACATGGCCATTGTGAAAAACTCGACAAAGAACTGCTTATGAGGTTCCTGTGCCTTCCTGTGCTACTTCTGAGCCTTGCAGTTTCTTTAGACTTGAGCTACTGCTGCTGGTTCGTGTGTGGTGTCTGCCTGCTGAGAGGACTGGTCTGCAGCTGATGATTCGTATTTAGTGTTAGCAATGGGACTGAACTGCTGACAAAGGGGATTGAGTTTGCCTCCACAGAATATTGCTAACAGTTCACTTTCCCCACATCCTGATAACTTTCTCTTCCACTACATCTGGTGGGCAAGATGAGAGGTTGGTTGGACATTCATTAAAATAGGCTGCAAAATATGTATGCCTACACCACAGTGCTGGGATTAAAGGTATGCACCTCTCTTAAGGAACAGATCAATTAAAATAAATTTCCTAACGTCAACAGTCTGTTCAATCTAGAAAATGCCTCGTCTGCTTCTCATTCTCTTCCGTTCATAACAGATAACCCAGAAAGATTCTCCATTGGGTGTTTTACAGCTTACCTTCAAAATTAACCTACAGATCAGCAAGATGGTTTCACTGCTAAATGCACTTGCTGTATGTCTTAGAGTTTTACTGCTGTGAAGAGACACCATGACCATGATAACTCTTACAAAGAACAATATTCAATTGGAGCTGGCTTATGGTTTCAGAGATTTAGTCTACTATCATCATGGTGGGAAGCATGGCAGCATCCAGGCAGACATGGTGCTGGAGAAGGAGTTGGGAGTGCTACATCTTGATCCACAGGTAGCAGAGGGAGACTGTGAGCCACACTGGGTGTAGCTTGAGCATATATATAAGACCTCAAAGGTCATACAATCACAGAAACTTTCTGCAGCAGGCAAAATCACGCCCCTGCTAGAGCAGGAAATGAATCATAGACAGTTGCTGTGGACAGTTTGAAGTAGGCCATATCCCCCACTGGGATCAATTGAAAGTACATTCTTATAATAATATATAATATAATATAACATAACATAATATAATATAACATAATATTTTTTAAAAAAAACAAAATTCCAAAATTCTCACTGCTGGTAGGAATATAAACTTGATCAGCCACAGTGGAACTCAGTGTGGTGGTTCCTCAATAAACAAACAAACAAACAAACAAATAAACAAACTAGAATGTGACCCAGGTAGGGCCCTCCTGGGTTTATCTCAAAGGACTAATTCAGCACCTACAGAAATGCTTGCATGTAACTTTTCTCCTTTCCCCTTGCAAAGGTAAGGTCTCTGTTGATTTCTACTACTTGGTATACACAAAGATAACTGACTCTCAGTCTGGGTGGTTCTTCTGCCTCTGCCCTACAGATGTGAGCCACTGTATGCAGCTTCTTAAACTCCATCTTGGGTATTGAACTCAGGTCTACAGACCTGCATAGTGTGGTGGTTTGAATAGGAATGGCTCCCATAGACATATGTGTTTGAATGCTTGGCCCATAGGGAATGGCACTATTAGGAGGTGTGGCCTTGTTGGAGAAAGTATGTCATTATGGGGATGTGCTTTGCGGTCTCTTACATGCTCAGGCTATGCCTAGTGTGGCACACAGTCTCCATCTGCCGCCTTCAGATCAAGATGTAGAACTCTCAGCTCCTTCTCCTGCACCAGGCCTGCCTGCACACTGCCATGCTTCCCACCTTGATGATAATGGACTGAACCTCTGATTTTGAAAGCCAGCCCCAATAAAAGGTGTCCTTTGTAAGAGTTGCCTTGGTCATGGTGTCTCTTCACAGAAATAAAACCCAAACTGGGACAGCAGGGGGTCCCAGAGTGTGGAAGGTAGGGAATGGGCTCTGAGCAAACATGCCTGTGTTGTCGGCTCCCTGTGTGTTGACTACATGCAATGGGAGGGGCTGCTCCAAGCTCCTCTTCCTGGACTTCCCCACCAGTATGGACTGCGCCTTTACCAATGAACCAGAATAAACTCATTTTCCCCTAAGTTGCTTTTGTCAGGGTATTTTATTACAGCAACAGGAAAAGAAACTAAGACAGCCTCTGTTGTCCCAGTCTCCCTTTAGTTTCCTGGTTTCTGTGTGTATGCCCAGTTGTATTACGTTTAAAGTTCAGAGCTAAGATACACAGCTAAGAGAAAATACTACGCAGCATTCGCCTTTCTGAGTCTGAGTTCCCTAAGTCCCACTCATTTATCTGGAAATTTCATTTTTCTTTACAGCTGACTAGTACTCCGTTGTGTATGTACCAAGTTTTCATTGTCCACTCATCACTTGAAGGACTCTTAAGATGTCGCTGTGTCCTGGCTCTCGAGTATGGAGCGGCTGAGCAAGCATCTGTGGAATAGTCTTGAGTCCTTTCAGCATGTGCCGAGGAGTGGCAGAGCTGGGTATACAGTACACTTATTTTTGTGCTTTTTGAGGATTCTACACACTGATTTACAGAGTAGCTGCACCAGCTTGCAATCCCACAGATGACATTTCTAACTGCAGTCTAAATACCTCTCATTCTACCTACAGAGAAGTGTAGCTCTCTCCCCTCATCAAAAAAAAAAAAAGCCTATTTTTTGCAGCAGACAGAGACCATTACAGAATGCCACAACTGGTCCAAATGTAGAGAACAACTTACCATAAGATGTCCAGTCTCAACTGATGTGACAAGAACATAAGCCCTACACCTAAAGCTCAAGGGACATCACAGCAGCACGAGGAGGGAAGACTAGAAAGGCCAGAGGACTGAAATGTCTACTGTGAGATCATCTTATATATGTGACAGGGAAGCTGCACCCATGAAACCACCAATGTGGCTGCCTATGCAAGACCTGAGCCATGACCATCAGTTCAAGGTCGAGACGGAGGGGAGAAATCTCACAGGGTCCACTTCTATATTATGAGCTATAGACAATGACTAAGAGAGGGACAATAAGTCTTTCCCAGGGATGACCCCCCCCACACACACACTTGGTTATCCAGTATCAGGCAGACATGGAGAAGGAGCTGAGAGTTGTACATCCAGATCTGCAGGCAGCAGGACGACACTGGGCCTTAGTTGGGCTTCTGACACCACAAAGCCTACCTTTAGTGACACACTTCGTCCAAGTCCATACATATCTCCTAATCCTTCTCAAATAGTGCCACTCCATGATGATCAAGCACTGGAATCTATGAGCCTATGGGAGCTGTTCTTATTCAAACTACTGTAGAAACCATTATAATAGCAGCAACATCAATTTGAACAAAACAGAAATACACTTAAAATTAGTAAAGGCTCATGAATGTATCACAAATGACTGCAACCCAGTTAAGGGAAAGCTAACATAGAATGTGCTATGGAGTTAAAATTATTCAGAATAAATGTAGAAAAAATAAATTAATCAGGGGGCTGGAGAGATGGTTCAGTGGTTAAGAGCACTGACTATTCTTTCAGAGGTCCTGAATTCAATTCCCAGCAACCACAGGGTGGTTCACAACCGTCTGTAATGGGGTCTGATGTCCTCTTCTGGTGTGTCTGAAGACAGCTACAGTGTACTCATATACATAAAATAAATAAATCTTTAAAAAAACAATAAAAGTAAAAAGATGAATTAATCAGATAAAAAGAGACAGATAAAGAAGAAAATAGTGAAGAAGTAAGAAGAAATATATTGCAGAAATAGAGGAGGAGTGGAGAAGAGAAAGAGAAGAAAGATTTAAGGAAAAAAGAGTTTTCCTGGTAATAAGAAAGTTTGAATACAAATTTAGATAAATATAGAAAGAAGAATAAAAACTGGAGGTTTTTTTTTAATAACAGCAAAATACTACTAAAAGTACAGTAGAGGTTTTTAAAAAGGTGGGAAAGGGGGTGCAAAAGGAAAAATAATGAAACAAAAATCAAAAAGTATAAATAAAATTAAATGTATATATAAAGCAGAGTAAAAATAAAAATATATTTTGGAGATACTATGAGGTCAAAACACTGATGAAAACGTAATAAAAGAGGGACAAAAGGAATTCTAAAAAGCCAAAAGATAGAGAAAGGGAGGAGTGTGGATGAGAGGAAGGAAGAAAAGGGTGGAAGAAGGAAAATACATAAGGAAGAAAAGGATGGGAGGAAAGAAGAAAAGGAAGGAAGGAAGGAAGGAAGGAGGGAGGGAGGGAGGGAGGAAGGGAAGGAGGAAGGGAAGGAAGGAAGGAAGGGAGGGAGGAAGGGAGGGAAGGAAGGAGGGAGAGAAGGAGGGAGGGAGGGAGGAGGGAGGGAAGGAAGGAAGGAAGGAGGGAGGGAGGGAAGGACTGGAGCAGTCTCTTCACGGGTTCGTGTCTTTCCTTTGGCTTATGCTGGTTCAGAGCCCTATTGCTAGCACCCCTTCTCTGGAGCAGAGCCTCTGCTGGCTGTGCTTAGCCTCCCACTCTTGCCCTCCCCAGAGCTCGGAACTTGGTCCCCCTGCCGTGGCTGGTGTTTTACTGTAGTCCATCTACCAAATGCTTCTGGATGTTAGAAGCACCCACAGCGCTGCTAGTGATGCAGGCAGAGGACTTGTCACTGTGTCCTTTCGGGGCCTCCGGCCTGTTAATGGCCCCACCGGAAGGGTGCAGCTGAGGTTGAGAAGTGACCTGCTTGAGTCTCTAGTCTGCTCCCTCTGAGATCAGGCTGGGACTCTCCACTCCGAGGTTATCCTGATGACCTTGATGAGGTCTTGTCCCAGCCCCCAAGGCTTGTGTTCCCTTTCCCTATGAACTTTCCTACCTTTAGGGAGTGTCTCCTTACCTGCATTTTGAGCTTTTAAGTATTTGGCCTTCCCACTTTCCATAACTGTCTCCCAAAGTGGTCTCTTACCTTAGGGCCACGGCAGATTAAATTCAGGCTTCCCATCTTGTGACTGTTTCCCATTCTCTGGCTCAGTTTTGATAAAACAGGTTCTTCTCTCAAGATTGCAGGAGGCCTCTGTCCTGTGAGTCACACAGAATGACACACAACAAGCCTCCTCCTCACTGCTGACCTGTCCTCTGGGGACCTCTTCCCCTCGCTGAAACTGATGACTCCTCTGGAGGTTTGTCAGGGCTGTAAGCTGGTCTTTGAGGAAGAATTCCAGGTCTCTGGTCACTATTTAACTTACCTTACCTTTTGGAAACTTCTTTGGTTTTTCCTACACACAGTAGGGAATACAGTCACTGAGGCGTTCTTGTATTCAGCTTTCTTCCTTCTCAGATATCCCACCTCTGTGAGTTTCTGATGGTCCTTCCTTCTCTGCCTCTACCTCTCGCTCTTTGTCTCTCTCACTGTCTCTGTCTGTCTCTGAATGTTTCTGTCCCTCTCTGTTTCTGTGTCTGTCTCCATTTCTGTGTCTTTCTCTGTCTCTCTCTCTTTCTAGAAAACAGCCCATGTTCTTTACCAGGTCACATGGAGACAACTTCTTGTCTTTCAACTTTTCGCACAGATGTTTGGAATTATTTTCTTAAGTTCCATATTGGTCTGTTCATTGTTGATTTATAGAAAAATCACCTTCAGCACTTGGGCTAGATGCAGTAGCTTGCCCTTGGAATCCTAGCTACTCATGAGGCTAAGGCAGTAGATACCTTGGGCCCAGAGCTCAGGACAAGCTTGGGGAACATAGCAGGACCCCAACTTTGAAGAAGAAGAAGAAGAAGAAGAAGAAGAAGAAGAAGAAGAAGAAGAGGAGGAGGAGGAGGAGGAGGAGGAGGAGGAGGAGGAGGAGGAGGAGGAGGAGGAGGAGGAGGAGGAGGAGGTAAACCAAACCTGTTTTTATTGAGTGTTAACCTCTCACTTTGCAGCTTCAAGAATTTGCCTCCTGGGTCTTGAGCTTAGTTGTGCAATCTTTGAGCACCTCTGCTTCTGATGTCCTTACTTTCTCTCTCATTCTCTCTCTCTCTTTCTTTCTCTCTCTCTCTCTCTCTCTCTCTCTCTTTCCACTTAAAGTATTTTTTCAGGTGTTGTTTATAGGAGATTCTCTCTACACTTTCCCATTTTAGTCCAATAAAAGGCTCTCTTTCTCTTACATTAATAAATTATATACAACATTAACAATTATGAAAAACATCAGGTAAGAATTACATTCCCTACATTCGGTCCACTTGTATTTGGGGGGAAAAAAGAGCCTTTTATTGAACTAAAAAGGGGAATTGTGGAGAGAATATCTTTTTTTTAAATCGAATATATTCTTCATTTACATTTCAAATGTTATACCCTTTCCTGGTTTCCCCCCTCCCAGAAAACCCCCAACTCATCCCCCACCCCCTGCCTCCAAGAAGATACCCCTCCACCCACCCCACTCCCATGACCCCCACTCGGTTTCCCCACGCTGGGGCATCTATCAAGCCTTCATAGGACCAAGGACCTCTCCTCCCACTGAAGCTGGACAAGGCCATCCTCCTCCACAATTGCGGCTGGAACCATGTGTACCTCTTGGTTGATGGCTTAGTCCCTGGGAGCCCTGGGGGGGGGGGAGGTCTGGTTGGCCTATATCATCATTCTTCCCATGGGGCTGCAAACCCCTTCAGCTCCTCCAGTCCTCCCTCCAACTCCTCCATTGGGGACCCTGCACTCAGTCCAATAGTTGGCTGCTAGCATCTGCCTCTGTTTCTGTAAGGCTCTGGCAGGGCCCTCCAGGAGACAGCTATAACAGGATCTTTTTGGCAAGCACTTCTTGGCATCCGTAATAGTGTTGGGGTTTGGTGACTGTTTATAGGATGAATCACCAGGTAGGAGTCTCTGGATGGCCTTTCCTTCAGTCTCTGCCCCACACTTTGTCTCCATAATTGCTCCTGTGAGTATTTTGTTCCCTTTCTCAGAAAAACCGAAGCACCAGCACTTTGGTCTTCCTTCTCCTTTAGCTTCTTGTGGTCTGTGAGTTGTATCTTGTTTATTCTGAGCTTTGGGGGTAATATCTATTTATCAGTGAGTGTATACCATGTGTGTTCTTTTGTGTTTGGGTTACCTCACTCAGGGTGACACTTTCTAGTTCCATCCATTTGCCTAAGAAATTCCTGAATTCATTGTTTTTAATAGCTGAGTAGTACTCCATTGTGTAAATATACCACATTGTCTGCATTCATTCCTCTGTTGAAGGACATCTGGGTTCTTTCCAGCTTCTGGCTATTATAAATAAGACTGCTATGAACATAGTGGAGCATGTATCCTTATTACATGTTGGAGCATCTTCTGGGTATATGCCCAGGAATGGTATAGCTGGGTCCTCAGGTAGTACTATGTCTAATTTTCTGAGGAACCACCAAACTGATTTCCAGAGTGGTTGTACCAGCTTGCAATCCCACCAGCAGTGGAGGAGTATTCCTCTTTCTCCACATCCTCGCCAGTATCTGCTATCCTCTGAGTTTTTCATCTTAACCATTCTGACTGGTGTGAGGTGGAATCTCAGGGTTGTTTTGATTTGCATTTCCCTGATAACTGAGGATGCTGAACATTTCTTTAGGTTCTTCACAGCCATTCAAGTTTCCTCAGTTGAGAATCCTGTTTAGCTCTGTACCCCATTTTTTAAATAGGGTTATTTGACTCTCTGGAGTCTAACTTCTAACTCTGCTTCTGATGTTCTTTCTCATTACAAATACTTCTACTTTTCTTCGTTTGCAAATTAGAAATGCTTTGTTGTTCCATCTTGCTCAATGCTCCGTCTAGAACCCGAAGCACGCTGTTGAATAATAGAGATCGTAAAGAATTCCCTTATCTTGTTATTAATCTTGGGAAAATGTTTCTACCTTTTACCACTGAGGACAATTTTAGCTATAAGTTTTTCACAGGCATGTTTCCCGTTCTTTGCAGTGCTGGTAATTAAACCAGAGCCGTGTGCCTGCAAGGCAAGGGCTCTACCACGGAGGACTCCTGTGTAAGCAAGGCAAGGGCTCTACCACGGAGGACTCCTGTGTAAGCAAGGCAAGGGCTCTACCACGGAGGACTCCTGTGTAAGCAAGGCAAGGGCTCTACCACGGAGGACTCCTGTGTAAGCAAGGCAAGGGCTCTACCACGGAGGACTCCTGTGTAAGCAAGGCAAGGGCTCTACCACGGAGGACTCCTGTGTAAATGTGCCCGTGAGCACAGTGACCAGGTCTTCTCCTCTTCCTTTGACTGTCTTCCTTCCAAACTCTTTCTGTTTTACAAAAGGGTTTTGTCAAAGGTCTTTTTCTTTTAATTAAACCAATTGAAACAACTGTGTCTCTGTCTCTGTCTCCCTGTGTCTCTCCCTGTTTGTCTCTCTGTCTCTCTGTGTGTGTGTCTGTCTCTGTGCATCTCTCTCTCTCTCTCTGTGTGTATGTGTGTGTGTGTGTGTGTGTGTGTGTGTGTGTGTGTGTGTTTTCCCTTCATCCTGTGGTGTAGTGCACTGACTATCTTGGATTTGGACCACCTTTGCACCCCCACTTAAACCCACATGCCAGGTATAGTGGCACATTCTTAAAATTCCAGCACTCATGAGCCTGAGACAGGAGGATTGAGAATCTGAGGCTTTCCTTAACCAAGTAGTTTAGACCCTAACCAAAAACAACAACAACAAAAATAAATAAATAAATAATAAAAAAAATCCACTCAATCGGAGTGTATACTTCTCTTGCTACACTATTAGGTTTGAACCCCAATTTGTTGAGGGTTTTGTTTGACTATCCATAGGGAGAACTGGTCTGTAGATTTCTTCACCTGTTTCCTGCCTGGCTTCAGCAGGGGCATGGTGCTGGCCACACAGAATGACTTAGTGTTTCCTTCTCTTCTGTTTTCTGCAAGAGTCTAAAGAGGGTTGGTGCTAATTCTTTAAATATTTTGTAAAAGTAATATGGTTTTATTTAAGTTTTCCATTGTTTAATGGAGTTAATCATTTTCTTAAAGGCTCATTGGGCATTTTTACATCGTCTTCGTCAACGTCTGTTTGAGTCTTTTGACCATTTTCCAGCTGGTATTGTTTCTTTTCCTTGATTTATAGTAGTTTTTATGTATTCTGGATGCTGCTTTTTTCAGAGTATTGTTAGCCTTTTCTTATTTTGTAATTTCTCTCTCCTAACTCTTCTCTCTCGTCTCTCTCCAGGGCATGCTTACGACTCCCAGGCTGGCCTTGAATCCCGATTCTCCTGCATTAGCCAACTATGCACTGGGAACACAGGTACCCTACCACATAGCTCCTTTTTATTCTCCCAAGGGCTCTTTTGATGAACAGACTTTCTGATTTTAATATAACCATGGTAAATCTTCTTTTTATGGTCTTGGTGTGGTTACCTGTTTGAGAGGTTGGCAAAGCACCTTGACAATATCTAAAGGTTTCTTCCTCGGCAAGCACTGATGTTTTGTGTGCAGGCGATCAGGAATTCATTTTTCTCTGTAGGGTGTAGGTGGAGGTCCTTTTCTTTTTCTCATGTTGATATCTAACTGATCCAGTATCAATATTTTTCACATTGCCCTGCAGTGTCACCCAAATCATAAATCAGATGAACACACACACATGCACACACACACACACACACACACACACACACACACACACACACACAGTTGTTGAATTTCTAGTCTGTGCTGAACAGCAGGTTGCCTACCTACACACAAGAATTGCATTATTCTCATCACCACAAAAGGCCTAGCTCCGAACTGCGAATGTCCTCCCACTACACTCTTCAAAATTATTTTAAATTCATTTATTTTACATTTATTTATGTGTATGAATGCTTTGCCTACATGCATACTATATGCATGCCTGGTGCCTTCTGGAGGCCGGAAAAGGGCACCAGTTCCTCTGGAACTGGAGTTGTGGATGGTTACGAGCTACCATGTGGGAGCTGGGAATCAAATCCCGACTTTCTGCAAGAGCAGACAGTACTCTTAACTGCCCTCCAGCCCCATCTTTGCCAAGGTTTTGTAAGGGATCTTTCATCTTTTGCAGGTCTGCATTAGTTTTAGAGTCAGCTCTCTGTTTCCACAGAAAGAAAAAGAAACTTGCTGGAATTTTAAGTGGGAGTATCTTACTCCAATGGGCTCCAGAAGCTGAAGAAGAAAACACAAACAAACAAAAAACAAAACCCAAAACCGGTACCTCTAAAATATGGAGGCATGATCAGGAAAAACAATATTTATTCAGCAAACGTTTCATTAGTGCCTAGCATTTGCCATATGCTTTATAGGATAAAGTCACTTGGAAGGGGACACAGTGGCGAACAAGACTGTGCTTGTCACTGAAGGAGCTGGGTGTGCTGTTCACCTGGGAGACTGAAGCATAGGTTTGGGTGTTCAAGACCAGCCTGAGACACACAGTGAGGCCCTGGGAGAGAAAGAACAGAATTCAAAGAGGAGGAGTCACTGTTCTCTGAATTTGACACCGAGGAGTTCTAGAGTTGATACAGTCTGTGGGTTCCTATTTAATAATGACAGTTTTGTACTGGGTGAGATTAGACACCTGCTGAGGCATTTTATGGTCCTTTGTCAAATGACAGCAGGTACTTTTAAAACTCAGTAGATTTTGCATAGGAAATAGAAGCTAAGAGGCTACTGGATTCTGAGCCTGTTGAGCATTTTAAAGATTCCTATATTTAATTGACGTGCTAACCTTACCCAACAAGGAAATAAATATTATGCCTATTATTCTTATGAATTAGGAAATCGAGGCTTAACAAGGTTAAGTAATCTGCCCCAGGATCACACAAGTCAGTACTGTTAAACACTAGAAGTCTAAAGTATAAATGACAAAGAAAAGAAAAAAAAAAAGATTCAAACCTGTGATTCTACAGAGTTGATTTAAGAAAGTTACCTCACTGTTCTCTGACATGAATATTATTGGCTACTAGAGGTTGCTACTAAATAAATGTTAAGTAAAAATTCTCTTTGAAAAAAATATTTATGTGGATGTGAGTATATGCACATGAGTCCAGGTGCCCAAGGAAGCCCAAAGAAACCGGAGTTACAGATGGCGGCAAGATTGTCGATGAGGGCCAGGAATTGAACTATGGTCCTCAGGAAGAGCAGTACATGCTCTTAATCACTGAGCTGTCTCTCCAGCCCCCAAGAAAAACTTGAGCACACCCGAGGTGATCTCCCACTACTTACTACTGTAGCCATTTTAAGAATTCCAGAAGCTCTATGTAGATAGGACCTTTAAGCGTACAGTGCTATCGGAACGGTGGATTGAGTCCTTTCTTTGCTTGTGAATCTCAACCACGTGAAGAGCTATGAAGGCAAACACTGAGAGCCATTAGGCAGAGGAGGACAGTCATTCTCACGTCTACATTCACCTGGTAACCTGTGATGTAACTGAGGACTAATACTTTCCTCCCTAAGACGGTAACCTCGAATTACTTCCTAATCTTCCTTCTCCCCAAGTCTCATTTGCACACACTTTTATATAAATCAGGCCTGTGATGAACTTTATGTCAGCCCACAGACTGCCGAATGCTGGGCTGAGGAGGGATGGGTTTGGATACCCACCTATCATAGCCTCAGGGAGCCGCCTGAGTTTCTCTGCCTCTTTATTGCTCTGCCATTTCGAGAACATCACATAAATGGAATCGCACGGTCTGTCTGGTTTTACCTCACATAACAACCTGGGGATTTGCCTCTTCAGCAGTCTGTTCCTGCTCTATACTACCGTCCCGCTATATGATACACCACGTTGTGTCTCATCCAGCGCTGATGAACATACTTCTAGTTATTAACAGTTATAAGTAAAACCTGCATAAAGATGTGTGGGCTGAGTTTCAGTGGAGTGTAATTTAATTTTTTCAAATCCTATTTTTAATGATGGTTCTTCAATGCTTTAACCTCCCTTGGAGCCCACCACCCACCAGAGGTAGTGGGAAAGGAAGGATACGGGGAGTGGACCTGTTTTGAAAGGTTCTTTGGAGCAGCTATCATCTGTTTTGTCTGGAAAGCAGCAGTTCAGTTCACAGGTCGGCAGCGGCAGCTCATCCACTCGCAAACACCTCACGGATACAGCAGCAGACCAGTTCGGTAGAGTCGGGATCGCAAACAGGAGTCAGCAGAGGTGGCCCTACCTAAGAGACAGCCAGGCCTCAGCCTTGACTTGAGTCAGCAGGAGGGACCAGAAGGAACGCCAGGAGAAGTTCTCAGCTATGCCTCTCTCAGGGAAGCAAAGATCAGCAAAGACTTGGGACCCACAAGCGTTACACAGCTAGCTGTACCAGCAAGCCAAGCCCTGTCCCCATCACTCTGTGGAGTCCTGCTTACACCCTCCAAACATCATGTGTCCTCCTTGTGCCTTGCCTCAGCACATGCATCCAATCAGCCCAAGTCCTTAGAAGCAGCGAGAAACTGCAGTACACCATTACAAGATTTTGGTGCATTTCTCTCTATGGAGTCCTGAAAAATGCAGCTATACTACGCAGTGTAAGGCGGACTAAGACATGTGTGTTGTTAGCAAAGAATCCTTTATCACGTGTCCTTTCATGTGCTTGCTTTAGCAGAACATCCTCTCTCCTGTGTCTGCTTCAGCGAAATGTTCCTTCATGAGTCGGCCTTAGCCTTTCATACCTGCGTCCACTTTAACTAAATGTTCTTTCCTGTGTTTGCCTCAGAAAAACACCATCCAACTGACTTTCCAAAGAACCCTTAAGTTTCCACTTCAGTGAAGATACATTTTTATTTTGTTGGAATAAATTCAAATATGTGGAATTGCTGACATAAAATACATATAAAGAAATACCAAATTGTTGTCCAGAGTTAGCCACAACCACCCTTCATTTCCACCATGATTATATAGTAGTAAATCCAAGTCTATTTCTTAGGAATAAGAAACATGTTGCATTGCATCCATTAATCTATTTGTAGCGAGACAGATATCCTTTCAGCAATACATTTTAAAAATCCCCACAGATAAGCCTTCAGTCAAAGGAAGGGAGAAAACACCTTTCTTCAGAATGTGGGGTATGTTAGCTACTTTTCTCACTGCTGTGATGAAACAAAAGCAACTTCAGGAAAAAAGGGTTTGTTTTTGCTCCCAGTTTGGTATAGTCCATCAGGATGAGGAAATCACAGTGACAGGAGAGGGAGGTAGGATTTCCCAAAGAAGTGAGCCACAGGAAGAAATGATCAGACCAGAGGGAGACAGAAACACATCAGGGAATCTCACATCCACATGTTAGGCATTTGGGAATGGTGACAGAATCATCTGGACTCCAAAGGACTTGGATGAGTCCGCCCCTCCTGCCATGCTGTCTGCAGGACACACAGCCTCTGTCGTGGACCAACTCCAATCCAACTTTTCTTGGTGGCTGGTACTGGCATCTACAGCACATACGAGTCTCCATTGCAACTTAGATTTCACCTTCACAGCTTCACACGACCCTGTCACACATTGCCTGCACATTGTTCTGGCTCTCTGGAACTAAAGTTCAAGATTCCATGACTCCTTCAGTCTTGCATCTTTCATGTCTGCAAAACCAATACCACGTGGGCAATGTTACCAGCTGAGGTAGCACCTGTGCAGACAATGTTACCAGCTGAGGTGACACCTGAGTGGACAATGCTACCAGCTGAGGTGACACCTGTCATCAGTTGAAATGACACCTGTGCTTACAATGCTACCAGCTGAGGTGACACCTGTCTACCGGCTGAGGTGACACCTGTCTACCAGCTGAGGTGACACCTGTCTACCAGCTGAAGTGACACCTGTCTACCAGCTGAAGTGACACCTGTCTACCGGCTTCTACCGGCTGGGGTGACGCCTGTCTACCGGCTGGGGTGACGCCTGTCTACCGGCTGGGGTGACGCCTGTCTACCGGCGAGGTGACGCCTGTCTACCGGCCGGGGTGACGCCTGTCTACCGGCCGGGGTGACGCCTGTCTACCGGCCGGGGTGACGCCTGTCTACCGGCCGAGGTGACACCTGTGCCCTTAGATCACAAGCACAAGAAACTTGTTCTCAGGCTTACCTTTCTGGGAGCATTTCCTCCAGTCTCCCCAGTCTGTCCTCTCTCCTTTCAAATGAGCTCTCATTGTCTTGAACCAGAACCTTTGGTGGGTAGGGTCATAGCTTCTAGGCCCTTGCCACTGTCCCAGTGCAGAGCAGAAGGTTTCTCTTTAATGACTAGAATGTGATATGCTGCTTTCCTTTTTCTTTCTTTCTTTCCCCCTTTTCTCTTTTAAAGCTTTTTATTGACTCTTTGTGAGTTTTACACCACGAATCCCAATCCCACTCATCTCCCTGTCCCTCTGTATCTGTGCTCCACCCTGGCGGCTGCTCCCCCAAAGAAAACAAAAACAAAAACAATTAAAAAATAAACAAAACAAAATATAAAAAAAATCATCTCTTTATGGGAGCTGTAGGGTGTCATGGTGTGTCTCACAGTATACCCTTTTGTCCACACATCTTTATTTGTAAATATTTATTGCAATGAGTCATTGGTCTGGTTTGAGGCCTCTGGCTTCTGCTACACCATCAATACTGGATCCTTGCAGTGGAAACTTAAGGGTCCTTTGGAAAGTTGATTGGATGGTGTTTCCCTGGGGCAAACACATGAAGGAACATTTCGTTGAAGCAGACACAGGAGAGAGGATGTTCTGCTTGTTGTGAACCTAAAAAGAGAAAGAGGTTTAGAGAATATGGTATACAGCGGTATGGGGAAGGGGGTGCCCCAGCGGGCCCATGCCGAGGCATCCCTTCCCCAGGGGGACCAGACACACACCGGCATAGTATAGAGTAGAGTTTATTCGGGCAGAGGATGGGTAGTGGAGGCAGAGAAAGGCAGAGAGAGGGAGAGAGTAGAGAAGCAGAGGCCGGTCATGACCACGTGGAGAGAGGGGGGAGGGGAGGGGAACCCAAGAGGGGCAGAGAGAGACAAGAAGCAAGAGAGCAAGAGAGAAGTGAGAGAGAGTAGGAGCGGAGTAAGAGAGGAATAGGAAAGAGAGGAGGGGCCAAGCAGCCCTTTCTATAGTGGGTCAGGCCTACCTGGCTGTTGCCAGGTAACTGTGGAATGGAGCTTAGACAGAACCCTAACCCTGCTAAAGCAAGAACATGAAAGTACACGTGATGAAGAACTCTTTGCTAACAACACACATGTATTGGTCCACTTTACATTCGTAGTTGAGCTGCAAATGTTGGGGCTCCACAGAGAATTGCACCGCTGGCTGCTTTTTTTTTTTAAGATTTATTTATTATATGTAAGTACACTATAGCTGTCTTCAGAAACCCAGAAGAGGGCATCAGAACTCATTAAGGATGGTTGTGAGCCACCATGTGGTAGCTGGGATTTGAACTCAGGACCATTTGGAAGAGCAGTCAGTGCTCTTAACTGCTGAGCCCTCTCTCCAGCCCCATGCTGGCTGCTTCTTGCTGCTTCTTGCAGCTCCTGCAGACTTGGGCTGATTGACAGAGTGACGTCAGCTGTGACAGATGCAGGTGTTGAGGCAAGACACATGAAGGACACGTGATGTTTGCAGGGTCTAAATAGGACTCGACAGAGTGACGGAGACAGAGCTTGGCTTGCCGGTACAGTTAGCTGTGCAACACTTCTTGTTCTCTTGTCTTCACTGAGTTTCACGTCACTGTGAGAGGCACAGCCAAGAACTTCTCCTGGAATCCCTCTGAGTCCCTCCTGCTGACTTGTGCTGAGGCCTGGCTGTCTCTGCTGACTCCTGTTTGCGATCCCGACTCTACCGAACTGGTCTGCTGCTGTATCCAGTGTTTGCCAGTGGCTCCAGCTGCCGCTGCCGACCTGTGAACTGAACTGCTGCTTTCCAGACAACACAGACAAGGGTTCCAAAGAATGTTTCTAAACAGGTCCACTTCCCCTGTATCCTTTCTTTCCTACTACCTTTGGTAGGTGGTAGGCTAGAAGGGAGGTTAAATCATTTAAGAACCATCATTAAAAATAGACATTAAAAAAAATTAAAGTTACATAGGGGTGTGGTTTTTTTTGTTTGTTTGTTTGTTTTTAAGGTTGGCTGGTCTAGAACCCAGTATGTAAACAGACTGGCCTTGAACTCGTGGCAATTCTCCTACTTCAGCCTCCTAAGTGCTGGTATTACAAATATCTTCTAATAATATTCATCAGAGCAAGCCTAATTTTCTTTATTTTATGAAATAAAACGAAAAATATTTAGAGCCTAACACAAACGTAGCTAACATTCATATTTATGACCCTACACTTGAAAATAATTTAAGCAGTGTGAACAACATCATTAATTATGTCCACTTTTACTGTTCCTATTGAACTTTCATACTGAAGATGCTTGCTCACATACTAAGGCATGAGCAGGAGAGGAAAGACTTAGAGGCTGGAAAGAGAGAAATAAACTACCTCTGTTTACAGAAGGCAGAATTATTTACACAGAAAAATCCGAGAGTCTATAAAAACTACCGGAAGTAGGGAACGAGTTCCGGCAAGGTTATCAGGTTATACAAAGCCAGACGGAGTGGTTCATAGTTATAATCACGTGACTGAGGAGACTAAGGCATGCTGTGAGTTCAAGACTGGCTTTGGCAATATATTGAGCTCCAATCTAGCCTAGGCTATAAGATTATTTTAAAATAAACCAATAGGTAAGATAAAAATATCAGTAGGTTTTTGTTATTGTTTACAAATCAGCGATGTTACTCTATAATTAATGTGGGAAAAGCAAGCAAAAGGAAGTTATCAAAACAACTTGAAGAAAAAAAACAGGGTTAGGAAATTCACACTACCTGATTTTAAGACCTTAAAATAAATCTGTAATAGCCAGTATTGTGTAATATTAGCAAATAGGTAGGTATATAGATCAAAAAAATAGGAAGTCCAGAAATAGGTCCAATATGTTAACTGATTTTTGACAAAAATGTAATAATAATTTAGTGCAAACCAGTCTTAAAGGTGACAAAATTAGGACCAGAAAAAATGGGTCAGTGGTTGTCTTAGTCAGTGTTCTATTTCTGTGAAGAGACACCACGACCATGGCAACTCTTATAAGAGAGAGTATTTAATTGGGGCTTGCTTACAGTTTCCGAGGTTTAGTCTATTATCATGGTAGGGAGCACGGCAGCATGCAGGCAGACATGGTGCTGGAAAAGAATCTGAGAGTTCTACATCCAGATCCGCAGGTAGAGAGAAAGCCACTGGGCTTGGTTTTGCACTCAAAGCCTACCCCCAGGGACACACCTCCTAATAGTGCCAGTCCCTGGTGACCAAGCCTTGTAATCTATGAGCATATAGGGCCATTATTACTCAAACCATTAGAGTGGTTACAAAAGCACTGGCTTCTTTTGCAGAGGATGCAGGGTTAGTTTCCTGAACCCAGAAAGCATCTCACAAACATTGATAGCTTTAGTTTCCAGAGATCTGGAATCTTCTACTGGCCTCAAGGGTCACCACACATGCACATATACATGTAGGCAAAAATACTTACACACATTAAAAATATAAATAAATCTTTTAAAAAGACAAATAATTAAATATCCATATGGAAACAAACAATAACAAAAAACCCAACAACTTAATTCATCTTCTGTCATATATAAAAGTTTACTTAAGATTAATGACCAAGCTTTTGGAATGGGGGTAGTGGAAGGACAAGATATAGCTGCGAAAGTTTCCCCGTATCATGGCGGATCCGTCAGGATTCACTACCAGAGAATCAAAGCCTACTCCCAAGAACACACCTCCTAATAGTGTCAGTCCCTGGTGTCCAAGCATTGTAATCTATGAGCATATAGGGGCTTACAAGACTGGGTTTTAGTTGTTGCACCCAGAGACTGAGTTAGCATTGTTTCTGAGGTGGTGTTTTTCTTCTCGCAAGGATTCGACTGGGTTCCAGAGAGAAAGGAACAAGTTGATCAGGGAACTGTCCCATAGCAATGTCTTTGAAGGATGGAAGAAAGATGGTCAGGCCATGGGAGGAGTCCCCATTTACGCCAAGACCTGGAGACATCTTCAAGAAAAAAGAAAAAAGAAAAGAAAAGGAAAAAGAAAAGAGAAAAAACTGTGGTGAAGGTCCTGAGCCTCTATGTCGCTTTCATGAGAGACTCCTGACATTTACTGCCTGGCCTTGACAGACATTCCTAAGCAAATTACTTCCACCAGTTTTGAGTCAGGAACTGAGGAAAAAGTCATCACCAGAGATGACTAACTCAGTAGGTTAATAAACAGGTTTACTACCTTTTTTTATTCTAACAAGTTGTTCTCATCAGGGACAGTGACAACTGATATCAGCTTGCACAAGGCAGCTTGGTGAGTCATGTAGCTGTTTCCTTCTCTGAAAAAAAGAAAAAAGCAAAAAGCGTGCAGATCGATGGCCACACACCAGCAGCCTTTAGTAGTTACTGAGGAACATCTCCAAATCTCAGACCACATTCTGGGCGGAAAACTTCGAACAAGATCTCCAGCAGAACATTGGCTAAGAGCAGCAGTAGTAAAGGAGAGATTCGTGACTGTCTGGGTTAGGGTTGCTGTGAAGAAACCCCTCGACCAAATGCAAACTGGGGAGGAAAGGGTCTATGTAGCTCCTGTTTCCACATCACTGTTGGTCACTGAGGGGAGTCAAGACAGGAACTCAAACAGGCAGCAACCAAGAGACAGGAGCTGGTGCAGAAGCCATCGAGGGAAGAGTGCTACTTGCCCTGCTCCTCGTGGCTGGCTCAGTTACAGAATCAGGACCACTAGCCAGGGATGAGCCACTATGGTGGACTGGACCCTCCCACATCAATCACTAAATAAGAAAATGCCCTATAGTGTCGTGCCTACAGCCTGATCTTACCAAGACATTTTCTCAGTTGGGGCCCTCTCCTAAACCAGTGACTCTAGCTTGTGTCAAGTAGACATAAAACCAGCCAGCACAGTGACTCTGAAACTAAAGGTCCCAAACTACTTATTCCCTATCACTGTAGCAACAGAAAGAATGGGGCGAGTGGAGGGAAGACATAAGAAGACTGGAGCTGTAGCTCAGGTGGTAGAGTAAATCGCCTGGCTTGCTTGAGGCCCTGGGTTTGATTCCCGCCATCCCTCTGGGTGTGGTAGCACAGGCCTGCAATGCTCAAAGTCATCCTCTGCCATGATGGTGAGTTCAAGACCAGCCTAAGATACCAAGTTCAAGACCAGCTTCGGATACTGTTAGAGCAAAAATTGACCATAGGCCAGGGAAAACATTTACTCAGAGCCATGAGCCAACTAAACAAGAAAGTATTCCATCACTTTCAATGTCATAAAAATAAATTTCCATTAAAATTTCTACCGTCAGGGGCTGAAAGGATGTACTGCTTTTCGAGAGGACCCAGGTTAAATTCCCAGCACCCCCATGATGGCTCAGAACCATCTGCTGCTGCAGTCTCAGGTGATCTGATGCCTCTTCTGGCCTCTGAGGGCACAGTCATGCATACAGAGCACAGATACGCATGCGAGCAAAGCATTAATACACATAAGATAATAGAATAATTAAATCTAAAGACAAATATTGATAATAAAGAAACTGCTTTAAACAACAACAACAAAAAGATTAATCACCAAATGTGAACATAAAATAAAAAAACTAGATAACTTCAAGAATAAAGCAAAGGAGAAAGCCCTAATGACTTGGTTAGAGGATAATTTTCAGAAATGTAAGTCATCACGAATATTGGACTTGCACAATTAAAATGTATTTTATTTGGAAGATACAAGGGAAGCATGAACATGCAACCCAGGAGGGGTCCACAATAATATTTGCAGTGCCTCTAATGAGTTGTGCACGCAAACTCCATAAAGAACACTCACAATTCGACAATACAAATGACCTGATGTAAAGACCAAAGATTTGAAAATACTTTCACTAATAAAGCCTGTACATTACAAGTAACACATAGAAAAGAGGCTCATTATTAGGCACTGGGGAAATGCACATTAAAGTCCTAGTATTAGAACATGCCACTATATAGTTATTAAAACAGGCAGCATAGCAGGATTCTGTCTAGAAAGAAGATAAGAAGGGGAGGAGGCAAAAAACTTAAAGTCACATACGGAAGGGAAGGGCGTGTGAAGAGCTGGACTCCCACTCACTATCACACAATGATGGTGGAAATGGCATGACCTGATCACTGTGGAAACAGCTCAGCAGCTCTTTATAAAGTCAGTGTGCACGCCATACACACCAGCAATTCCATACTTAAATTGATTCCAGCCAAAGAAAAACATCCCTCCTGGCGAAAGGGAGCGGGGAAGTGTGTTAGACGTGGGAAACTCAACCCTGAGTGTGTGCTCAGTGAGCTCTTCCACACTGTGGGGTCATAGAACTCCATCCCCAATGCTGTGTCCTTCAGTCCACAGTGATGAGAGTTCTCATTGTCGTCAACCACGGCTTCTTTTCTCAATGCCTTATCAAACATGTCTTTGTAGAAGATATTTCAAATAGATTAAAAGTGATCACAAGTTACAGATCACTCAGTAAAAAGGGTGAGAATCACACTTTGAAATTAGATAAGAGACCATGCTAAGAAGAATACGAATGTATCTTGATTTTTTTTCCCCCTGAGACTTAAGAATGATAAAGCACATTTATTTATGTATTGTGTGAGCACACACACTCACTTGTGCACATGCAAGTAGCTGACTTGTTCCTTCTACCACATAAGTTTCAGGAACTGAACTCAAGCTTCCAGGCTTGACAACAAGAACCTTTGCCTACCTGTTCTCCTCCAGACTTTCTAAGGGAGCACTCACCAAAAGAATTATTTCAAGAAAACCTGGAGGGGTTGGAGAGATGATTCTGTGATTAAGAGCACATTCTGCTCTTGCAGAGAACCCATGTTCAATTCCCAGTTTCCATTATGGGAGAGCTAATAACTACCTGTAATTTCAGTTACACACACACACACACACACACTTTTAAAATAATATTTAAAAAATGTTTTAAAACTCTGGAGCAAAAACTGGTAGCTCTTCTTTAGAGGCAGGGCTTAGAGGAAGCTGACCTGATGGCACTACGGACTCTGACTCCTGGGAGTTGTGGGGAGGATGGTATCAAAAGATGGGAAAGTAAGAAAATTATTATCATCAAACTTTGGAGGAACCGGGCACTGGTGGAGCACGTCTTTAATCCCAGCACTCAGGAGGCAGAGGTAGGCAAATTTCCAAGTTGGAGTCTAGCCTGTTCTACAGAACAAGATTCAGGACAGCCAGCACCACACAGAAAAACCTTGTCTCGGAAAAACCAAACCAACCAACCAAACAGACAAAAGCCCTTAGAGGACATCACATAATTGGTGTTATTCTAAGACCTCTATCTAGATGATTCACTTTTTTAAGTTCCTGAAAGCAACGCCAGGCAGCCAGCAAGGTTTTGGTTTCTAACTTGGGGCTTGGGAAGCACGGATGTTCAATCATATGCACAACAGCTACGAGCTTAACTGAGAAGCAACCCACGGCTGTAAAATCGGAATTTTCAATTACAGAATTCTGCCATTTGGTTGAAACTACTAAAGATACATTATTTTGGAATGTTCTTCAAGACCCTGTGAAAACAATGTCTTTGCCATCTCTGTGGTATACTTGAGGAAAATGAGATGTAGAGAAAAATATCTGTAGCCCAAGGTCATAGAGAGGAGCCAGAAGGTTTCCTCGTGCCTCATTCCTCCCACCTTCAGTCATTCGCAGGTTCCTACCTGCATCTGTGACTTGCCGGCACTCCCCTAAGGAAGGGTCCATGTCAGAAATCCCTTAACTTCAGGTGACGTGGAGAAGAACTGGGGCTTATTTGTGGAACTGTGGTTATCCTCAGCTATCGACATAAAAATAAACTTATAAAGAAAAGCTAGGAAAGTCTTCCTGTTAAAAAAAAAAAAGTATGATTTGTTGGGCGAGGTGGTGCCTCCTAGCACTTGGGAGGCAGAGGCAAGAAGATCTCTGCGAGTTTGAGACCAGGCTGGTCTACAGAGTGAGTTCCAGGACAGCCACAACTACATAGGAAAAGCCTGTCTCAAAAACCAACCAACCAAAAGATCAAACAAAAATCCCCCAAAAGTGTGATTATCCCTCTGGATAAATGTTGTCTAAAAGGTTCTAAATATATTTTTGATAAATTTTGCTATAACTGATTATTTTATTAGAAAAACAATATTCTACATAGAACTGCAAATAAACTCTAACACGGGAAATTACTACTTAAACATTTATATTTCTCTTAATATTAAATCGCTGAATAATTATTCAGTTGTCATTAACAAAAATTGGCTGTCTTCACTCAGAGAAAGGTGGGGCATTTTAATGTATGAAGTTGTATTGTCCACCTTCTTGTTTTCATGTTTTATATGGTTAGAATGGGTATTTAGAGATTTTTGCATACGTCCATCCTCATTGGTCAGTTGCATCACTCATTTGCATATGGCATGGCTTCCACTTGGTGGAAGGAGAGCATGTGCACCAGTGGGTGGTATCTATACATGACATGCTGGGCCCACATATACATACATATACACTCCCCACTCAAATAAAGAAATAAATAAACGAATGTAATACTAAAATTCCAGCAGACACAACAGCTCGGTAGTACAGGCCTTGCAACCTGACTGCAAGCACCAGAATCCACCTAAAAGGGGAACAAGAAAGCAGCCTTTACAGGTGATTTCTACCTCCACATGGGCACGTAGCGCAAGATGCTCCACACACATCATCTGTACTCTATAACAATAAACATTTTTGAAAATGTATTTATATGAATGCTCTGTCTGGAATGGCATCGGAGGCATGGGATGCCATTACAGATGGCTGTGAGCCACCATGTGATGGCAGGCATTGAACTCAGGACCTCTGGAAGAGCAGCCAGTGCTTTTAACCATTGAGCTCCCTAAGAAACATTTTTTTTTTACTTAAAATATTTGTCATAAGTAAAACTGTCTGAAATTCTAATGTCAATTCTGTGGAATAGCTTTCCTTTTTTTCTTATTTTTTAAAAATATTTTCCTTTTATTAAAAGCATATTTTTTTCCTCATATAATATATCCTTATTATGGTTTCCCTTATCTCTACTCCTAGTCCCTTCCTATCTCCTCTCCCATTTGGATTCATTCCTTTTCTGTCTCTCATTAGAAAGAAGTGGGTATTGCAGGCTTATATTTTTTAAAACCTACTTTTATAAGGGTTCCTAAATTCTTCAACCTCCCTTCAAGCCCATTTTCCAAAGATAGGGGAGGAAGATGGTTAATAGGACAAGGGGGACGTGAACCTATTTAGAAGTAGTTCCTTGGGGCGATTCCAATCTTCCATTGTCTGCAGTCTAGTTCACCAGCAAAACACCAAGAGTCTGCAGTAATGGCTCGATCCAGAAGAAACCATGATCATCTATCACCAGGAGACCTAAGCAGCAAGAAGCAGCCAGAACACGGCCAGAAATTCTTTGGTGTGTTTCTCTCTATGAAGTTACAACAAGAGAAGATGAGAGAAGAAAGCAAGGTCAGTGAAGACCAGCATCAGCAAAGCCCAAAGACCAGCAAGGCAAACCAATGCCGGGGCACCGTCCACTGTCTGCTGGGTTACACTGATACCCTTTCCAAGCCTCACGCGTCCTCTCAAGGGTCCACTCCAGCAAAACATCACCAGGCAGCTTCCAGAAAAATACCATGTGTCTGTTCACAACAAAACGTCCTCTCACATGTCTGCTTCAATAAAACATCCTCCCATAAGACAGACTCCAGAAAAACACCACATGACACAACTGAGTCTCCAACAAAACCACAAATTCTCACGTTAGGGTTTCAAAGGGATAATTAAAATAAAATAAAATATAGTAAAATAAAACAAAAAAAAAACTAACTCGTTGGAATTGAACAAAACAAACAAACAGAAGGAAGAGAGTCGAAGAGAAGGCACGAGAAACAAGAGACCTGCTTGCTTAGACACTCGGGAATCTCAGAAAAACACTAAACTAGAGGTCATAACAGAGATCCCTGCAGGCCCTGCAGGCCTCAGTTGCTGTGACTTCATCTGTGCTCTGATCACATTGTCTTAGAGCGCCTTGTTTGCTTGGTGTCTTCTATCCTCTCTCTTTGGCACACTCTGCCTCCTCTTCTGCAGAGTTTCCTGAACCCTGAAGGTAGGTATTTGATAGAGACATCCCATTTAGGGCTGAGTTGGAACAGCGTCCTTACATTTTAATTTTAATATTTATGTATGTATGTATGTATGTATGTATGTATGTATGTATATATGTATGTATTTATTTATATTTTCAAGACAGTTCCTCTGTGTAGCCCTAGCTGCCCTGGAATCGGATCCCCTGTATGATGGTTTGAATATGCTTGGCCCAGAGAGTGGCCCTATTAGGAGGTGTAGCCTTGTTGGAGGAAGTGTGTCACTGTTGGGGTGGGGTTTGAGAGCTTCCTCCTAGCTACCTGAGGATGCCTGTCTTCCCCTGACTGCCTTCGGATCAAGATCAAGAACTCTTAGCTCTTTCTCCAGCACCGTGTCTTTGAACCTGCAAACCAGCCCCAATTAAATGCTGTCCCTTATAAGAGTTGCCTTGGTCATGTTGTCTCTTCTCAGCAATGGAAACCCTAACTAAGATACCCTGGAACTGTGGTTACAGAAGGTTGTGAGCCACCATGCTGATGCTGGGAATCAAATCCTAGGTCTTCTGGAAGAGCAGACCATGCTCTTAAAGCCACTGAGCCACCTCTCTGTAGAGAGAATATAAGCATCATCTGTCAATAAAAAAGTTTATGGCCAATAAGCAGAGACAGGAAATAGGAGATGGGACATCTGTCAGGTTGAGAGAGAATTCTGGAAAATAGTAAGAACTCTGGAGATTCGCTAAGGAGACAGATGTAAGAAGACAAGGAGATAAGACCACCCACATAGCTGAACCCAGGTGAGAATAAAAGAGATAATAAAAGCAAGTCAGAGAGCAAGTCAAAGTTTATGGCCTAAGCATTTATTAATATATTATTAGTCTCAGAGCCATTATTGCTGGGAATTAAGTAGACAGAAAGAAAAGCAGAGTCACACCATTCCCGTCCACTGTGACTTTTTCTACAAACCGCTGTAGGAATCATATTGATACTTTATGTATAAACCTGATCAAGATTGAATACTATTTTCTAAAATTCTAATAAAGGTAACTAAGAGAAAAAGGCTTAAGCAAATTCAATTAACTTGCCTTTAAACAATTTATGTCAATGGACAGACACTTGTGGTTGAGGTAAATATTTGAGTCTGCTACTTATGACACATGCCCTGCCACCCCCCTCCTTTCGTGGCAGGATGTTTGCTTTCGAAATGACTACTTTCCTATAGTTGCTCTTGATTTTAATTTAACAGAGCATTATTATGACTCAACTTAAACATTAAATGCCACCATCTCTACAAACAGACAAATATTGATCATAGCAACTTAGAAATAAAGAATAAAAAAATGAAATGTAAATTAATTTAACAGTATCAGTTTGAAGATTCCCTTTAATCATTGGTTAAAATGCCTCACAAAAAAATTACATCACATATTTTAGTTATGTCCATTTTCTTATCAAAACAACCTAAGGTAACTTTTGCAAACTATATAAAAATGTGTGTGTAATATATTTTTTCCTTCGGTTATAACTGACAAATCAAAAAGTCAGTATTTCCCAACATTTCTAGTGCATGCTACTAAAAGAAAGACTTATTTAGAAATTTTTATTCAGATTTATGTTTTATTTTATGTGTTTGAGTGTTCTGCCTATATGCATATATGGGCACCCCATGCATGCCTGATGACTAACATGGTCAGAAGAGGCCACTGAATCCTCTGAAACTGGAGTTGTAAATGATTGTGAACCACCATGTGAGTGGTGGGAATTGAACCTATGTCTCCGGCCCAAGTAAGATTTTTTTGTAAAGGACAATGTATAAATATATAAAAAGAAATTTTTGAAACAAAACATATTTCTTTCATTGGTACCTGTGGTCTTATAAAACGACTCTTCATTTTCATTTCTATCCGTAAATATCTGTATTATGTTATTATTATTTTAGAAAACTCAACAATTTTCTTACACTATTTAAGAAATACATTTACTTATATTTTATACTTAAAATAGGCCTATATATATTTTATATATTATGTATCATCTACATATATTTATATATTATACTTAGGAATACATAGAGAAAGATTGTCTCAAAAAACTAACTAACTAACTAACTAACTAAATAAATAAACTCCACTGGGTTTTAAAACAGAAAAGCTTATGAAAATTCAGAGTATTTGGGATTTACCCCCTCCCATACGTTTCCAGCCATCATATTATTATTCTCTGAATTTTTTATTTCTTGACCTGTATTTTATAGAGAGCTGTAAACAAGTTTTAAATTGCCATTTTTCTGATTAATTTAAAGTACTCCAAATAATGCGACCTATTTCTATCAGCACACACATACACAAAAGCTCGAGGAGCCGAGTAATTACATAAATACTGGTAATGGAGGTCCAAGTTTCTAATTTCATGGACTAAATTGACTATATAATACAATTCCCCGTTTCACCCTAGTTAACAGTTAACTATATTTTCTTGGTATTTTATTACATTAAAAAGATTTTATGGGCCTGTCGGAGTAGCTCAGTGGCAGGCGCCTGCCCAGCTTGCTAGGCTCTCTGTGTGATCCCAGCTCCAGGAGAAAGAAGAAAAAAGAAACGATTTTGTAAAATTTGCCTCAACCCAACCCCTTTCCTTAAAATACAGATGAAACTGCTTGCAGAAAGAATTCTAGCCTGGGTTTGGGATGTGTTTACTTAGCATCCACATGGCCCTGGATAAATCCCCAGGAGCACAAGGAAAATAATTCTAATTTAGAATATAACCATTTGAAAAAAAAATTAGAACATTGTATTTTGAACCTTAAACTAATAAAACAAAGAGGAAAAAATGAGTCCATAGGAAGAAACAGTAGGAAAGTTGTATCCTTTTCATGGTATTTGTTTTCTCAACAGTCAACAAAAACGTTTGTTTTGTTTTGTTTTTGATGTTAGTATAATAATGATGAAACGATTGTTCAGAAAAATTCTATCTATGCAAACAATGTCAGAAAATGAGACTACTAAGGTTTCTCCAAATTATTTTTTGGGCTGAATTGTTTATAAAATTGTTTCAAGTCTATGTTTTCTTCTGAAAGGAGAAATAGAATATGTATTTGGTTGACAATAACATTCATCAACAATCATAAATAAAATGTTAGATTCTAAACCAATATTATTTTAAATTATAAATGTATTTCTAAACATTATAAAATTTTTATCTACTGCCAACAGCAGCCTCCTGGGTAACATATACAACCTGTTTCTTCTAAATGGTGCTTGAAAGCACCTTGGAAACCTTAGTGAGGTCAAGGCCATCTTCATCAAGCTGTGGAAAAAGGAACTTGTAATGGATGTGCTACGTAGAGCCAAGTTCAAGTTCTCTGAATGCCTAATATCCACATCTCAAACAAGTTTGGCTTGAAAAATGGGGGAGCAGGGCTTCAGCAAGTTTGATACAAACGAATTTGAATATATGGTAACCAAGTTCACCCCGATGGCTCTCAGAGTCAAATCCATCCCTTGGTCGTGGTTTCCTGGAAAGGCCAGCTCTACCTGCCTGAGGCTCCCATTTCTGAGTCTTACACCCTACCAAATCATGCTCATTCATAAGTCTCACATCTGTTCTGAAAGCAAACAAACAAGCCTTTTCTTCTAGACCTTGCTTTGCTAAGCTCTTTAAAAATCATTTACGTGTTTGCGGGTTTGTTTTTAGCTGCGTTAGGGAATGAATCTAGGGCCTTAAACACGCTCCGAGAGTGTTCTGTTGTGGAGCAGTTTCTTTTAAAATTTAATTTTTGTCTAAATGCTTATTTTAAGTGAGCTCAAAGTACATTTAGCATAGTCTTTTTAGTGTTTATAATGCATTTAATTCAAACCATCCCTTCTACATGTAATTTTCCTGCCAGAATGTATCATTTGATAAGTGAATATAGGCAACTCTTGCAGTTTATAAGCAAGGACAGATTCTCATTTATCTGAGTTTTAATCTATAAAACATTCCTTTCCCTGTTCTCGTCTTGTTTTGCTTTCATTTGCCTTTGAACATTAATTTCCTTTGATTAGAATGAATATAGGCTACTTATACATTAAAAAATTTTAATTTTAACATATGAAAAGCAAGCTCTCAAAATACAAACTTTAAAAGTTCTTGCTATAGGCAATCATATTACCTGGCATAGTCTGTGTGTGTGTGTGTGTGTGTGTGTGTGTGTGTGTGTGTGTGTGTTAGCTGGAACTCATGAATCTGACCAAAATTCCAATTTCTGAGGCCAGAGAAAATATAGTTAGAATCAGTTTTAAATCTAGAAGTGAAGAGGGATGATACTCGTGTCAGATAGCCCCTGTTGTTGAGAGGTGGAACACCTGGAAATTGACTTCTCAACATGGCAAACGGCGACCCAGCCCGTCCACCTGGTATGTTACCATGGTGCCGCCCTTTTGGAACTAGTACAGCTAAGGAAGTCCTGAACTGAACCAGTGAAAAAAGAAGAAGCAACCCCTTTGATTTCCTCCTGGTAACGGATAAGGCTTTCCTTCCCTCCTACACCTTCATCCTTGTGTTTAATTTCTTTTTTCCTTTCCCTCTCTTCTTAAAAATATCCTAACAATGTAACGGACAGGCTGTACACGTGAGGAATGTGATGCATCTGTCTGTCAGCATGGACTTGTCTCCACATGTCTGAGCTTCATTTTGACCCTCTTTCAGCTGAACCGTGGGTCATTGGAACTGACACCAAATCAATGCCATTGGACGCTGGAGGTGGGATCTTTTAGAGAGATAGAGAGCGAGAGAGGAAAGACAAAGAGCCCTGCTATTGCAGACCTGTGCTCATCGGCTAAGTATTCTATTTTTTTAATCTATTTACTAGAATTTGCTAGATGATCGACCATCTCCTGACCATCACAGCTGTTCACTGGTGAGGGAGATAAAAACAATGTTGTTTCAAAGATAAACTTCCTTTTAACAATCTATTTTTTTTAAAAAAAATATAAGTTGCAGTCACCTAGGCCACTTGATGTCTTTGAAGACACATTAGTGTGTTCATTTTGTGCTGAAATTCCAAGAACCAGAATTCAGCACATTCTACTGGATGATGTTAAAATGCCCTTTCATTTCTCTCTTGTTTCCTTGACTTTACATTGAAGTCTTTTGACAAATGACAGTTGTTCATTCCTGTTTCCTTCTCACAAAACATTTCCTCATTCCTCTCTCATAACTTTGGTGCATGTGACTCAGATACTCCCATCTTTCTTGACTACTTTGCTGCAAAGCAAATGCTCAGACACCTTCATTCTGATTTTACCCTGAAGCCCTGAAGGAAAGAAAAATGTACTAATATGCAAGGAATTTGTCTAAAAGATGTTGCTTATTTTCTAGACTGGTTACAAAGACTTGAGAATTGAAAATAAGTAACTTGCAGTTGTTCTTGGTGGCCCGGGCCTTTAATCTCAGCGCTCAGGAGGCAGAGGCAGGCAGATCTCTGTGAGTTCCAGTCCAGCCTGGTCTACAAAGTGAGTCCAGAGCAGCCAGGGCTCTGTTACACAAAGAAACTCTGTCTTGAAAAACAAACAGACAAACAAACAAACAAACACAACTTGATGTTCTTGCGCGTCCCTTTAATTTTACAGTCACCTTGTTCTTACTTTAGCAGCTAACAACCATGGCACGGCACCAGTGATGGTAGCACTCACATTTCACTTCAAACATGCCAAAGATTTCTTGTCACTATCTTGGCTATAGAATTCTCTACTTACAAAGTTTTAACGAAATTAGTGCCCTTCCTTCAGGATAGGTCTTGAGATGTTTCCTTTAAAAGGAAAAGAATTTCTCAGTTGCATGATAATCTGGCCTTTTTGAATCTTGGATCTAAACTATTTGACTTTCCTTATTGTTCAATTTTGAAGTTTTTAAGACTTTGTATGTTTTCATTTAAAAGGAGAAAATAGTATGAAATGTTGAAAGATCTTATTTAAATGAAAATGGAACCATTTAGTGTTTAATCTCAATATCTCAAAGTAAAATTTCAAGGAGAAAACCCAAAATGCTTGTGCAAAACCATAATGACGACTTTTTTGAGCATTTCAGAGAGTGTTTTATCATGAGTTTCCACTTCCAGGTCCTAGTTTCTTTGGGCTGTCTCAGGTCTCACTTTCCCTCCCATTGTGACTCTGACTCCACTGAACTGAATTTGCATTTTGTTCTCAAATCTACACATACAGACTAGCTAGACTACACTGAGAAAATTGTTATATACATCTAAATAATTATTGTAGCAATGAACATTTTAGAAGTTGAGATTTCCTTTTATATTTAACTCAGAAAAAAAAGAAAATGCTTTAATGTCTCCTTTTAATATTCAGATCACTGGAACTCTATAGTCTTGAGTGTGCAAACCTGACCATTCGAATCCCTACTCCCAACTGTGCCTCTCCAAGTTAGACACTTAATAGAATAAAAGCATGTGGATAGGACTTATAAACTTTATTGAAATGTTTTTGACCTAAACTCTCCAAAGGTCAAGTAGAACTTGGTTAAATATTCTTTCCAACTGTCCAGTTGTGTTAAAGATTTTTTTAAATAAAAAAAACAATAAATTCTATTTTCATTACCGAATTTTTCAAGAGCTTATTATAATTAACTATCAAAGAAACCATATTGGGAATAATAAGCAAAATGGTTTCCTTTGTATGGGTAGCCTTTAGATATTTGTCACCATCTTCTCTATCCCTAGAAGATGAACAGGTTGTTTGATGGGCAGAAATCAAACAGACCCTCTTTACTGTGCTCTTCAAACTCCTAGATATCTCTTAGGCATTTGTGCATATTTGTTTTGATTTCCTACCCACAGATGTCCAATGGACTCTTTAAAGATATACTTCTCTCAGCTTGCTCTGCATGAAAGCAAAAAGTACTTGTTTACCTAAAAATCGTTTTTAATTCATAAAGCTAACATAATACAGCAATAAGGACATTGGGGAAGACTGACCAAAGGGATCACATTGAAGTTCTGGCCAGTTGTCATTGTAATGACAACACAGTAGCCAACATTAAGGTGTTAAAAAAAACAGCCTGTTCAAAGGATGCAGTGTGCTCAGAAACTCTAAAACATTGTTTAAAAGGATACTTTTTAGTTCTTGAAAAAAACTTCTAGGTTCTTAAAAAGTAAAACAAACTCATCAGTACCTGATACTTCAATATTTGTAACAATAAAGGCAAGGCACATTATTGACATGAAGATGCTTGAATATTGTTATTTTCAGCTCCCCAAATTGTTCTTCTAAAATGTCCTTTGAGGTCATATACAATCTGTTGGCTTTGAGTTTGCAAAACTTTACAAAGTGGAATGGAAGTTTCAAGACTGGTTTCAGCCATGGAAGCAAAAAGTCTTAAGCACTTGCTTGCCCGCTTTCAGAATATTATTCAGTTTTTCTTACAATATAAAATGTGTGGATTTTATGACTGTGGCCAAGGAAGTCTACAGCATGTTTTTTAATAATCATGTTTCTATATTTTTCAAGGGCTTGTCAAAGGCACATATGTGCATTAAATGAAATATTCACCAAAGGGAATAAAGGAAAATTTACCTATTGCATGGTAATAAAGGAAAATTTACCTAATTTTTAGCATGAAAAAACATCATAGTTTAAATTTTTTTGGAGAGCTGGAAATGTAGCCAGTACTTAGGTCTATCACATGAATATATTTAGACAGAAAAGACAAGTGCCCTGTAAATACTGACACGAGGGCATGCCTAATGTGAGAACTATGAGGAGAACTGAACATTGTGAATTGTCTAGCTTTTATGCCCTCAAACTCACTGCCATTTGTTCACTATTCTCTTTTTAAACAGCTTTAAAAAGCTCGGGCTCACACATTTATCTTTTCATTTTTTGATAGTAAACTATGATCAGAGCTATCAACTCAAATTCTATTTGAGTGGTAACACTCAGTGATCATAAAATATATAATAAAGAGAATGTTTCAGTGTTGTTAATAGTAACATACAGGTTCTTCCCTGTAAAATATTCCCTGTGCAAATCAAGTATCTTGAATATTTTCAATTGTCTTTAGTGGGGGGTGGGGAGGTTAAAAAAGCAGAGAAGTGGGGGGGGGGAAGAGAGCATAATTAATAAGTATTTGTTCCATGAAAACCCTAGGGAGACTTCTAAGCCATTCATGCTCGTGAGTTCTCACCTAGAGAGGGGACTGCACGTGCTTTTGAAAGCTTGGTTGAGCGGCTCTATTCAATTTGTTAAAAGCTGAAGCACTCCATTTGCTTCCTGTTACTGTGAAGTGGGGTACTGTCCAACGTGACAACGTGCAACGTGACATTCTGACACGCTAACTTTATTCATTAATAACAACCTTTCCTCCACAAATAAGCACCTAAATTAGGAAAAGCAAAGGTATTTCAAGTTGAAACTGTCGTTGCTCTGGGAGAGTAAAAGACAATTCTTGCTCTATGACCCTTTTCTCCATCCTTCCAAAAACTGGAATTTGTTTTTTTAAGTTTTCAAATTCTTTTAATTAAAAGAAAATGCCTAATGTATCTTACTTCGTGGTTTTCTTAACAAAGAACTATTCTTGTTCTCCTAAACCAACTTCGTAGTAAGAAAAAAAAAAGGAGGAAGTTAAACTTTATACAGGATTTGTCTTTGAAGTTATGAGTATCTGAAGAAGTAATTCATTTATACTATAGATCTTGCCATTCCTAACCGTACTTTAGATAAGTATCTCGTATATATTTATGAAGACTCTATTTAGAGTAATTAACGCCACGAACGTAGTGAGTTTAGAAGCACAGAATTTATATGACAGAGTGCTTTCGAAAGGTTTTATTCGCAGCAGCATATAAAAGTTTTTTAATAATCCTGTCAAATATGTTCATGAATAATTTATTAATCTCCCAATTGTTAAGTACCGGGAGCGCGCACATCCGCTCTTTATGCCTGTGTCTAGTGCACATCACGCAGAAATCTATTGACATATTCTTGAAGTGACAAAGACAGGGTAAAACTGGTAAGATGTCCTCAGCCTCACAAAAGGGCAGCGCTGCGGGTCAGGCTGGCGAGTTAACACACGCACTCAGTCTCCCGCTGTCCCGAAGCCCAGCTCCTGGCTGCACTCGCGGCTGTGGGATTCCGGGATCCCCGCGCCTCCAGGCCCCTGACCCAGTGGGGACAGAGCTGGTGCGGTCCCAGGTGAGCGCCAAGTGGGTCCAAGGGGCGTCCGCGCTCGCCGCGGCCGAGGCCAGCTGCTCCGAGACCGTGGAAAAGGCCGGCGCGTCCCGCCAGAGGCCCGCAGGGCCGCTGAGGCGAGAGGCCCTGCCGCCGCCCGAGCTTCACCCGAACCCTCCCGAACCTCCCCGAGCCGCCGCCCGAACCTCTCCGAACCGTCACGAGCCGTCGCCGAATCTCCCCGAGCCGCCCGGCCGCGGGTGCGCGCGCCCGATCAGCTGGGCGCGCGTCCTGAGTCACGTGACGCGCGTGTCGAAGGTCACGGCGCGCTCACAATGGAGCTCTCCGAGTATGTGCAGAGAGGCATCCAGACGCTGGCGGATCCCGGTTCCTTTGACTCCAACGCCTTCGCGCTTCTCCTCCGGGCGGCTTTCCAGAGCCTGCTGGACGCCCGGGCGGACGAGGCCGCGCTAGGTAAGCGGCTCGCCCGCCGCCGCGGCCTGGGCGGAGGGGCGCCCGGCAGAGCCGCCAGCCCGGCGCCTTGGGCACAGCTCCGGCCCGGGCAAGTCCCTGGGCTTTGCCCAGCTCTCGGCCCGACTGTGGGGACCCGAGCGGGCCCTGAGCGCCGCTGTGCCCCCGCAGGGCACCTACACACGGCAGCTCTACGCTCCTGGCCTGGTTTCCCTACCAGACTCTTTGTTCCTTTGTAAAGCCGCGTTCAAGTCTTGTTTGTGGCCTAAATGTGTGGGGTTTGCAGCCTTTTGGGAGGTTGCGGCTGTTTTGACACTTGGACTTCAACTGGGGAGGTCCTATGATTCAGCCTCCCCCGGCTGGGCTAGAAGGGGTTGAAAAGGGGCTGTTTCCGAAGTAATGGCCCGGTCAAGTATCACTGACATTTTTCCAAGCTAGAGAACACCTCCGGATCCTGTGATCACTCCAGCACGGGTGTTCAGAGTGTCAAGCCCAGGTTCTTCGCCCAGAACCTTCAAGTAGGCGCATAATATTTTGTTCTGCAGCGATTATCAGGAAGAGAGACTTTTTAAATGTCTGGTCGCAGAATGCAATTGTCATAATGGATTATGGATTAAAAGCATACTTTAAGACAAATCACTTCTAGATAATTTCCTCAAATCTATCAAGACGTTCCAGAACTCCTTGGGTCCCCTGCCCCTCCCAGTTTCATACTAGACCCTTGGAACAAAAAGTATTAAAGTGGAAGCTGTTCTTCAAGCCAAAAAAAAAAAAAAATTGTAACTACCACCTACCTGGGTTCATCTCGGAGCTGTGTGTGTTTGTGTGTGTGTTGGGGGGGGGGGGAGACTTGAAGATATTAATGGGATTTTGACATTTCTGTTATGCATGCTAATGTATGCCCTCCTGTCAAGCTTCTTTGATGTATTTATGTTCACGGAGCCAATTACTCTAAAATGTCATCTTTTGAAAGTTGTTCATTTTGAAATTTACACTCTGTAAACTACCTTCAGTTTCTCCTTTGCTTTCAGTCTATCCAGCAACCATTGCCCCACCTTCTTTAAGATTTTTTTTAAATTAAGATGAAATAAAAGAAGGTAATTGAAAAGAGATTGACAGCAGATTATTGATGTATTCTCTGTATTGTTTTGCAATTGACCTTGTTCATCTCATTCACTTAAAATTGAATTTTTATCTTTTCTAAAAGGGAAGTTTTACCAAAACCAAATATTCCTCTTAGAAACAGGGGTCTAAAGAATCTGTAATCATTAGCAATTAATTTATTTTAGATCACCCAGACTTGAAACATATCGACCCAGTGGTTTTAAAGCATTGTCATGCAGCAGCTGCAACTTACATACTGGAGGCAGGAAAGCACCGAGTTGACAAGTCTACTCTAAGGTACAGGCTTTATCTAAATGCCCATTTACTTTGAAGTGGTATCTTTGTGATTGTAATTTCAGTTTTTAAAGATAGATTAAACCTTGCTTTATTTCCCCTCCAGCACTTATTTAGAAGACTGTAAATTTGACAGAGAGCGAATAGAACTGTTCTGCACAGAGTATCAGGTTACTTTACACTTTTAAATTAACAATTAGTACCCACCCCCCTTTTGTCCAGCTGTTTGTAAAAATGTGTTTTCTTTCCTTTTCTTTCTCCTTCCCCAGAATAATAAGAATTCTCTAGAAACCCTCCTGGGAAGGTAGGTACTATATTAGGTGTCAAGCTGGGACACTTTTCACTTGGGTAATGAATGGAGTGTGCTGAGGCGAAACAAAACAGGGCCAAAAAACTTGGAATCCTGACCCAAAATAAAGGTCCAAAGGGCAAGTGGAACAATTGAAGTTAAGCTAATGTTTTTAAAAGATAGAGTCTGCCATGATCTTAGTAGGGGTGCTTTTACTCTTTTGAACTTGAAGATGAAGTTCAACAGTCTTTAAGTTCAAAGTGGAATGAGTTAAGGAGAGAAAAACACCATTGAGTAGATCCTGAAAGTTTTTCTGTAGATACTACAAAATTATCATTGTCTTTCAGTATAGGCAGATCTCTCCCTCATATAACTGATGTTTCTTGGCGATTGGAGTATCAGATAAAGGTAAAGATAACAAGCTCTTCTGTAGAGGGATTTAGAGGAACTTTTTTTTTCTAGATTAGAGTTAAAGACTGATGTTTTGTATTGTTTTAGACCAACCAACTTCATAAGATGTACAGACCTGGATATTTGTTGACCTTAAATGTAGAGGTATGTATAGATCTTTGTCTAAAAATTATATGTGAAATAAAAATTTTAATTTCTTTCATATAAACAAACATTTTTTCTTCCATAGAACAGTGATTCCCAGTCCTACCCAGAGATTAATTTTAGTTGCAGCATGGAGCAGTTACAGGTACAGTATTAGGATCTTTAAACGTTTCTTTCAGTGGGCCTTTGAGAACTGTTATGGAAACCTTAAAATGTAATCTTCCCATCATCAGACAATGAAGCTTGGTTTAGGTTTTAATGGCAAAGGGAGAATGGAAAGCAGAAATTTAACATAGACTTCACTTTTAAAAGTAATATAGTAACATCTCCAGTAGCCTGCATTTGCTGGCTTCCCTAATTTAAACATAACTTTCCTTCATTCTATCATGCATCTGAGTCAATAAAACTGAGCAAAAGTAAGAGCACGGATTTTAAAATGCTTTTCACAAATACAACTTCCAAAGCTTTAAGCAAGAGTTTAAAATTACCCTATAAAGGAAAAGTACACATAAGTTCTTAAAACTGTTAATATTGTCAGTGTAAAACTGAAGAAATTAAAAACTTCGTTGATGGATATGACAACGAATTTCTCACCAATTAAATGAAGATCATCCCTAAAAAACTGGATGAAATTGAATGTTCCAAAGACTTCTGTAGTTGTTTCAGAGTAAATATTAGCGAAACTTTAAACTTAGAAAAGTTGAGACATAATTTAGATGTTCTACCTGCAAAAATTCTGTTAGAAATTCTCTTTTAATTAGAACTTGATTGGAAGACAAGATCAGGTAGGAGAAGCGCTTCTTTTGAGAGTGATTTCCAGCGGTTAAAATCCTTAGACTCCGTAGGTGTTCTTCCGACTTTTCTTCTTGCAGCTGCTTCAGAGTTGGGTGCTTCCTTACTTGTATCCCAAAGTTGTGACGTGATTGTACATCTTTTAGGACTTGGTGGGGAAACTTAAGGATGCTTCAAAAAGCCTGGAGAGAGCAACTCAGTTGTAATTTGGGGAGGCTGATGACCCCAGGAGCCTAGAGGAAAACCAGATGCGCCTTGTCTCCTGCTGGACCATCGTTCGTGCGAGCTGGATGTCATTTTCAGTAGAAAAAGCTAACTCCCTTTTGAAGTTGTGCCAACCATCAATTTTGACACTTTTTTACACATGTGAAATGGCAAAGAGGAAACTCTTAAGCATTTGAATTTTCAGTATTAACCTTGCATTCCCTCTATCTAGAGCGTTTTCAAGCCCTATCAAAGTATCGTACCCTGAATAAATAAGCTGGTGTTCCCACAAGAAGGGCGGTATTCTGTTTGGAGTTTTTGTGTGATTGACGACTGAGTGTGAAAGCAGATCTGACCGGCGTTGGCTCGGGACGCCTGCCCTACCCCGGGTTAAGTGTCGCGGGAAAGGTGTGCGGGGAAGCCGTGCTTGCTGCCGGAAAGGCCGTTACCTGCGCCCGGCCCGCCCGCCCGACCCCGCGCGCGGAACCAGCCCGGCTGCTCCCCGCGCGCGCCTCTTCCCGGCCGCCAGCGGGCGGGGCGGCCGCCGTTGTTTCCGCGGGCCTGACTCGGCGCAGGTTCGGCGGGGCCCGAGTCGGGGCAGCGGCCGGGCGCCCCCGGCGGCGGGCCCCGCGGACGTGTGCGCCGCGAGCGGGAGACATGGCGGGGGGCGGGGCGGCGTGCGGGGCCGAGCGGGCCGCGCCGAGAGCCGAGAGCGGCGTGTGGCGCTGTGGAGAAATGTCTCCGTCGCGGCCGCGGCGCGCTGCAAGGGGAGGGGGCTGGGCGCGCGGCGCGCAGGGGAGGGGGCGGCCACGGGCCCGACTACACCGACACTAATTCCCAGGCCGCCCTTAAGGAATGAGGGAGCACGTGACCCGGCGGGGGGCGGGGGGAGGGGGCGGGCGGACTCCGAGCCATTTTGGAGCCGGTGTCAGTTTCCACTCTGCCTTCAGCGGTGCATTTTTTCCACCCTCCCCTCCCCCTCCTCATCCTTCCTCCCCTCCCCCGCCTCCCCGCCCGCAAGCACACTCGGCGCCCCCCGCCCGTCCGCCTCCCCCACGCGAGTCTGAAATAATAATCGTAGTATTAAAGGCAGAGACCGGGAGAGACAATGGGGAGGTTGGCGAGGGAGCCCCGCGCAGGCTTAGCAACACCTCCCAGCCCCGCAGAATAATACAGCTCGGCCCCTCTGCGCGCCCTCCCCCGAGCGCGGCCGGGAGGCGGCGGCTGCGCCGAGGAGGAGGAGAGGCCCTGAGGAGGCGGCGGCGGAGGCCGCGCGGAGGCGGAGGAGGCCGCGCGGGAGGAGGAGGCCGCGGCGCGCGAGCAGGAGGCCGGCGGGGGAGCGGCATGAGCGGAGCGCGGCGGCCGTGGCTGCTCTTGGCCGCGCTCGGTGCCCATTGACAGCGGCGGCGGCAGCTCGCTCCAAGATGGCCGCTTGGCTCGCATTCATTTTCTGCTGAACGACTTTTAACTTTCATTGTCTTTTCCGCCCGCTCAGATCGCCTCGCGCCGGCCGCTCTTTCCGGGTACGTAGGAGGCGAGGCGCCGACGGGCCGTGGCCGGGGACTGGTGGGGGTCGGGCGGCGCGGAAGGGGGGGCGGAGGCGCTGACAGCGTGGGCAACCGGCCCGCGCCCGCGCCCGCGCGCCCGCCGCCTCCCGCGGCGCTGGACGCCCTGCAGCCCGCACCAGCGCCGCCCGGCCGCGCTCCAGCCGCTCCAGCCGCCGCCCGCGCCCGGCCGCGCCGCGCCGCGCCGCCCCACGTTTTAGTTCCCCGCTCCCCCGAGCGCCCCCCGGTACCCTCGCGCCGCACATGGTCCCTGAGAGCGGCACTTGTGTCTCCAGCCTGCGCAGCTCCCGCGGCCGCTGCGCCCTTTGTTGAGAGGTAGACTTTGCTGAAACGGGGACGGGATCCTGAGATCGGGCGCTGCCTGGGTCCGGTGGCTTCCCTCCTCTCCCGAAGAAAGGGCTCTGGAGGTCTTTGAACCTCCAGGGAACGCCCCCATTTTATAGGGATGGGTACTGTGGGGGGCAGCGATCCCGACGAGGTGGATGTTAGACTGGGGGGAGCCCCGACAAAAATGTTATTAACTTAAGTTGGAGGGACACTTGTGTGAAATTGGATGGCTAGTAAGATGGCGGTTCCCAGTTGTTTCCAAGGTCTTGTGCATTTGTGTTGGAAAGGGTAAAGTTTTCAAGGTGGTATTTGTTGGGAGTCGTGGACAGGGTTTCCATACGTTCTTGGGGCGAGCTCTCTGGGAGGTTGGCATTTCAAATTTAGAGCTTTGTTTTGGAGTGAAGACGGTGACTGGTGACTGGATGTTAGCCTTGTTGAAGCTCCCTTTCTCTCTCCACTTCTCACCCCTCCTTTTTTTCTTCTTTTCCCTCGAAGACACTGCAACTTTCCCCTTTGCTGTGGGATGAGCTGAGACTTAGGTCCATTGCATTTTATAGATTTTGCTAAATGTCAGAATAGGTCATGTAGTAAGGGGATGCTTCGGGGAAGGAGCAGTACCGCGTTGATTGCTTATGTTTACGTAGTCATTTGGACTTGACAGCGCTGGAGCATGAGCTTTTCCCTAGAGCCTTACAGTTAATAATTGGAAATAAACAAGGAGAGAGACTTTGATCATTCCCAATTGCAATAAAAGGATTTAGGGGGCTTAGTGGTCACGGTTCAATATCTGAAAGAGAATTGAGCATTAACCCCTTCTCTTAAAATAGGCAAGATTCCGAGCATGTTCACCCAAATGCAGATTGTGATGGTAGTTCAAGCTATTTTTATAGGAGCTCCCCACAACCTTTCAGGACACGTTGTAAAACGTAGTAAAGACTTGATATTAGAGGATGTTAATTGTTGACCGCATGAGTGAAACCAAATTCTGAGACTATGTAGAATATTTGGGTCTCAAGTAAACTAGGGAGATTGAGAATCAATCAAGAGGTTGATTTTCTTGTAAAATTATTAATATATGATATATTCGTGATCTATAGTAAATTGTATCTATTTCTATGTCTTCTATGAAAGGGAAATATTTGAAGTAATCTCCGAGGGCAAATTATACTCTTGTAATAATATCTTTAAAACTATGTAAAAGATTGTGTATGCATGTGTAGACACTCAAATATAATCACATACAACTTTTGTAAGGCATGTAAGTATTTGGATATATTTGACTAGTCCATCGACAGTCTACTACTGAACTCTTGAATGTATATTAAGTGTTCAAAGAGGCAAAGTTCTCCCTATCAGTCGTCACCTCCAACTGTTCCCATACTTGTATTTGAGCCTTGAGCTCCAAGTGGGATTATGGAGATCATTTGCATGTCTTAGGGTGCAGTGGTCAAGCTGATTGTTAACACCAGAGCTTGCTTCTGTTTTCCTTCATATTGACATTGATGGTGTTAGGCCTCCAGCTCAAAACTGACAGCTCCAACTGACTAAGCTATATTTTGACTGTTGAGTATTTTCAGCGTTTTATGCTTGCATTTTTATGATTTATAGGCAGTTTCTGTGGTGCAAGAGGTTGTTTCTTAAGTCTCACCAAGCATTCAAGAAAGTCTTCATGAGGTTGTCAGTACTATCCAATAGGATAAAAAAAAATGAAGAATTGATGTTTGTATCAATAACAAAGTGATAGATTAGCATTATAAATGGTTGTAGGAATAGGGCCAAATTATTTTCATCTGAGGGAGAACAGTTGTATGAATTCCAATTTAAGGTGAATTTGAGAGGCTTTGGTCAAGTCCATGTGACTGAAATGTTCAAAGAGAATTAACTAGTGGTCACCTTCTATTGAGGTTTGACTGTTCTTTGGGTTAGTATTTGCACTTATGTAATAGAATGTAACATGGACAGGAGGAGGCAAGGCAGAGAGAGCCATTTGGTGTGAACTTGATGTGTGGTGTGAGCACTGGATATGGTTTCTTTCATAGGCAGAAAATCAACCTCGTTCTTTTTAGGAAACAGCCTGTGGTTTAAGGAGAGTTTTCTCTAATCACTAAGTATGGTTGAATGTACATGTGCTCCTTTTTAGAGGCATAATTTCATCTCCACCTTCTCAGCTGCTTTACTTAGATTGATGCTATTTGTTGACAGAATTCCCAACAAGTAATCCAAAGAGCCTCTCTGAAGTCATTGGTTGTCCCTGAGTCACTTTCAGAGAAGCTTGGTTTGGGTTTGGACCATCTTTAGTATCCATCCCTGTTAATTCCAGCCATTGGGGTATTCTGGTTGGTATTTCCACCTTCTGTATTAAATTTTCCTTAGAATTAAAGTCCCAGGTGCATTTTATTGCAAATTCTGCAAGTTCCTAGATTTTTTCATTAGAGGCAGCTTTGAGTTTTTACTTCAGTCAGGTGTAGAAGGCCAGTCTGGGTTTAGATTCTGTAATGAATAAAAGGGTAGTAATTGAGGGACATCCTACAGCTACATCCCACGCAGGTAACTGACTTCCCTGAGTGCTTTCTGATGTGGCGTTGCTGACAGGTCTCAACTATGAGTTTCTAAAATGTCTCTGTTGGGATTATCATTTCATCTTTGAGTATTGTATGAACGTTAGGTGAGAAAAGACATCCCCCCCCCATCTTTACATTTAGCTTTGGGGTTGGACTGGTCTCATGGCTCTTTGCTTCTTGTCACTATACCACCCACTAAAGTAGTTTTTCTTGCCTCTAGCATAGTTTATTCAAATGGAAGTTCTGTATTCAGCCCTTCCAAAAACTTTGCCTGGCTCATCCAATGTACTGGAGGACTTATTAGAGAAAGGAGCCTTAGAAGTTCAGTTCAATAAACGTCTCTGCAACTCCAGTCTTGCCGGGCAGGGGCTAAGTGCACAGTTGGTAATTCTCAAAAGATCTCTCAGTAAAATTTCTGACATACCGATTGATAACAGGACAGTCAAGGCAAGATGAGAAAGTAGCTCTTCCCTCTCAATGGTCATGGAAGAGACTCTGAGAGTGTCTGCGCTCTCTGGGGTTGGGATTGTGGTGGCGGTCACCCGAGGATCGGCACCCTGCGTCCCCGCCCCGCCCCTCCCCCGCGTCCGCCACCCCGCACGCCCGCAGAGACTGGGCTCGGCCAGCTCAGCGCAGAGTTGCAGCGGTGGCCGGATGCCAAGTGTAAGTGTAAGTTGCTATGGAAACCCCTACAGAGGCGAGTTCCGAATCCGGAACAAGACCTAGCCCGGGGCACTTCGGGATCCGCCCCTCACAACCCGCCCGTGTCCGCGGTGCCCAGGCCTCATCTGAGGCCCACGAGGTGCTTCTTTCCTCGACACCCAGTCCGGAAATGCCGGGGATGCAGTAGGCTCACTGAGCGCTTTCCCTTTGTGGGGCCTGAACCCTGCCAGGTTCTGGTTGCTTGCGCCTTGGAAACAAGAATCACGAAGTTTTTGACTATAGAGGTCCTACAGGAAATTCCCCAGTAAATTCGGAGACTTAGATCAATAGTGGCTAGTAAATATCTGCGGCGGCTTCCTGGTGGCCGCAGCAGAGCTGCGTGGTGTCTCCAGAGCTGGAGGACAGCTGGGAGAAAGAGACCAGAAGCTACTCAGTTCCCAGCCCCCATCCAAGACCTTTTCATCTCACTCCAGGAATGACCTGAGAGGCCAGAAGTAAATTTAGTTGGATCCTTTTACACCATTTAACAGTGGAGGTTATTCTGATCTCATTAGTAAATTCCTTTTGTGGAAAACGTTTGGAGAGTCCAGCTGTATAGTGTTAAATGAGTTTTATGAACTGCTCAGCGTTTCAGGGTATACAGTTACTTGGAGTTGTGGAGATAATCTCAATTCTCTTTTTGAATTATAGCCAATACTTTTTTTGTGTCTTGCAGGATCTTTTATCAAGCAGAAATGCATCGAACAACCAGAATAAAGATGACTGAGCTAAATCCCCACCTAATATGTGTCCTGTGTGGAGGGTACTTCATTGATGCCACTACCATAATAGAATGTCTACATTCCTGTAAGTACAGTGTTAGCCTGTCTTCTTGGGTCTGTATATTTCACAGCACATCCTGACCATTAAAACTAGCACCTTTCCCACAGTCCTTAGAAATGTTAGTTCCAAATTGTGAGGTTTACTTTCTTTTATATGTAGTGATTTGTTAAAATTGGGCAGTGTATAGATTTCAGAGTATTAATTGGTCTCACTTTTCTACTTTGAGAAATACCTTGTCATTTCCCATCTTTGAATTTTCAGTTCTGACATTATTAACGTTTGAACATATACTTTCTAAACTCACAAACTCTTTTTATGTTCCTATTTCTAGTCTGTAAAACATGTATTGTGCGTTACTTGGAGACCAGCAAGTATTGTCCTATTTGTGAAGTCCAAGTTCACAAAACCAGACCACTCCTGAACATAAGGTAGGAAGACACTGATGTGCCCTGGGGGATTGTTCCTGGCCTCTCTGGTTTTGCTTTGCAGGACATTTATTCCTGATATGTGTGCTTTATAGATGGTAGAACTTTAATTTCTTGTTATTTTAATGACTGTGTTTAGACAAAGTTTGGTTTTATTTCAGTATTTTAAAGATGTCCTTTAAAACGGAATTATTTTCCCTTTTTTGTGCATAGCTTTATTGACTTAATGACAGACAAGAATAGTTTTTTTTTTCAACACTTCCGAATTCTTTATTCTTATTAGTGAGAATTAGAATTCTCTGTGTTACATGAAAGGCCTACCTCTCTTGACTCTTGGATGTGAAGAGTTAATTACCAACTCCAGGGCATCTGCAGGGTTGAGAACAGCTGCACAGCTCTCCTCACTGGCTTTCTCATCAGGGCACTCTACACTCCATCACAGCCAAGAATGCCTCAACACTGAAACACCCAAACTTAGGAACAGTTCTAGTTTTGCTATATTAATTGATTCTTACTTTTTCAGGTCAGATAAAACTCTTCAAGATATTGTATACAAATTAGTTCCAGGACTTTTCAAAAGTGAGTAAACTGATTTAATGAATTTTTTTAAGTTGTTGATTTTACCTACTGTAGCAAATTTCCACATTTCCCTTCTCACATGTTTCAGATGAGATGAAGAGAAGAAGAGACTATTATGCAGCTCACCCTTCAGCTGATGGTAAACTTTTGGGGGAGGGGGCAAAAAAAATTTTACGTAGGAAAGAAAATCTATTTAGTAATTTAAATTATTGTGTTTAACTTATCTCTTCTATCTTCTTATAGGTAAAATATTCAGTTGTTAAAATTGACTTTCAAACTGTCTTTATAGCTGCCAATGGCTCCAATGAAGACAGGGGAGAAGTTGCAGATGAGGAGAAGCGGATTATAACCGATGATGAGATAATTAGCTTGTCTATTGAGTTCTTTGATCAGAGCAGGTGAGTTCTCCTAGAAAGCTACTTTATGCTAATGTGGTTACTAGGTACTTTGTATCACCAGTAATTTTCTCTCTCTTAGATTGGATCGGAAAGTAAATAAAGAGAAGCCTAAGGAAGAGGTATGTTCTATATTACAAAAATACGAGGGAGAACTTCAGATTTTATGTTGTTCTTTAGAATATTGAGGGGTTATATGATATTATTAAATGGCCAAGTTGTGTTAGGAGTTTGTTGACTTAATATTTTTCATAGTAAATTAAAAATGTAGCTAGTTGAAAGTTGTTGCATTTTGGTGTGAGTATTAGTACCTTTTTTACCGTATTTAGGCAATTCAGACTTTTACCTAAAAGTTAAGAATTGGAAAAAAATTACTTTTGTAAATGTGCTCCTAGGTGAATGATAAAAGGTACCTAAGATGCCCAGCAGCAATGACTGTGATGCACTTGAGAAAGTTTCTCAGGAGTAAAATGGACATACCTAATACTTTCCAGGTACCTACCTCATGCATTTTATGTAGATTTTCAATTTTAAATGTTTTTTTTTCATTCTGGACCTTATGCAATAAAAAGAAATTTTAAATTTGGTGGCAAAGTTTAAGATACCTCTTAAAATGGTTGGTGAAGGTGCTTTTTAAAGCTTTTTGGATTAGATTTAGATGACAAAAACATACATATTTATCTTTGTTCTTTTGTCACTGAATACCTGAAATATATTTCAATAGATTGACGTCATGTATGAAGAGGAACCTTTAAAGGATTACTACACACTAATGGACATTGCCTACATTTATACCTGGAGAAGAGTAAGTAGCTCTCTACCCATAGGCTATGTTGGTCCAGTGCATATAAAGAATTGAGTGGTTTTTCTTTTTCCTTTTAATATTGTAGAATGGCCCACTACCTTTGAAATACAGAGTTCGGCCAACTTGCAAAAGAATGAAGATGAGTCACCAGAGAGATGGACTGACAAATGCTGGAGAGCTAGAAAGTGACTCTGGGAGTGACAAGGCCAACAGCCCAGCAGGAGGTGTCCCCTCCACCTCCTCCTGTTTGCCCAGTCCCAGCACTCCCGTGCAGTCCCCTCACCCTCAGTTCCCTCACATTTCCAGTACTATGAATGGAACCAGCAGCAGCCCCAGTGGTAACCACCAATCTTCCTTTGCCAGTCGACCTCGGAAATCATCAATAAATGGGTCATCAGCAACTTCATCTGGTTAAGACTGTTAAGAAAAAGATTTTTCAACCCCCTGACTTAGATACCTTCATCCATTACAGCTTTATAGATGCTAATACATGTGACTGTCGTCCAGTTTGCTTCCTTTTGTAGTGACATTAAATTTGGCCATAAAAGATGGACTAGATGTGATACTTTATATGGATGTTAAGTGAAAAGAAAGATTCTTTCTCTAAAGAATTGGATTCTGAGAAGGATCCTGTGTTAGGAAAGATGTGAAATGGTTTCTGTGACCACTGTTTGGATCTGGAAATGTTCTACAGTGGGTAGACATTGGGCCATAGTTTGTTAATCTCAACTAACACCTACATTACATTCTCTTTGATTGTTCTTGTTATTATGCTGTTTTGTGAACCTGTAGAAAACAAGTGCTTTTTATCTTGAAATTCAGCAAATGGAAAGAATAAGCATAGAATACTGCATTCTGTGCAGCCATGTCACTGTGAATATCAATTTCTTGCATATTTAGCCATTTTAATTCCTGTTTGATTTTTACTTCTCTGTTGCTACGCAAAATGATCAAAGGAAACTTGTTTTACAATCTGTATGCCTAAAAAGCGGGTACTACCGTTTATTTTACTGACTTGTTTAAATGATTCACTTTTGTAAGAATCAGATGGCATTATGCTTGTTGTACAATGCCATATTGGTATATGACATAACAGGAAACAGTATTGTATGATATATTTATAAATACTATGAAAATATTGTGTTTCATGCATTCAAAACAGTTGTAAACTTCTCTGAATGGGTTCGACCTTTGCAGATACCACAGTGCACCCTATGCTGAGGCTCACCACCAGCACAGAATTTGTTTTAATGCTGATAACTAGTTTCAAATTCTTTTCCACTTAGAAGCGAATGGCAGCTCTTCATAGTTCTGGCTTTTCTCCAATAATACTTTCAAAATTAATATTGCAGTAAAGAAAAATTTTAACCAAGGCAAATATAGTGTTTTAATTTTCCATTGGTTAAAATAGAATTAGTGTGTTTTTAAATACTATTTATCAGTGTAATTCTAAAACAGATTTTAAAGTCAGCCAGCTAATTGCTGAAGTAAAACATTTTATCTACAATTTTAGTGTATGTGACACAAATGTAATTTCAAATTTAAGAGTTGTTTTCATAGTTAAAGGAATCTGCCTTCTATGTGATGTCTGGAAATAAAAGCAATTTATTGTGAGTTTCTACAGGTATTTTTAAATAGAGCAAACATGTTGGATTTAAAATATGAATGACCCCTCCAAGTCTCAGTTTAGCTTTGGTCGAACTTAGCGTGTGTTAATCAGCCATCAGTTATTTGTGAGGATGTTTATTCCATATGAATATTGTTTCATGTTTGTATGGGAAACTGTAGCTAAGCATTTCATTGTCTGCAGTCTGCAAAAGAAGCACAATTCTATTGCTTTGTCTTGCTTATAGCCATTAAATCATTACTTTTACATATATTGCTGTTACTTCTGCTTTCTTTAAAGATTTAGTAAATGATGTTTTATGAAGCCACAAAATACATATATTTTTATTTTGACCTAAATTTGTACAGTCCCATTGTGTGTGTCATTTCTAATTATAGATGTAAAATTAAATTTCATTTTTAATTGGAAAAATTCAATAAAAGGATATTCGTTTAGAAAATAGCTATGATCGTTATTAAAAATTTTGCTATGAAAAGCACAATGTGCAGAAGTTTTGGGAACCCTGTAGTGGATTGTAAGAGCTAAAACCTAAGGAAAATACATTGTTGTCCTCAAATGATGTTAGTAAATGCTTTGTTGTATATTGCTTGAAAACCCAATGAAAGAAGTATCTGTTTATTTACAATCTTTGAAGCAAAAGTTACCAATGTTTGCCAATTTTGGTGAATTTAACTCATTTTTCTAGGCTTTTCTCGAGGTTTTCATGGTGTTATCTAAGACAAAAGACATCTCACCTTCAGTGATGGACTTACTTCTGAGAAAGCTTTTGTTAAAAAGTCAGAGGCACTTAGGGCTTACTAAGCTTGTGTCACCATACTTGAAAACATTTCCATTTATTGTATCTGGGAAGAGGCTTTTTACCCCTACTCAATTTGAAAATTGCTTAAGCTTAAAGGATATTTCAGTCAAAAGTTGTCTTTTAATAAAACAACAGAAAGATGCATCGTGGTTTGCTTCTTAAATGACCAGTCACTGCTGCTCTTATCGTTGAGATTTAAAACCTTTCCCAACTTACCACTTTTAAAATCTTCACCTCAAGAAAGCCCCTATCAAATCTCCTAACTTTGTAATTTACCAAATTAGGGTACATGAAAAGTTGGCTTTAAAGTTTGACGTTTACTCCTAAAGGTATTCTAGCATCCTAGAATACAAAGATAATAACCAAGTGGTCTACAGAAAATGCCTAAATTGATCCCACAGATACTTAGTTTAAAAGTAAGAAAGAGAAATGTGGCCCGGCTGCTGTTGAGTAAACAGTGATCTATCTTGCTTTACACATGCATAACACTTTACAAGTACTTTTACCTCCTAAATTGCCGGGCCGTTAATTGCCCTGAGCAGAAAGGGGTTGCCCTTCAGTTGACTTAACTGGTTAAGCACATTGCTTCATTTCCATATGCGCATGTTCAGATGTTAGGTTCTCTGGAAGTAAAATACTACAAAAGCAAAACTTTCCTTCATCTTTTCCTATTTCCCCAAGGGTTGGAATTAAACTACTGGTGACATCTTTCATTACACTGAACTTGTTATGTAGGCCTATCAAGAACAAATTTTCTTCTGAAACCTTTAAATGCCCACATGAAATACTCCTTGCATAGATCAGCAAGAAGGGAAGAAATGATCTTTTTTTTATGCCGTTTATAACGTTTAGGTGGGATAGGATTCAGAGGCACGTTGCACCAGGAACTCAAGCAGCATCCTGGGCTGAAGGAAGTTGTTTCGATTTTCTCTTTGTGTTCAAAAGATTTAAGACACTTTTCCTCCCATTGCTCCAGGAATAGTGCTTATGTGAGAGATTGAAACAACAAAAGGCCTGTAGTCAAATTGTATTTAAAGTAACTGGATTTCCATCATGTTAGATCTGTGCATTTTCTAGCCACACACAAAATCCTTCTCAAAAAGTGCACATCTCTTTATTACACCTAATGAAGTGGAACATGGATCCCTACTCCAACTTACAGATCTTACATATATATATCACTTAAGGAAGTTAACTTCCTGTATAAAATGAACAGTACAACAGGTGGTTATTTCCAAAACCAGCCCCCCCCCAATCCCGACTTCTGTAACAATGGCACACACCCCCATCCCTTGTTCCCAAGTATGACCAAAGGATCAGGATAGGAAGAGAAACAAGTCATCACACATTCCAGCCTCCAGTAAACCTGATGAGAAACAGTCAGGAGGAGTCCTTGAACCAGAGAATCACCCTGCAAATCTCAAGATCACCCAGCTTTGATTATGAAAGTCTGAAAAATGTTTACACAGTCGAGTGTTTCCTGTTTCCGCAGTTAATTTTTAAAACGTTTTTTCTTTTGGTTCCTAAAACGGATTTCCTTTATTTGCATCAGTTTCTTTTTCTTAGTGTGTAATTTCTGGAGGTATTTGTCACACGAAGAACTTCACTAAAACTGCCTTCACGCAAGACAAAAATCATCTATCACTCCAGGATCCTTACGGGATTTCTGAAAACGTTCAAGTGGAAAGCTCATCTTGGAATCTCATTTAGCCCCTTGAATAAATAGTAAAGCACCCAATAAAAACTTTTGAATTAAATTCCCCTTTCTCTGACCCTTGCCATAAAAAAAAACAAAACAAAACAACAACAACAACAAAACACTACTTCCAGAGATTTTCAGAAGATTTAAAAAAAAAAAGCTGCTGTTCCCTTGGTTACCTACATGTCAATAAAAACATCCCTGCTTGGTATGAATTTGAGGCCATCATAAAACTCCAACATCAAATTTTAAGGTTTATACAGTTGGACTTTCTCCAACTCTGTTCTAAATCAGGTAGAAGCCAAGTTGACAGGAGTGACTTGACTTAAAAAGCTATGGATCTTGGTATGAGGGAAACACGTCGAAAGTTGGGACGAGAAACAATCAGAGATTGCTGCAGACAGTGTTCCGTCCAAAGGACCCAGAAGCCGGGGAAGTTATTCCAATATAAAAGGAAACAATAGCAGAAAATAAAGCCAGAGACCAGAATGATTGTCCGGATTGTCACACCTGTCCCCTCCCTCCCAAAGTCTCCAGTTACGGGGTGTGGGGGAGCGGGATGCCTGAGGAAACACGTCAGGGGCGGGTTAGAGGCTGTGTCCCTCCGTCTGTCTCTTTCCTCGGTCTTGTCCTTGAGCAGCAGCGTGAGCTCCGGGTCCAAGCCCGGCCGCGCTCCACCTCTCTCCGCTCAAGCGGGCGAGCCGGCGAGCGCAGGCCGCGAGGACCCAGGAGGCCATTTTGCGCGTGCGCCGCTCGCCTCGCACCGCCCCCCAGCTCGGCGGACGCGGCTCCCGCCAAATTTGAAAGCGAGCTCTGCAGGCCGGGCCGGGCTCCGGAGGCCAACCGACCCTGGGGCTTGCCGACCCGGAGCTCCGGGCGACGGGCGGCCGCTGCAGTCTCGGGACGCGGCCTTCTCTCTGAAGCAGTCCACGTCTCGGGACCGCGCGGTCATCAGAGCGCGGACCGGAGTCCCGCGTGGACCCTTTCCCGAGGCTGCAGGACAGTCACCCTTTTGTCCCCTCCTCTCCGCACGCTTTAGTTGCGAAGCCATTGCCCCTTCACCAAGGAGATTGCCTTGGAGCTTGGAGTCCGGGTTTTGTTGGACGGATTTGAAGCAAAGTTCCTAACAGACTGGAAGCTGCCCAGGTCCCCGCAGGTGACCAAGAGCAGGAGGATGGCGCGCTCGCTTTGAGCGTGTCCATCTCCTGGGTGGACGCCCTGATGATGGAGCGGGCGAGGGCGACACAGGCGGGGCACCTCGGGCTCTGGGCGAAGGGTCATCCAAGGGGACACCCATCCTCTACACGGGTCGTGGAGCCCGGGAGTGTGTCGCATGGACGCGAGGGCTTAAGCGCTTCTCTGATCCGGAGAAGCGAAAGTGGCGTGCCAGGGGCAAGGAGGGCAGGCCGATCGGCTCATCTGTGCAGCGGGCTGTAGAAGCCGCCATTTGGGGACGGATTTCGGCGTGTCTGTAGCACGCTGTGCGGGACGTCACGGCTAGTTCGCCCACGTGGCTCTCGTCCTTAACCCTCCCCCATTTTAGCGAATGCAAGTTCTCTCCCTGGCTTTCTTCTTCTGAAGCCTGGGAGGGACCGTCCCTCGGACCTTTGTACCCTGGGACCGGTGGGACAGAGAATGGAGCCCAGCTGTCCTCTGCCCACTCATGAGGGTCTTATTTCTCTGTTGCTGAGAGGCGTGTCTAGGTCCCCGCCCGTGGTCCCCTTCCCGCTCTCCGACCTCACACCTCCGAGGTGTGAGCAGGGGAAATGGGAACCTAAACTGAGGGGAGAAAAGCCACCGGGCCAGTGATGGCCCGCAGGGGATGCAGGATTTTTGCAGGCACCGGCCGATCGATCCCCTGCCCCCGTGGAGGCGTCACGGGGTCGCCATTCAGACTCTGGGAGCGAGATTCGGCCACCCGGCCAAGAACAAAGGGCGACTCCCGAGCCACCCTCGACACGGTGGGCTGCGGGCGGGGGGACAGCACCCTGCTCGAGACGCGGACCCCCGGGACGGGCGCGATCCGCTGGCGTTCCCGGTGCCGAGGGGCTGCCATGTTGCTTTCACGGAGGGCGCGGAGATTTTTTGACGTTTGCGGGGCCGCGCCACCGCTGAGCGCAGAGGCCTCGGCTCCTCGCCGAGCACAGCTGCGGTAACGGGGGCGGAGGGCCTCGGGGCGCTGGCGGGGGCGACCGTCCCGTGGGCGGCGGGGACTGAGCGCCCGCCCTGCAGAAGCCGCTTCCCTCGCCAACAAATCCCGAGGCTGCAGGCTGCGCTCGGCGGAGGCTCCGTTGCCAGTAGCAACCACACGACGGCGATTCGCAGCCCGGGCCGTCACCGCGTTGCTCCTCGGTTGGCTTCTGGATTGAGCATCTGTATCTGGGGGTGGCTTTCGGTGACAGCTCTCTCCCGGACCCTGGCCCTCACCCTCCAGTACCCTAGGCTGGGCTCAAAAGCCCGAGTCTGTGGCTTAGCCCTACCCCCATGACAGACAATAGGGCAGCTGCCAGCACTCACTGCCCCACAGGGCGGAACCCACCCTTTCTTGGAGTTGAGGGCGTTTTCCTGAGCACAAGGCATAGGTTCCCTCTTCTCCGATTTAAGTCAAAATCCCCTTTCAAAAGCCAGTAAATCGGAACAAGGATGGTGTCAAATATGGTCGGTACCTTTCCAGCAAAACTGACACAAAGCCGAGGTTGTGGTACTTGCTCTTGGTAAGGGGTGGCTTAATAAACATAAATACACTTATAGTTTTCCTTCCTTATGTTTCACAAATACTTAATAACTTGTGCTGACTCAAACACTGCAGGCAGGTTCTTGGTTCTTGTTATTTATTAAATAGATAGAGCACCTCACCTCTACTCGATTTTATTTGATGAACCATAGGCTTTTTTTTAATTTTTTTTTATTTGAACCATAGGCTTTTAAACAGTGAAGACTCAAGGGTTGCATAAAGTTTCGCTCCCCCGACCCGTGTGTGTGTGTGTGTGTGTGTGTGTGTGTGTGTGTGTTTCTAGGACACTAACTTCAAAACAAAAATCTTAGTGTTTCACACCAGTATTAACCATTACCGAGGAAAGATCTAAGTTGCTAAGTATTTTATTTAACTACAATTGTGTAATATACATTGCCAAATTTCTTTGGGTCTTAATACTTGCCCTGGACTTAAATAGCTATTACATTTAGCTGAGTGGGTTTGCGGACTGAAATTTCACCTAAGTCGCAAATGACTTAGGTGACTTAGGTGACTAAGTTCGGAGTTCCTGGGGGACAAGCGCCCTATCTCATTTCCCTTTGTATGCTCAGGAACCCATTCTATAACAACAAATATTTGTCAGGTTTCCAGAGGAAATCAACTATCTCTAGTAGAAAACAAAAACTTAGTATTAATGAGCACAATCTTGAATATGTTTAATAGGCTCTTTGAAAAACTCAGCATCTTTCTCAGTTAAAGGCATTAACCAGATACCCTCATCTACACATATTTTAACTTAATTGTATTTCAAACATGGTGGGTTGTATTTTAAAACAGCTGGCCGACATTTCGGGATTCTGAGATACCCTGTACATAAGCATTTGTAACATTGCTCATTTCTCACTCAAAATGTCTAAAAATTTGCTTAAATGGCCATTAATAGGATTTTAAAATTGGACTTCATACTTTCTCACCAACTGTCTCTACAGTTTTATGAGAATGCTCAAAGGGCCAGTACTGTATATCCTCTAAGACATGGCACTTTGAAATGCCTATGCAATAAACTTTAAAGTATACTAAATTACAATGTCTTATTCATATATGATGGTAAATTCAATATATTCCAAAATGATTCAGACATAGAAAGTAGTTCTCATTCAAGCCTCCCAATTGCCAAGTTCTTTAAGATAGTGTACTTCAAAAATAGAAAATCAGCCCTCCTTGGTTCCTAGAGGCAACCTAAACCTGCATTTTGCCCAACCATTCCAGTCACACCTTAAAAATAGGGAGAAAAATAGGCTATAGTGAAAAGTTCTTTTCTGCCCCCTTTCAAGAAAGGAAAGTGCCAACTTGAGATTATCTTCCTTTTTCCTCACAATTGGGTCTTTGAGAGAACTGAAGGATGAGATCAAAGTGCATTCATATTCCTGTGAATGCCTTGGACATGAATAATGCTGGATTTTACTGTTATATTCACACTGAAGCCTGTAGCACTATTGCTTTTGAGGCTACACTCTTACAGCTGTGGGACGTCTATGAGGACTCAAATGCCAAAGAGTTAGGACTGATAAGCCATGCATTTCCATACTGTACGCACAAAGGACTCTCAGAAAAAGAAAAAAAAAATGGAGCAGCTACATTGCTATAGACTCTTGCCATTCAAATTTTGACTCCTTTCCAGCTTTCCTAATAAAACTCCTATGCTTAGCAAGTTTACTTCCCAGAGATTCAAAGTTTCATCTTAATGGGAAAATACAACGACACACCTTTTAGCTGTTTAGGAATCAGACACATTAGTGTTATCAGTAATTAGCTCATGGGAGTGATTTTAGCTCTGAACATGATTCATTACAGTTTGTTCCCCAGTGTAACTGAAGAACTCAAATGAGTGCAAGCTTGAGAAAATGTGTTTACCAGCTGTTTCTATACATGTCTCATGACAATTTTCTTAAAGTATTTTCACTTGGGTTTTCCTTAAACTCACCATTTTTCAGAGGAGAAAGAGGCTACCAGATTCAGTGGAACCTGCTTAGTTTTACCAAATGACCATTTCTGATCAAAGAATTCCTTTATTAGCATGCCTTCGCTTCAGAGAACACATTTTAGTCCATTACAGTAAAGTAGCCTTACACTGGATAATTGGAGGAATCTTTTTAATCTAGGCTTAGGAAAATGCATTTTTACGCTTTTTTATATAACACATATAGTCTTTCTGAACTTAAAGGTGTACACCAGAGCAGCCCAAGTTCACTCTGTTATCTTGGTTTGCACTGTTTCTGAGAATACCCTTTCCCAGAAAGAGAACTAATGCTGGCCAGTCACTTGGCACTCTTCCTAAGCTTCTGTCTCACATTTGCATTTTACATATCATTAAAAACAATGGATTTACAAGTTGCTTTCCACTCTGGACAGCAAATGTCCTTGGTATGGCCAAGATTTCATCAGCTGCTTCTTCTATTTGGGATGTGTCTATAAAAATGCTGAGATTATTTGGAAACTTTAAAGAACTGTAGCTTTGCTTTATAAATAAAACGATAAGCAATTCCACATTGTTTCACCAAGAAAGCAAGGCTTGCAGAAGATAAAGTATTCCTTTGCAATTGTTTTCTTTACTACATTTTTTCCCCTCATCGATGGGAAAGGTAATTATACTTTCTTCACATGAATGACTTTTGTGTTGTTTGTATGTGAATAACACGACGTTTATTCTTCACTGTAAAATTAAAAATGGGTTAATAGTGGGATAGAAGGTAAATTTAAATAATTCAGTTTAGAATATTTACATTACTTCTGAAACAATGATTAATGACAGTGTATAGTCTTTGTAGGAATGAGATGTGCTATAGGGTCCTCAGATTCACACTCTACTTTTCAGCGGAGTTCACCATCTGACCATTTCTGTTAGAGGACCGAACCTGCAGAACTGATAAACAAGAGACGCTATTTTTACTTCAAAGGTTTCAGAAACCTCGCAAACCCTTTCTGTACGTTTGCACTGACTTTCAGGAGTCAGCTCACACAGCCAATCAGTTTCTGAAATAATCAGTGTACAGGTCATTTTGGCTTGAGACTAGTTACAGAGAAAGAACCGCAAAAGTTTAAAAAAAAAAAAATGGAACCTCGCACATGCGCATTGAGGTGCAGCTGCACCGTCACCCTTCTCCTCCTCCTTTTCCCCTCCTAAATAAGCCACTGTGTCCTGTCCCTGCCTCTGGGACCCAGTGTTCGCCCGTGGTGAACTGAGCTGGCTGCAAGGGACCTCGCAGGGTTCTCACACAGTCCTAGCAAAGGGGCCTGGAGCGCTTCCCCACCCTGCCCGCGGCTTGGGAGCGTCCCTGGAGGAGACCAGCCCCGCAGGCCCAGCCTAGCCGCCGCGGGGAGTTTCTCGGTTGCTCCCAGGCTGCGGCCTGGCCTCTCGGTTCCGGGCCGGGTCAGCGGAGGCCTCGCCCGCGTCCCGGCCGCGCTTTTCCCAGGCGCACCGCTGGAAAGGTTGGGGGTGGGGGGCGACTCCTGCCGAGACCCCTTGCGACCTGCGGGGGGGCCTGGCCGCAGAACCCAAGAGGAAGGACAGGCCTCTCTTCGGTCAGCCCCGCAGGCTCCAAGGCCCGAGCGCGGACGGAGGACGGAGCGGGCACCGGAGGCCGTGGAGCCAGGCCGGGTGCGCGGCCAGGCGCTTCCGCACTCCGCCCGCGCGCTTCCTCCCCTCCCGGGGCCCCGCGCGTCCCCGTGTCCTCGTGGGTTGTCCTTCCCACTCTGCCCACACGTCCCCGCCCCGCTGCTCTATTTTGGGCCTGAGGTTCCGAGGATGCTCCTGGGAGCTTGAGAAACTTTGGGCGAGTGAGAACGCAGAGGAGGCCGGGGCCTTGCCCTCTCAGCCCAGCGGGGCTTGTTGATGATAGTCACGAGCCACGGGCGCGCCCCTCTCTTCCTAGACCCTAGCTAGCACCGGTGACATTTGGCGGTCCACCGGCAACCCCCACCCCCACCCCCACCACCTTGGGTCGAGACTGCACTTCCTGGTCAGGGAGACCTGCACCTGAGCTGTGCATGCCCTCCGGTCCGTAGACGCCGGGGTAGTCTGCAGCGAAGCACCTTCCAGGGTTGTCTCCTGTGTTTTGTACAATAATAATAAGGAGTGGATTTTAAGCACCGGAGTGCAAATTCCCACGTGATTTCCAAGGAAAGTCCAACAATAAAATTTTGGAGACATGGGGGGGGTTCTTGAGATAATTTTAAATGTCGAACGTCCACAGAGTTTTCTTTCTAGCCATCCTGGTTTTGGAGCAACTTTTAATTAAGAAAGCTCACGTAAGTAGGTAGGATGCTTACATGCATATACTGCGCAGCAATACTTTGTTTTGCTCTGCATGTTACAGCATGAGACATATTACCCTGGTTGCCTCCTACATTTAAAACGTAGGTTTTTAGTAATCACCACTGTGCTCCTTGGTTTTTCAGGGTTGGGGTGGGGCAATGACGTCATCACTCTGATCATAGCTTTCCTTGGGAGGGAACCAGAAGCCTTGAAGCTCTACATCCACTCAAACACTTGGGGGTGGGTGGGTGAGCCGTGTGTAGGTGGATGTAGGTCTGTCGGACTAGTCACTGTCACCTTGACATTGTACTGGCCTGAAAAGCACTACTAGACCCTTAAGACATACGAGATCGACTGTAAAATATTTGAGAAGCAAAGTCAAATACGAATAAAGTACAAGTACAACAGGCACTTAGAAAAGTCAGCCTTCCACTCCCTAGGGAAGTTCTACATCTCCTTTGCTCTGGGGGCAAATTTATTGGCACAACTGAACGGTCTCCTCACACCTAACCGCTAAGACCTGCTACTTAAACTTCAAACAAGGACTGTGCCATAATTCAGATAGCCCAATGTTTGCTTTCTTCATTGTAGATCACATTTGAGTCCACCAATTTGACTGCTGTGGATCACACAGTACTTCTGTCAACTGGAGTGAGGGAACGTGAAAGCTACTTCAGTGATTTTACACTTGATGCTGGCAAAAGGATTGTTGAAGTTCACAAATTGACAAATGACAGTTACCAATGGAATGCCTTTGAAAAATGCTAACTTGTTTGAATTGAAAAGATTTCATATCAATATAAAGAAGATAACGTTCTGTTAATAAGTTTTTCCTAGTTTAAAACTGTCTCAATAGTTTGCAATTCCTACTTTACCCAAACCCTCTCATCTTTGCTCCCCAAACACAATATTTGTAATTATTATAGACCTGAAATCAATGGTAGGGATACACATGTTGAGTTAATACGGACTGAATTACACGGAGAATGAATTGTTTTCCTCCTCCATGCTCCAGAAGACAGGCACATTCTCTCAAGAGCAAAGTGTCTGAAACACAGGGATATTGTTATGTGTTCAGCTTAAAAGGACACTTCAAGTACCTCAACAGGTTTCTGAAATAGAGAACTTTACCTTGTAGAATTCAGCTAGGAACTGGGAAAATTACCAAAGAATCTTTTACGCATGAGTAGCATATAGCCCCACAATAGTGGAATTTTCTGGATTCTCAAAGGAGATTTGTAAAGAGAAACGGAACAAGATTCAAAAACTGGTTTTATACTTTTGGGTTTTCAGTGTCATTTTCATAAATAAGTAGGGAATAATTTTGAAATTGTATTACTAGCCTTTCCCAAAAGGAGGCAAAGACTTCCAAACTTTTCATTGAAACAGTTTTTCAAGTTAATATTTCACTGCATAGTTTTATTTGGCAAGTTCATGATACACCTGTAAATTCCACTGGTGCTTTAAGAACAATAATCTTAGTTTGATAATACCTTAAGTATTCTTTTGAGTAGTTCTCCATTTAGCCATCAGCCTAAAGGTTTATATGTGGTCTTAGAACTTTCGAGTAACTATGTGAAACAGAGATGCATTTTGTCTTAAAGTTGGTAAATTGAAAATGGATCAGGGAATGTAGGATGGCTTTCTTTTCAGTTACATACTCTCTTCACTGTATTTTATATTTAAATTACCAACAATTCCACCTATGGGTACATTGAGATCATTATCTTTCTTCATTGAACTTTAAAGGGCTTGGGGAAAAATACTGATAAAAGCAAAGATATAACTTCTTTACTCCATCTAACTTCTTCAGGTATGAAATAGGCATCCTAATAACGTGTTTCATCAGGATAATAAATTCTACTAATGGGCTTTGTTCATGACATACAGACTTTATAGTTTTAAATATCTTTTCTACTTGACATTTAAAACCATGTAGCACCCCATATGGAGGTTATTGAGTTCCTAACAATTTTAAAATAGAAAATAAATAGAACATAGAAATAGAAAATAAAGAGCGAAGCACCTACTAAAAATGGAAGGTGTAGCAATTTAGGAATTTGAATTGTCTAAAGACTGAAACTAAGCAACGGGACCTTTAAGTTGTGAGTTGTTTTGTTTGTTTGTTTTTTGTTTTTTTTTTTTTTGTCTTCAAAATACTACAGGGAACTGAAAATAAATTGAGTACACCCCATTAGCAATTTTAATAATTCACTCTGGGTTTCCCTCTACATCTCTACCTGGGAGCAGACTCTTCTGCTTTAAAGGCCCTGCTGGGGAGAATGTAGAAGACCACTGTGAAACTTCCAGAGTTAAGTAAAAGGATGTATCACTGACTGCTGAACTGCAAAAGCCAAAGGCTTGCCTGGAGTTTGAAGCAGAGCATACACACTTCTTTTCCCGGATGGGCAGTCCATGTCCCAGCCTTTTAGGACTCCAGAGAATACCAAGGCTTCTTCAGAGAGCCCCTGTCAGGATGAGACTCTTAAAGTGACTGTAGTAGAAGTTTCCACGTGTGAAAACCAGAGATGTGTGTGCTCCCTCCTGGTGATAGCAAAGATTTCCGGTCTGCCACCATTAGGCAGCAGCTGTGGCTAGTTGCCCATTTGACACCTGGTGAAATGGTAGTTTCAGAGAAAGAAATATTTAAAATTGACACCTGTCACTGAAACATTTGTTACAGAATTTTCAGAGAGGAGCTAGAACTAATGGTGAACTGTAGTGCTGAAATTTGGTGGAAAAAGTAAACGTCGCGGGGCTGGTCTTTCCAGGTGAAGGCTCTTTCTTTTGGAAATGTCACCAAGCAACAAAATAAGGCCCGAATTTAAAAGAAAATTTTTTAAAAAGTCGTATTGACATATGGAGACAGCAAACTTGGTAGTCATTAGGAAAACCTGCAAGATTGATATTTATCATATTATTTTCTTTTCTGCTTTTCCACGGACTCTCTAGGTGTCTTTAATTGCTGTTAATATGCCGTAATTCAGTGTGTGGACACGATTGCTGTGATTCTCCAGGAAATCAGAAATGCCAGGTAAAGAAGAGAGGCATTAAGAGCAACACGGAGTAACTTTAAGTCCTGTTGCCAGTGCTGCTTTGATCCGATGACATGCTGCGCTAACACACGTCTATGTGACTGACGTCTGGTGCCTGAGCGCCCTCCTTCCCTCCAGCCCCTAGCCCGCTCGCGCTGCAGTCGGGGGGGAAAACCCTGACTCAAGGGATGGGCCGGCGCAGACCAAGTACACCCCTCCTCCCCCGAGACTCCTGCGTCCGGTGCACCGCGAGCGGGAAAGTGGCAACCGACGGAGTGCTACGAGCAACACTGGAGTAGTCCTGGGTTACCAGGTGGTCCCTCAGCCACTCCGTCTACCGTTGTGACGTCATGCCTGGAGCCTACTGCCGCGGGACGCCTGCGTTCCGGTGCCGGCTGGTTGCCCGGGAGTGTGGGTACACAGAGCAGTCCCGAGGGACGTCGAGGGATCGGGGCGAGCGGACCCGACCGGCGCCGCCGCACCATGAGCCAGCGGCAGGTGCTGCAAGGTAGGAGCGGTGGGAAGGCGCCCCCGACGGGCTGGCTCCTAGGGCGGACTACTCCACTTCGCCTCTCTCCGCAGTGTTCGAGCTGTACCAGAACGCCCGGACCCGGTTTGTGCAGATGGTGGCGGAGCAGGCGACCAGACCCCAGAACATTGAGACACTGCAGAATGCCGGTGAGCCTTCACAGCGCACGGGACCCTGGTCTCACACCTCATCCCTCATCCATCTTCCTCCTTCACCGCCCTGGCTTCATCCTGCGCTCCATCCTCACACCACCTAGCGCCCCAGCCTCGCCTGGTCCCCGTCCTCTTTCAGTGCCAGCTGCCCGCCTTGTCTTCTTGTTCCCTTACTAGCTCAGCTTTTGGGGAGCTAAAGTGGGTTAAAGTGATGCCAAGTTCCTCCGGACTCCCTCCCCTCCGCGGGATCTTGTGGGTGAGGCAGTGGAGGAGGCCTGGTATCATTTCCATCTTAGTTGCAATCGGCCTGCCACATGAAGTGCCTGGAAGTCATTTTCCTGGATGGGAATGTACCCTAACCAGACCCAGTCTATCCCGGTGCCCTCTCTTGTCACTCTTTGATCACATTCAATTCCTAGAAGCAAAGAAATTCCAATCTCCTCTTGGCATTAATGGAAGACGAGTAGTATGCTTGAATCTTTTCCAAAAGATTCGAAGTAGGCATTACGGACCTGGTTTTGTGAATTCTACAGGGCGTCCTTTTCCCACCCCTTAGTCTGAAAGGAAGGAAGGGAGAGAGGAGAAAGTTCAGAGTTAGTAAAATCCATCTTTGTTCCACCACCCCTAGTGTGTGTGTGTGTGTGTGTGTGTGTGTGTGTGTGTGTGTCCGCGCGCTTGCTTGCTTGCTTCTGAAGAGACATTTATTCGCCCCTAATGGGGCACCAAACACAAACTACAGAAAGGATTCCATCCAAATCTAGCTTGGAGAACCAATGAGTTTACTTAGCATTATTAACAGGAACTAATCTAAACAGTGGCTACACCACTGAAAATACTTTTCTCATCAACCACCTTAATCACTTAGACATCCTGGAGAGGGTACGGACTTCATAAGCCCCTCCTCTTTATCTGTAGCCACCCCATGACTTGAGGCTGAAAGACAGAGACAGAGAGACAGACAAGCACCCACACACACCCCCAGACACACACCCACACAGGAGTTCAAGAGACCACCAGCATCACCCAGAAGACAGGTTTCCACAAGAGCCTCTGACTGAACTATAAACTTGATGCCACTTACTAGGTCTTAAGAAAACCTCAGTTTACAGGATAAGATTTTTAAAACTAGTTTAAATGAACACATTACTAAAATAAATTAAGAACACATTGCCATGGTCATGGCATTTAGACAGTGTTTACTCTGGGTTTCTTTGAAAATACCTTCTCTTGATCAGAGTCTTTGTTTCCTCACCGAATTTTACTGTTTATTCCTTAGGTGTTATCTCTGGTTGTGACAAGGAACCATTTATAATAAAGTATGTTTTCAGTATTTAAGTATCTGTGAGATAATTGTAGAGTTGGCCTCCTCCAGGGCCATCTTTCAAAGCTTTAGTACAGATTACAAGGATACTAAGGCAGAAATTCCTTGATCCTAATTTCCATCTTTTCAGTTTTGTTTCAGGCTATGAACTTTTGTCTCTAGAACCTCTGCCATAGTCAAGATACTGTATGACAACGATCTCTTGTATTTTTCTTTTAAATTTTAAATTAGCATATATGCACGCGCCAGGTGGCCAGGTGCCTGGACAGAAGAGGACAATTTAGGAGGTCAGCTCTCTCCTTGCACCTCATGGGTCCTGGATGTTGAACCCAGGTTGTCAAGCTTGCCATCAAAGATGTCATCATCATTTTGTCACCACAGAGCCACCATAGCTGCCTTGTATAAAACTTCTAAATCATGATCACTTCTTGCTGCTGTTTCTAACCTTGCACAACCCCTGAACTAATATCTATTTTAAAATGCTGTCATTTCAGAACTCATTTTGTTCTGTAATTGTTTCATGTATATTAATTTTCTTTAGGTAAAATTTTATTATGGCATTTTACATTTTTTTTTTTTTTTTTTTTTTTTTTAAAGATTTATTTATTTATTATATCTAAGTACACTGTAGCTGTCTTCAGACACACCAGAAGAGGGCGTCAGATCTCATTACGGATGGTTGTGAGCCACCATATGGTTGCTGGGATTTGAACTCAGGACCTTCAGAAGAGCAGTCAGTGCTCTTAACCGCTGAGCCATCTCTCCAGCCCCGGCATTTTACATTTTAAAGACACAGTTACTTTTAAATTTATTTTTTCTCAGTCCTACTCAATGTACTCCATGAATAGGTGCTTTCTATTTACAAGGATTTACTGCTTGGACAATGTATATGCAAGCAAATTAATACTTTTTAAATAAAAAATACTTAGAAAAATTAATACTGAAATATTAAAATAAATATACACAATACTGAAGATAAAGAGTATCTTTAGGAATCTTAATGATGAGTTGCCTCTTCCCATCAGAGTACAAGGTAGAATACATTGTCAGTTTGTCTTTTGTTTGTATTGTTTTGTTTTTATTTTTAAGTCAAGGTTTTAGCCTTGGTGCCCAGGTTGGTCTTCAACTCTTTGACCCTCCTGCCTCAGTTCTACCAAGTAGCTAGGTATATGGACAGGAGATAATGCTCCAAGTGTATGGGGAATTTAACAAACTAGCTGGCTAAGTGGTCAAAGTATGGAAGGCTTGTGTCTCAGGCCTGTAAATCTGGCTTGTGAAGAAATGAATACAAGGGGGATATAGTAGTCTTTCAAAATTATCCTCTTTTGACTATCATCTTAATGGCACATTAAGATTTTTGTTTCTTTTCTGAGGAAACGTTTTTAACATAAGTTTATCTAGATCTCATAATTCCAGTAGTAATTTAAAATCATGAGCATTCCTGTAATTCAAAACAACCTACAAGTTTTATTCTGAAACCTTTTCTTCCTTACTAGTCAATAAGATTAACTATTCTAATGGTATATTCTTTAAAAAATAATCACCATGGATTTAAACATGCTTTTGAGTGAGTTTGAATTCATATTATTACAACCAAGCTTTGACAGTAGGTGTAGGTGCATTTTATCCTTGACTTTGATACATGGTCTATGTATGTATCTGGCAAGATTTTGTTTTGTTTCCTATCTCCCAACATATTCTTTAATTAAACATGCAGCATGAATTCAGGATAATAAGAAAACATTTTCTATATAGGCATAATGAGCAAAGCATAATTCCCTTGTAAAGAATTTTTAATCATTGTATGTGAAAATAATTTTTAAAATGAGGGTTATTAAAAACTTTGACGTTAACTGTTTAAACAAATTTTCTGTCTTTAGATACTACTGGTAGTTATCAAATAATAGTGAAGGTTGTCAGCCTATGAGATTTCCTTGGGAACCACCATGGCAATTTGAATGCAGTTAGCCTTGGAAAACCTTCACAGATAAACCCCTGGAGGTTGGGGACTGATAGTATATTTAAGCTGGCCTCGTAGGGAGCTTTAGGCTTCTCTGTCCTAAAAACAAAACAAAACAAAAAACAAACAAACAAACAAAACCCAGTCTTATCAAACCAGAAGGTCTTTAAAAATATACAGAGAAAAGTCCAGGATCCTATAGGAACTAAAAACCAAGATAGTAAGTAGTTCACAGAACTGGACCGATAATCTGCCTGGATCAAGACAGGTTCACAGAGACCAGTTTCAAGCCCATGACAGTCAACTGATCAATGATTTACTGACTGGAGAAGTAGAGGGAACAAGAGGTAGTATTTGCTATTGGTTGGTTGGTTTTTAAATACACAATGAACACTTTATTCTTTGTTTTTGGCTTAGATCATACTTTTTGTAAGTTGATTTTAGCAAAGCAAAACAGGGATTTCTGTTGAGCAGTTGTGTTGGTCCTAGGAGAAATGCATGGGTGCATTCTGGGAAGAATGTTGGCCTTGCCTGAGAGCCAATGGGCTGGCCTGTGAAGACACATGTTAGGCTGTGTTAGTTTCCAAAGAGGAATGTTGGCTTTGCCATTTGCATCATGCTTCCTGCCATGATGATCATTCAATATTTTTAAAGATTTATTTTATTGTGTGCATATGAGTATTTTGCCTGCATGTATGTGCACCATGTGTAGGGATTGTTCCCATGGAGGTCAAAAGAGAATCCCCTGGAAATGGAGTTATGGTTGACTGGATGGTTATGAGCAATTCGAACTCTTAACTGCTGAGCCATCTCTCCAGCCCCTCAATGTTAAATTCATGGCTTGTTTGGGTTCTTTCAGAAGTCCAGCTGACAATAAGTGATATTTGGGCATGTCTAGAGAGAATAATCTCTGCCTAGTTTCCTAAACAATCTAAGCTTTGTGCCTGCCATGTCAGTCAGTGTCAGAAGTGTGCAGAAGACTACATTGTTTTACCATAGAAATGTTTTTTAATTTTTAAATATAGGCTTAGTATTACAGACTTAGTTTAACAGCGTGCATCTTGCTAAAGTCATCCAGAACTCATGATCTTCCTACCTCAGCCTCTTGAGTGCTGGTATTGAGGTTGTGCACACCATACAAGCTTATAACATGCATTAAAAAAAAAACCCTGAAGTCTAATTTTAAATGAAATAGATGTGAATAAAGACATTGGCCTCTTGCCAAAAGAATCTGTCAAAAAATATACTTATTTATTTCACAGTTACTTGTTAATTATTTATTATATGTCAAATTATCTACTACATATGATATTTCTGGTAGAAAACTGTTCCTTTTAATTTGTAAAATATTCTCACTCTTCTTTTGGTGCCAGGGAACTTGTGCTCAGTCATCAACTACAATAATAATCTTAATCTATAATTCTGATACAGTTATCAGTTCCCTCCTCTGATGCGTAGCTATTGAATGTTACCATTTTTAACATATCATTTTTGAGTGTACTGTGGATTGAGGCCTCTAACATGCTAAGCATGTAGAATACCATTTATACACATTTTTCTGTAATGTGCATACCATAAACTGTCGAAATATTTTAGAATGAGTGTGTGCAATAAGGAATTAACTATGTGAAGATTGTGTGTGTGTGCCTGTGCACGTGTGTTTTGCTGGACATTGAACTCAGTCTCATGTATGCTAGCCATGTACTCTACCATTGAACTACGCATATACCATAAGCCTCAGACAGCTTTCTAATGAATTGCCTTACAAATATTTTTTCTGTAGATATTACCCCTGAAACCTGAAGCAGCAACCTCAGGTACATCCCTGTCCTTCGGTACAGCCCTTATTACCTAACATTCTGACTTCTCCCTAGATATTTTAATTGTCTGTAGTTTTATAATTTTATATATATATATATATATATATATATATATTGCAAAAGCTCAACACATCAGTAGAAGAAGACAAGATAGACATCAAGATTTTCAACTGTCTACATGACTTTTGAATCACATAGAACTGTGTCTGTATGGTGTGATTTTAAGGAAGGGAGCAGTTTAAATGGCCCATGAAGTTTTAAAGTCTTATGAATTTGTAATTGCATTATTACTATACTTAACATTGTATGAATAACATGAAAATAACTATCACAAAAGTATTTTTATTTTGTTTTTAACTAAAGTCTATTTGAAATGAAATTAATTTGCGCAGTTGGTTCATTTGTCATCAGTGAACATTTATGGCATGCTCACATGCCAGATGGACACCAAACACATGTGCTGATCATGAAAACATTAAAAGGAGCAGTTTCTGCCCTTCAGTGGCTTATTGACTAATGTACGTAGTTAATGTATGTAATATATATTGTACACGCATAACATATAATATGTAGTATATATTTCATATGTGTAATATATAGTATGTAACATTTTATATATGTGTGTACATAACTGTTATGTATCTATATATTGCTATTTATTTGAAAGACACATAAATCAAGATTTGGGGATGAGAGGTGCTATACAGGGATGTCTCTTGATGTAGGTATTACCTCTGTTAAATTTCTAGAAGGTAGCCAGATATCAACTGCTTTTAGGCAGAGAAAACGTTATGTGTAAAGACAGGAACTCGAGACAGAGAAGAGCCGGCACTGAGCAGAAAGGCCAGTGCTGGGGTCTGGCTGAAGCCTGGGAACCAGGGCAAGGGTAGGAGCATCAGGTGAAGCCAAAGGGGAAAACAGGCTGCTCTTGAAGTTCACGTTTCTCCTGCAAGAAATGGAAAGCCATCACGAGTTCGCAGCCAGAGGAATGACCAGGCCAGTGTTGTGTTTGGGAACATGATTTTGGGGTTAGTTTGGGAAATAGTTTGGTTTAAACAGCACCACAAAGATCTGGTGCCTGCCCTGTGGATAAGAACTGGCAACTGGGTGGCATCTGCAGGACGGCGTGACTTAAGATGGAAGGCAGGGTCAGGTAGGACAAAGACAGGTTGGGAGATAACTCTCAGAAGCCTTGTTGCTTGGACACACCAGTACCTTTCAGAAATGGAGGACACACCAAAGCAGAAGGACTGGCTTCTCCCTCTGTAAGAACATGGAGGTTAAGTGTGTCAGTCTGAGCTATCAAGCAGCTTGAAAGCAAGAGTGAAGCTTAGGAAGGAGATCTTAGCTGGAAAGAGGTTTAGACACATGTAGCTTACATTTTTATTTGAACATTATGTAAAATCCCATTTAATATTTCCTCGTGTAATTACGTTCTAATAACTTTGCCTCCGGTATAATACAACTTAATTGGAAGTAACTTTTCCATGCAGTGCTAGGGACTGAATCTTTGCTAGGTTTGTCTAGCTCACACCATCACTGAGGTAAATGCGTGGCCCTGAGGTAACATGTGTGTTCTCTAGTGAAGTCTTGTGGACAAGATGGTAGCAGTGCTGGTCAACTCAAGGGTGAGATAGATGCACTAAGAAAATCAGGGGATCTTTTATTTAATGTATAGAAGGTAACTACAGAAATGCTAATGGCAGAATGATAAGAGTGAGTCCTTGGCAGTCCAGAGGCTGTGTACTCACGGGCAGTCCCCCACCCCCGACAGGCTCTCACTCTTCATGCACTCATTGTGACCTGCCGACAAGCTGTTGTGACTTTTTTCTTCTCTTACGTTTTCAACTTCTTTTCTCTCTGTCTCTGTCACTTTCGTTCTTCCTTTAGTGAGTGCTTGTTTTTATATCATCCTCGCATCTGTGTGTTTTTAGAACAAATCTACCTATCTATTCCTATCTATTATCTCCTGTCTCCTATCATCTATCCATCGCATGGTTCTGTGGATTAAACCTAGGGTTATTGGCACAGTAGTATTGTGTCTTAGTTAGGGTTTCTATTACTGCAATGAGACACCATGACCAAATGTAAGTTGGGAAAGAAAGGGTTTATTTGGCCACACTTTCATACTGGAAGGCGGCAGGAATTCAAACAGGACAGGAACCTAGAGGCAGGAGCTGAGGCAGAGTCCATGGAGGGGTACTACCTTATGGCTTGATCCCCACGGCCTGCCCAGCCTGCTTTCTTACAGAACCCAGACCACCAGCTCAGAGATGGCACCACCCATAACAGGCTGGGCCCTTCCCAGTCAATCACTAATTAAGAAAATGCCTGACAGCCAAATCTTATAGAGGCATTTTTTTTTTCAGCTAAGGTTCCCTCCTTTCAGATAACTCTAGCTTGTATCTAGCTGACATGAAGAAAGCCAGCACAGGGAGGGCTCTACCACAAGGTGCAACCTTATCACTGGAATAATGAAGTCTCCTTGTCAGTGTAAAGGTAAGAACATATCTCCTAGGTAACGAGAAGTGCCTGAAGATTGCTACATATAAAGTACAAGCTGTAATTTAGGAGGTAGACATTTGGGACACTATCTGAAAATTTGTTTTCTTCCCTAATAAGAAAATTAACTTTCTCAAGGTCACTTATTTAATCAAGTTATTCAAATCAAAGTATTTCAAACAGACTTTTATTTTCTGTAATTTTAGATAGTTTAAAAATGTTTTTTAAAAATTTGTATTATGTTACTGTCTATAAAGTAAGAAATGTATGATGCTTATGATATGGAAGAAACACAGAGAAAAATCACACACACACACACACACACACACACGTGCCTGAAGAAGCCAGAAGAGGGTACCCTGGAAGTGAGTTAGTGGAGTTCCAAGTGTAAGCTGCCTGGTTATGGGGAATTGAATTTAGGCCTTCTGGAAGAACAGCAAATGCTCTTAACTTTTGAGCTATCTCTCCAGCCCTGTCTTAATATTTTATGAGTCAGATGTATTTGAAAACTGGAGAAAACATAAAAGGAAAAAAAATTCTTTTGACTATGTGAACTGGTGAAATAGTGACATTTCCCAGATCGGGAGACTTGTAGTTGGTTAATTGTAACTAATAAGCCATTAGTAATAAATAGTTAAATGAAATTTATAACATAATAATTCACTTGAAGCTTATTTTATTTTATTTGTTTTGTTTTAAAGATAGGGTCTCACTATGTCATCTTGACTGGACTGGAAGTTGCTATGGCAAACAATCTGGTTTTAAACTCACAGAGATTCCCCTGCCTCTGCCTCCCTACTGCTAAGAATAAAAATGTGCACCACTATTCATGGCTATATTTTTACAGTCTTAACAGTTTAGAGTTCCTGTGATTTAATTTTAAATGCAATCCAATATGAATAACCCAGTAATGACTTTACTCAACTCAACTACGTATTTCAAAAGATAAGTTGCTGCCTTTGCATAAATGTATCAAAAAGAAAAGGAAAAAATATCAGAATCATCTGAAAAAAGAAAAAAATCCACTGTGGTTCTTAAAAACTTATGGTTGTGGTCTCAAAAGTGCATTCATTGTGATACTTTGCTATGTATCTCTTTTAATAAAACTGTCATATTATAAATATGTCAATCAGTACTTGAAAACAAGTCAACCCAAATGAAGAGATGGGCTAAACCCTCAGATACATTTCTCCAGTAATGATGTAGACCAATGGGAAGATGCCCAACATTCCTAGCTGGGGAAATGCACACCAGCCATAGTGCCGCCTACGCTATGCACACCTTAGGACAGTCCCGCTTGCATGTAGAGACACTGAGCCCTTTGTGGTATAGCTGCTGTTGGAGACAGGTAGTTCTTAGCTGTGGATGGTTCACCACCACTGTAAACAGACAACACCTGCACACAGTTAAAAGGGGTGGAAAGGTAAGTTTGTTATTTGTATTTTAATCACAGTACACAGACAAAAGAAAGGAAGTGTTAAAAAGAAATAACTTTTTTAATATCCAGAAACTTTCTAGAAATAACCTGTGTCCACATTATTAATTATTGTAATTCTTTATTCTGTATTCTGAACATTTTGTTGTGAGACTTCTGAAGTTATCTCTCTTAGAAAGTCTAGTGAGACGTATAAACAGCATTCACGAACATCAGGGCTTGGTTAACACAGACTCTGAACCACATGTGAACAGGCAGCATCTCCCATACAGGCAATTGCCTTATGGAACATGGTCCAATCTGGCCAATTTAAACACAGAAATAATAACCAAATGAAACTTGAATCTAGGAAGACTCACAGGCTGTATAATTAAATACATCTTGACACACAGTTGTTTCTAGCTTATGCTATTTCTGCTCTGATCTCGTGTTACTATGAATGCTATTTTTTTCTCTTTCGAATGTTTCTAAATATAGAATGATGTAAGGATATTTGGTTGATTTTTGATTATCACCATTATATATATATATATATATATATGTATATATAGTATATAAATCTTTCTAACTTTTTAAATTATATTTTTATTTACTTTTTTGTGTGTTATGTGTATGTGTGTGGGTATGCATGTGAAACAGTTTGCATGTAGAGGTCAAAAGATAACTTCAGTAGTTAGTTGTTTCCATCTGAGTCCTGGGGATGGAATTTAGGTAGGTGATTGGTGACAAGTGCTTTTGTCTGCTGATTCATTGGTCTCTACCAGGACATACTTTTAAGTAATGGGTGTAAGGATGTCAAGTTTAATATATAAATAACATTTGGAAAGCCAAGGGCACTTTGTCCCAGTTTGGATGCTGTTATTGTTTCTTGTAATGTTAGACTTAAGTGGTGACCCAGAAGCAGACTCAGCACATGGAAGATAAGGCTGGCACAAGGAGTTAAACTTCCTGTGAGATAACCATAATGTATTTATTACTGGGTTCCCTTCCATGGCCTCCTCAGTTCTCAACACACATTTGTTCACTAATTATCAACAGAGAATGTCTGAATTCTAATCTCATTCCATCGATTCTTGATTGTGAATGATTTATATAGTCCTTCTAGGCTTCAATTCCTTTATTTGTGAAAGAGGCCTAAAGAGAAGGCCTAGTTCTTAGGTTTGTCATGAGAGTTAAGTGAGTTACTATGGAAGAAGGCCCCTAGAGCAATGCTTTTGCATGAAACTCCCAGTCCATATAAATGACGTCCTATGATGGCTATGATGACCACATGGCCATTGTGTATTCAACCCTGGCAGGAATATTATGGGAGAGCTAGTGATACATTGTTTCCTTAGAACAAGAGTTTGTTTAAAGATCCATGTAGCTGGTTATTGCTACATTGGGGGTTTTTCTTTCTCCTACTTCACCCCCCACCCCTTTCTTTCACCCTTTCAACCTCCTCAACCCTAGATAGGAGAGAAAAACAGGTAAAGGGGGAACCCAGGGAGACATTATCTATTGTTAGACTAATTCCTACTGGTTAGGGGCATAGAGTTTCTTGGAGCAAGTTTGATCTTTGTAACAATATATCTAATTATTTCTTCTCTGTCTCCTTCTCCTTCTTCCTCTTCCTCCTCTCCCCTCCTCCTTCTCTTCTTTGTTTCTTCTTTGTGCTCCATTATTTAACAAACTGCAACCAACAGCATCCAACCAACAACCCACCCACCCTGTAGCATTTATATACCCTCTGAAAGATCCCTAGAATTCAAAATGTCACAAAATCGCAGAAGCTATCTACAGCTGTCAAAATCATGCCTCTGCCACAGTACAAGACAGATCCTAGTCAGCTGTGGTGGACAATCTGAAGCAGTCTCCTATTCCTTACCTGGAATTAAAACAAAAACATATTCTTATTATATTTCTATTGTTATTTTTAAAGAAACCAAAATTCTCCCTATAGATGTACTTGTGCCTCCTGTGAGTGTGAGCACTGGCTGGCGCGCGTGGCTCTCCTAGCTCCCTCGAGTGTGAGATAGAGCCTGAATATTTTTTCTGTAAGAAAATGTAGAAAAGACCAGATAAAACAAAGGATCTGGAATGGTCCTTGAGAGGACTGGCAAAGGTGGCAGGAATGGGGGCTAGGCTTTGCCCCAGATCCTCTAACCTTTCTCTGCCTCCCTCCTGAGGACATCATGGGTGTTTACCCACTGAGTAAGTTGCTAGTCCTCATCCAGAGCTGTATTTCCCCTCAGTCATTTTGGTGGCTTGCGTGATTTTGTGTCTTGACCATCAGATGTCTTTAAAAGGTATCCAGTTAGTTTTCAGTGGGTACTTTGTGTGTGTGTGTGTGTGTGTGTGTGTGTGTGTGTGTGTGTGTGTGTGTGTGTTTGTAAGAGAGAAAGAAAGAGAGTGCAAGAGATTTAAACTGATGATTCTTCTGTCTCAGCCCCTGAAAGCAGGGCATTACAGGCATGTACCACTATGCCTAACTGTCTATTGGTCTATTTATGTATTTGTTTTACTAATTTTTTGTTTGTTTTTAAACCTCATTTTCTGACTGAATATGTGCTGAACCACATGGTTTGCTTTTTAAAGTAAAATTTGGCTGAGTTCTGTTTCTCACCCTATAACTCAGGTATAATGTCTTTGCTGAGGCCTCTTCTTCTGGACGTGGTCCCAACCATTCAGCAGACTGCTGCCTTGGCCCTGGGGAGACTGGCCAACTATAATGATGACTTAGCAGAAGCAGTTGTGAAGGGCGACATTCTTCCACAGCTTGTGTATTCATTGGCAGAGCAGAATGTAAGACTTGTTCAAAAACTTTTTTTTGTCTTAGATTTTACAAATTAATAGCTTTGGCACAGAATGCTAGTACAACCTTAGATTCCTGTATGCACATGAGAATATCTTTAAGGAATTTTGCTTTGGGACTTAAAGGCATTTTTTTTCTATTACTGCTAATTTACGAGGACCATGCAAAAAGTTCAGGGGATAGACACACACAGTGTTTCTTTACACGTCAGAGTTCTAGATCTACCTCAGGGAGAAGGACAACACCCTGATGAGAATGCAGCTGCTTTCAGCAGTATTCACATGCTGGTGACAGAGTAAGACTCAGCTTAGAGGGAGAACCTGGTAAACGAAAGTTTGATCAAGCATGTTTCGAAGTAAACAAGCGGTCCAGCTCTTCTTAAAGAACTTTCCAGGGGGAAGGGGGTTAGAGAGATAGTCCTTACAGTGTTTACCCCATAAATACCGATATCTGTGTCCAGTTCCCAAAATCCAGGTAAATGGCAGGCATAATGGTACATACTTCTAATCTCAGCACTGGGATGCAAGGCAGGAACATAAGGGCCTCTGGGATTCACTGGCTGGTTGGTCTTGCATAATTGATGCTCTAGGTCAAAGAAAGACAATGTCTCAAGGGAGCAGAAGATTTTGAGGATGATCCCTAAAGTTGGTCTCTAGTCTACACACACACACACACTTACACACACACACATACACACACACACACACACAGAGAAAGAGAGAGAGAGAGAGAGAGAGAGAAAGAGAGAGAGAGAGAGAGAAAGAGAGAGAGAGAGAGAGAGAGAGAGAACACTGGTGTTATTCTATGTTTCTAATAAGGTAACTATTTGGTGTCTGTAAGTAGGGTTTTAGACTACCCATCCCCCTCTTACGTATCATAATGCAGGTATGCACCTTCCTTAAGACTAGATTCCTACTTATATAATAAAAAGATAAATAAAAACTGAAGAACCGGCAAAAAACTTGAATTGATACTTCCCTAAAAGAACATCTCCGAATGGTGAAAAACACAAGAGAAACTTGGCAGCTCCGGTAAGAGGTGCAACCCAAAGGCATGGAGTGGTGTCATGGCACACTTACCAGGTGACCATACAAACATCCTTAAGGAAAACGAGGTGATAAAGAAGCAGGGACCCTCAGAGACTTCCAGAAGGGATGGAGAATGGCATGACGGCCACGAGAAGTAGTTCAGCAGGCGTGCAGCAAGCTCCACGTTTGTGATACAAGTGAGCAATTCTAGTGTCTGAAAGAACTAATCTAGACGCTCACAAAAGTCATATACAAATGTTCAGAGCAGTGTGACTCACAGCATGGGATGAGAGGACAAACCAAGTCGATCAACAACGAGTAAGAAAACAACATCCATCCCACACAACGGACTGTTACTGTCATCGAAAGGGCCTGAGCACTGATTAATGCCACAGGGAGGATTCCTAAATCATTATGCATAATGAACGGTGCCAGACACGAAAGACTGTATGGTATAATTTATATGAATATAGAGAATATGCAAATCTGTGTAGACAGAAGCAGACTTGTGGGTGCCAAAGGCTCAAGAAAGAAGGAAGAGAGGGAGTGACTGCTTATTTTAAGGGATTCTTGGGTGGTGAAAATACTTTAGAGATAGACAGCAGTGATGCCTGCCCCACAATGGGAATGCATCATAATGAACATGGGGATTTTATGATGCGTTTATTTCACTGGACTAAACACATCTTAAAAACATCTTATGCAAAAATCTGTTTCATTCGATAGGTTTAATTTTTAATGCCATTTCAAAGAATTATAGAAATTTCATTTTTCTGTGAGCGTTTCTGCTTCATAAGCGCTACCAGGCTTTCTCCCACTGGACCATTTGGCCTTTCCTTGGAGTACAGGCTCTATGCTTTTGCATCTCATGTGGAAAGTCCCGATAGCTTTTTAAGTATGACTGACTGTGTCTTAGTTATAAGCACTAGACACAGAAGTGAGGCAGAGGCTTGACTACAAGCGAAGCAAGTATGTGAAGCATTACCCATGAGGCTCTGTGGCCTTCACTGTGGCTGAAACCACAGTGCCCTCTTTGTAAGTGAAGAAGCCCTGTGACATTACATTTTGTGTTCAGTTCTTTTGGCTATAGGAATAAGAACATGAATGTGTTATAAGAACTAGGCAGGAGAATGTGAATTATAGGCCCTGGTAGTTAATAGGGAGCTATTAATAACTTTACATTATAAATCTGTTAATTCTACAGAATAAAAAGCCAAATTAATTTAAGGTAATGACAAAAATGTGCCATTATTTTTTATGATTATAATAAAGTAATCTTTAGAAAGTTATTTTAAAGCTCTACTGAAGTGGAAACTTCTAGTTTCTTTGGAAAGTTATGTCAAATGATGTTTCACTGGGACACACAGGTGAAAAGATGTCTTGCTAAAGCAGACACATGAAAGAATGTTTTCCTGAAGCAGACACATGTGAAAGGATATTTTTCTGGCACAGACACGGGAAAGAATGTTTTCCTAAAGCAGACGCAGGCGAAAGGATGTTTCGATATAGCAAATACTTGAAAGGACCTGTGATAAAGGAGTATAAAATGACTCCACAGACAGTGGGAGATGAACATCAGTTTGGTTTGCTCCACCGCATTATTCTTTGATAACAACATGCATGTACTGGTTCGCCTTACATAGTTGAGCTCAACTTGTGGAGACACCACCATAGAGAGAAACTCACCCAGGAACTGCTTGGAAGTTTTCTGTGGCAGCTCGTGGCTTCCATGGTCTCACCTCAGACCAGTCGGAGAGGTTGGTGGTTTCTTCAGGATTGAACTACAGCTGCTGGTTTATGCCCGGTGTCTGCCTGCTGAGTCCTATTTGGTGTTGGCCTCAGGACTGACCTGCTACCAAAGAAGGTCGAACTCGCCCCCAAAGAGCTATTGCTGAACAGGTCCACTCTCCACATGTCCTAATAACTTTTCTCTTCCACTACCTCTGCTGGGTGGTGGGCTAGAGGAGAGGTTGGACTCTTATTAAAAGTAGGTTGCAAAAAACTTATGCCTACACTCTACCTTAATTTTGATAATGGAGTTTGGGTTCTTGATATGATTTAAGAAAGTAAAGGAAATATGTCACGTTAAAGCACCAGACTAGCATAGTATATTGTTTACATTGACATGTGTCACGTTTTTAGATATAGCATGTTAAAATACCCTTAGTGTGCTTTCTGTCTCTTATCATTTTTATTGTTTGTGTTTTTAGTCTAAGAGACTAGAAACCCTTCAGAGAAGGTACTGTAGTTGACTGGTCCTTCCTACTATGGTGGTTTGAATGACAATGACCATAATAGACTCATATTTGTGAATGCTTGATCCCAGTTGGGGAAACTGTTTGAGAAGAATTAGGAGATGTGGTTTTGTTGAGGAGATGTGTCACTAGAGGTGAGCTTTGAGGTTTCAAAAGCCCATGTGTGATGGTTTCTATATGCCTGGCCCAGGGAGTGGCACTATTAGGAGGTGTGGCCCTGTTGGAGTAGGTGTGGCCTTGTGGGGGTGGGCTTTAAGGCCCTCATCCTAGCTGCCTGGAAGTCAATATTCTGCTAGCAGCCTTCAGATGAAGATGCAGAACTCTCAGCTCCTCCTGCGCCATGCCTGCCTGGATTCTACCATGTTCCCGCCTTGATGATAATGGACTGAACTTCTGAACCTGTAAGCCAGCCTCAATTAAATGTTGTCCTTACAAGAGTTGCCTTGGTCATGGTGTCTGTTCAAAGCAGTAAAACCCTAAGACATCATGCTAGCCTTTTCCGGTTCCTTTTCTCTCTGCCTCCTAATTGTGGATCAGATATAAGCTTTCAGTTGCTGCTCCCGAGCCACGGCTGCCGCCTGCTGCCTTGGTTATGGCGTCTCCTCACAGCAATAGAAACGTAACTTAGCAGCTGATATACAAAAGTCAAAATTGATAATAGCAAGTAGGAGATTAATTGGGTTTTATTAATAAGGACTGTGAGATCAGCTGAAAGTGGTGGTGTATGCCTTTGATGTCAGCACTCAGCATATAGAGGCAAGCAGCTCTCTGTGAGTTCAAGACCAGCATGGACTATGTGATATTCAGGGTCAGCCCAGTACACAGTGAGACCTTATCTTAAACAAACAAGCAACAAAAACAGCAGAGAATTATGAGATCATCTTTGTATTATACCTGTCATATTATCAACTGTGTTGTGGCTAAACATTTCCTGTATACTTGTTTAGTAACATGAAGAGAGAAACATGTTACTCTTGTGTTTCACTTCCATTTTTTATTCTTTAACCAAATGAAATTTGTACGTTGGGCATACTATACATATAGAACAACCTTCTCAAGTCACACAATGGCTGGCTAGTTTTTTTTTTTTTCTTTTAAAAAGCCCTTTCTGGAATAGAAAAATAACATATCCTTTTGTTTGTTTGTTTATTTATTTTTAACCAGGAGAAGTTTTAGAAATGTTGTGAATGTTTTAACTTAATATGATTTCTAGGTATATCTCGGAGCATAGCTGCTATTTAGTGTGGTTCACCGAGGTCAGGAAAGCCTGCTATGCTTAGAGGCTGAGGGAAAATAACAGAAAAGAGGTGGTCAGTCAACAGAGATGACTAACGCACTAACATTCCCGAGTTCCCGGGTCAAACAGTACCTTTTAGTATCAAGCAGATATAGAAAATCCAATTATTTTATGAATTTGCAGAAAGACCCATGTTTTTTATTTGATTTTATACAATTCCGAATGCATGCTTCAAAGGAAAATATTTTTAGCGCAATTTAAAGCTTACCTTGTTCTCAGGTTAGTTACTGAACAGAGCAGTGGGGGAGATAACGAATCATCAAGGTCCCGAAAGCTCCCATTGTCTGCATTCAGAGGCAGCTGTGCTTTTACATTAATGCCATTTTTTGTGTTGCTTTCAGGCTATTTTAGATTCTGGGTTTGTTCACTTTTTCCCTGTAGTGCGTCTACAAGAAAGCAGCTGCGTTTGTGCTGCGAGCGGTTGGTAAACACTCTCCTCAGCTGGCGCAGGCCACCGCTGACTGTGGTGCCCTGGACTCACTGGTGATATGTTTGGAAGATTTTGACCCTGGAGTCAAGGAAGCTGCAACCTGGGCACTTGCATATATTGCAAGGCACAATGCAGGTACTGGGGTGTGCTTGAAGATAGACTCAAGTTTAACTTTACTGGATAAAAAACAGTTATGTTTAATCATTGATGGAGTTTTAAAGGTGTTGCTGGACACTAGGAGAGAGCTGTCTTGAAGGATAGCCACACTGTTTTGGATCACATATTTACAAAACAGTTCTACATTTGAGTCTTAATAGAAGGGAATCTGAAGGAGACCGGGTGGTGTGGCAGAGTGGGATGGGAAGACAGTAGCAATGGTGCATGACTGGAATCCCAGTATTCAAGATGCAGAGGCAAAAAGCTTGAAGTGAGTTCAACAAGTCTGGGTTACACAGCCAGACACTGTCACAAAACCAAACCAAACCAAGCCAGATAAACAAAGTTCAGCCGGCCATGCAGATAAATATATTCTTAGTAACTCGTCAGAAGATTGCTTCTGGTTTGTCATGCTCTGAGCTCATTGTCACTCATGACAGGACATTTCAAGCCAACCAAGGAGCCAAATCACATAGATGGATGATGCGGTAAGATGATATAAAGTTTTAGAAAATGTTTTATTCCCCTGTGTTAGCAGGAAGGAGGAGGAAGAAAATAAGGGCAACACTCTTTTAAAAACTAATTGGTGTGGTCAACAAGATGAGACGGGGCTCTCCTGGGAGAAGACTGTGCAGGGGGAGCTCCCTGTAGAAGGTGCCAAAAAATAAATGACAAACGGCTTATGAAAATGATCAGCTTTGCTAGGAATCAGCCTCCTGCATCGTGAGCAGGGCAGGACAGCCACGTGATAGGATCTGAATTCCAGGACAGGCACTGTGCTCAGCTGCTGTGGACCTCAACCACGCCCTCATCTCAACAGAGGGTAGCTGACAGTCCTGAGGTTTGTAATAAAAGTGGTGAAGCTACAAACAGAGAGCTCTTATTGGGGCCTGGCACGAACCTGATGAATGCAAGATGTCCGTAGTATTAACTATTGGAAAGGACACCATAACACTCATGACTTTAGCCAGGTGTGGTGGCGCTCGCCCATATGCCCAGCTACTGAGACCAGCCTGGAATGCACAGTAGGTTTGAATCTTTAAAAAAGTTTAAAAAAAATGAAATGACATTTATTACATTTGGGGGAGGAAGTCCAAATTGCATAACCTAATGGAAAGCAGTTTGTCAAAATTAGTGACAGTCCCAGAGAGGCTTACTTCAACACCTGCTTCGGCAACTGGTTCTGAGGAAAGAACATTACAGAAGGAAAAAGCTGTATTTGTGGAAGTGTTATTATAACATTATTTATAGTATCAAAATGCCTCAAATATTTGACAGAACTTGAGTGGCTAAGTTATAGTAATCTGCTTAATAAAATCTCATACCACAAAGTAAAAAAGTAGTTAGGGTCCCTACAAGGTAATTTGAAAGAGTAAGTATAATACTAAAACGGGGGCAGTGAGTGGGATGTAAAGTGAGGAAGTAAAAAAAATGTTAATTAAATTTTTAAAAGATAAAAAAATTACGAAAACGGAGAAAGTTGTATATTATGGTTACATTTCTATAAAATGAGCTTTCCTATGGATGTAGATGACAAAATGCACATTGTAGTACTAAGCTGGTAGAATTAAAGATGTCTCTTTGCTTCTAGATTTTCCGTTGTGTACAGAGACCATGGAGTCACTGCGTTGTCTGATACGTTGTCTCCTTCTGTCTATAGCTGCCCTTAGCTGCTTCTTTCTCTACTTTAGAGAAGTGTGGCTTAGAGAAGAGGCCTGGGGGTGATATGAAGGGAGGTACGAGAATCCATGTCTAAATCTGTGTACTCCCGAGTCCCTGTTAGCTGCTGTACCACACAGCTGGGCTGACCACTTCCTGACGATGCTGGAGGAAACCCACAGAAGCAGGCAGAGGCACTCTCTCCGGTTATGTTTGGTTCTTAATGGGGACAGGATAGAAATAGAACAGCAGGAAACTAAGCTGAGAAAGAAAACCCTTATGTTTAGAAAGGTTTGTATTAATTTCATCCCATTGTATCTAGAGTTTGGAAGTTGTTAGCCTGTCATATAGTGTGCTGAGAGAATTCAGTGTTTCCATTCAGAAGCTGAAAACTTTACAATTGGATGAAGTAGGTTCTGATGAGTCAGGGGATATGTTACACACTCTACTGAGTCTCTCTGAGTAGGTCACAGAGCTCTGCAAAATGGTCACACAGACACATTGGTGGGAAGGTGTCAGGGATGTCCTGCCTGTCTTCCTTGGTTGCCCAGTCTGGGAGATGTTACTGTAGTTCATAATTAGGACCCAATGGAGGGATCACACTCCACTTTCTTCCAATGACTTGAATCCCATGTGGAATCTAATATTCCCACTGTAATCTAATATTTCACTGTAGTTAGAGGACTCAGGTCCAAAAGCTCCCCAAAGAGATCACTGCCAGTTTCTCAGAAGGAAAGGGAACTGCCGTCCAGTCCACAGAAGTGATCAGTCACAATCAAATCAAAGACAGTGGAATGTTTACCCTCAAATAACAGATCTGTCTCTCAGTGGTTTCCTCAAAGTGATACTGAGATCACTTGGAAACATCCATTCACTGTTTTCTTCTTGATATTCGTGCTAAGTCAGGAGATGGTTTTAAAATGTTTTAGAGCTCAGGTGAAATGCCAGAGGAGGTTTACCTTACTTAAGGACAAGAGGAAGATAATGTTGGAGGTCAGAGGTCAGCTCCCCACCCCCCCAAATGTCCCTTCTTCCTTCCTTCCTTGCTAGTCTTTTCCACTTTCCTAACTGGTCAGTTACTAACAGTTTAGCTAACAAGTTTGTTACAATTTTCAGGGCCTCATCTTGCTTTAGGAGACAAAAGTTCCTGGCCAGAGGCATGAAAGATTAGGAAGAAAGGGCAGTAGGATTGTAGCCCCTGGGCAATGGGGCAAACAGGCACAGAGAGATGCCTCAGGAGCATCCCGGGATGCAGCCTCGCGACCTCAGGTGGCCTAATTAAAAGTGCAGACTGAGGCAAAGGCCAGAAATGCTTGATGTTTTGAGGGAACCCTCTCTACAGCTGGGCTCAAAAATAAGTTTTAAGTGTTGAAAGCTTTAGTTAAAAATCAGACTATCTTTATGTAGTAAGCTCTGGTTGAACTTCGTCTAACAAAGAGGAGTACATTTGATCAGTCTACAACTCGTGCATGATTCTGGGCCAGAGTCCAGCTGAGGAAGATGTGATAGCATGGCCAGAGGGCAGTGCTGGTCACCTGCAGCTTCTGATGGGACTCTAGAACAACCAATAGCTCCTCAGCCCTGCTTCTGTGTAAGGAAGGGGAATGTCCAGGATACCATCCTCGTTCAGTTCAAGCTCTGCCTCTAATTGCCAGGGCTGGTTTCCACACGTGAACCCACTCCTCCTCTTTAGCTTTCATTTATGTGCAGCTCAGCCATGAAATGGAGTCAGTTCAGGCCTGGCTCAGGTCTTGGCTGCTGTGGACACTGCAAGAACATTTGCTGTCAGTGGCATGGAGAAGGTAGAATGGTCTAGGAAGCGATAATCAATTTTAAAACTCACATATTTATTTATGATGAAACTACCTAAAACCTAATTTCCAATTTTCAAAGTAATTAACTCTTAAAGGTGCAAGTTGTGATGATCAGTATTGGAGACAAGTGTTAGCGGAGGGCCGGAGCCCAGCAGGGGATGCACCTTAGAGACCATGTCTACTGTCCCAGGTACCAGGGAAGTGAGGGGAGAGCATCCTGAGGGTTAGAGAGCAGCCCAGGGAACAGAGTGAATCTTCCCATCTCAAAAACACTAGAAAAGCCTTGTAGAAGGCTGTCTCCACTGGTGACTGTAGACATTTCTGGTTTTATCGTACTATATGATATATTATTATTTTTAATATTCATTGTATATATTGGAGTGCTTGTGGTACACACAGGCAAATGAATCTCACAGGCTCATAATATTGTATATCTATTTGACCTTGACACTTATTTTCAAATTTTCTTTCTAATGACACAGGTGCTAGGGAAAGGGGAACATGGGAAACGAATGTCTCTTGCATGTTTTTGGGGAGTAGAGGCCAAATGTGTTAAGATATTACTCTACATAGAACTGGGGGTTTCACAGGGCAGTTATTGTGCTGGTCATCAGCGTGCACGTAGGTAAGAAGTTCACTGTGATTTTCCTGTCATTCTTAAATCCTTGTGATTTTGCTGGTGTTGTTACTAAGCATTCAGTAAATAAAATCTGATTTTTTTTTTATTACAAAAAGAATTTGGACTATGAAACAACAAAGTGTAATTATTTAACCTTGGTATCCCAAGTCACCTGGCCTATGGCATCCCAAGTCACCCAGCCTATGACATCCCTCATCACCCAGCCTATAACAGTGGCTATGTGGCTTGCTTAGTGACATCCTTATCATGGAACTTATGCAAATCTCAGGGGGGGGGACCGCAGCGTGCATTTCCATATCTTTAAAAATATTTTAATAATAAACGTTATTTACAAACATTATCTTCCAATTAAAGAAAAGCATCATACGTCAGAATTAACCAGGCTTAAGTCTGTACAACTTTTGGACTTTGGTACAGTTAGAACAGACATTTGGAATAGAAGCTGTAGAACTTCACATTAAATTTACACTTTGAGTACTGAATACACCTTCTTCACGTACCTACCACTTCAAACAAAAAAATCTGTGATGAAACCAGAATTAGAAAGTGATTAGCTTTACACCCTCTTTCATAACTCCTGTTCAGTGCATACATAAGCCCCTCTTCATCTCATGTTTCTTTCCCCCTTTCTACATGTTATGCGGCATTAGACTTACCTATCTACATACATACCTCGCTCCCATATATGAGAGAGTATGAGTTTTTTTTATTTCTGAGATTATCTGATCTCACTTATATTATAAAAGTCCATTTTCCTGCAATTTTTTAAAATTCATTTTTCTCTAGAGCTAAGTACTATTCCATCATATATTCTAATTTCTTGCTCTAGAGAATAAAGTGGCCATAAATATGGGGGTGTAAATATCCTTATGGTAGGGTGTTCTTGGGTACATGCCCAGGAATTAAATAGCTGGGTCATATGGTAGTTCTCTTTTTAATTTGTTGAGAAACCTCCAAACTGATTTCTTCAGTTACTGTATTAATTGACACCACAACCAATAGTAAATAAGAGTTTCTTTACCTCCACATCATCTTTGATATTGGTTATCAGATTTCCTGACAATAGCCTTTCTGACTGGAATATCAAAGTACTTTTAATTTGTATTTCTCTGACAAGTAGGGTACTTTTAGTAATAGTTACTGACCATTTTGTTTCTTTAAAAAAATATTAGTTCATTTATCCATTTGTTGGTTGGCAGGTTCTGTTTGCTTAGCAGTTGATTTCTGTAATCCTTTGTAAGTTCTAGAGATCAGTTCCTAGTGTAAAGCATGGCTGGTGTCTGTTTATTCTGTGATTGTTTCCTTTGCTTTAAACATTTTTATTCTCATTTCACTGTATTTTTCTTAATGAACAGAATAAAATAAATTGACTAAGATCTCAGTCCTGAGGGGAAAAAAATAGTTGCTCCAAACAGGCATAAAGGCCATGCAGACAATGGGTCTAACACTGGACAGGAATGTACAGAACTACACTACTGTATTAAAAAGCATGTATGATGACCAGGGATGAGGGCTGGGGATGTAGCTCAGTTAGCACAATGCTGGCTGGCTATGTGTGGAGCTGGTCTTTGCTACTTTGTGGGTTCTTCTTTCTTCCACCCTTTCCACCCCCTAATACTAGATAGGAGAGAAAAAGGATAGAGAGTAAAGGAAAGAGATCCCTGAATAAAGTCAGGGGTCCGAAAGGGCGTGACATTATCATTAGACTACTTTCTGTTGATCAGGGGCATGAAGTTCCTTGGGGCAAGTTTAATTTTTGCTGTCAGAATATATACTTTCTTCTTCTAGCTTTTTCTATGCACATGACTACTTAACAAACCAACAACAACCAACAACAACTAACAACCAACAACCACCCACCTTGCCTCTTGGAACCCTAGTATTTATATAGCCTTTAAAAAGTCCCTAGAATTCCTCATGTCACATAGTCGCAGAAATGATCTCTGGCTAGCAAAATTACACCTCTGCTGAGCACCACGAGGCAAATCCTAGTCAGCGGCTGTGAACAGCCTGAAAGCAGCCCCACATCCCTATACCTGGGATTAAAGCAAAAACACATTCCTATTCCTGTATTTTTTAAAGAAACCAAAATTCTCACTACATATGTGTGGTTCTCATTACCACATAACATGGGCGTGATATCACATGCATGTAACTTCAGCACTGAGAAGGTGAAGACAAGGAGGATCAGAAGTTCTAGGTCATGTTTCCCCACATTCTGTGTTGAAGGCCAGCCTGGGAAACATGAAACTGTCTCAAAACAAAGCAAGCATATCCAACACATGTCATAATAAACACTAGGAAAGTGAAATATAAGAAATGGGGTACAATATCAAAAGCCAAGGTCACTAGAACCCCAGTCTAGGCCCATCTCATTTTCTTCTTAAGGACCACTCAGGTCAGCACTGACCAGACTTTGGGAACTGAAATACAGAAAGAAGGCCATGACATGAGACACAGGAGAAGAAGGAGCCCTCTGACCCCTCTCCTTGATAGTACCCCAAATTCTTGTAGTCTAGGATTCAACTTTTGGTTTTACATTAGTATTTGTAGGAGAAACATCTGGGGGGTGGTGTGGATAAAGAAAAGGGTCTGGAGTGCTTGAACACAATGCCACGACATCCCATGGAGTCACCCTGCTTTTTGAACTTCATTTATTTTCCAGTTCACATAGCACCTTTTAAATATGGAGGGGGGAAACATTTTAATTTGCAGCTGAATTTCTCAGACTCTGTTAGGCATAATGCATTTGAAATCTGAAAGTACTCTAGTTTGGCATTTCACAGCCTTCAGGAGAGAAGTTGGCTATTGAAAACTCAAGACTGTCAGTGTAGGAATTGTGCTCTGTGGTAAGACATGTGTAACAACACCTAGTCTCACCATAGAACTTAATGCCATTTTTTTTTCAGGAAATGGCAAGTATCCTGTGCTAGCTGACATATTTTGGGGGGCTTTTGTTTTCATGCGTACTTTTAGATGAATGGCCCAGCTTGCTTTCACAGTGCAGAATAAGTTAATTACATCAAAGCTATTTACTCAAACAGTGTTTCTAAAGTTGTTAGGGTGAGAGCCTGGGCCCTGGCAGCCCTAACAAGCTAGGCTCGACCACCCATCCTCAGGAGGCCAATTAAGCAAATAAGTAATAGTGAAAGCAGAGAAAGGAGATTTATTCAGTGTGGTCACACTGGGAGGGAGAATAAGAGGTCCTGGGACCCCTTTCCAGCTCCATCTTAGAAGCCCTAGCAGGAGGTTTATGTTTAAATAGAAGGCACAGGTACACAGCTAAGTAGGCAATCCCCAGAGCAATCGGCCAGCCGAGCTAGTCGAAATGGTCAGGTTCAGCAGGGTACCCTACCTCAAATAACGTGAAAACACTTGACGTCCATTTCTGATCTCCGCACACATGCATGCGTACGCATACATAAACGTGCATCCACACATAAAGTATATAAACGTGATCAGAATATAATCACTGTACTGTATGTTAAAATAACAACCAAGCTAAGCAAGAACAAATGTCTACCACAGGGCCCGTCTGAGGAAATCATGGCAACATGTACCCAGCGTGATTTCAGACAGACATTAAAGATGTTCAGTGAGGATTTAGGGGCTTGGTGGTTACGAGCGGCTATTTCCAGAGGACCTGAGTTTAGCTCCCAACTCCAGTGTCAGGGGGCTTGCACCTGCACGACTTCTGCTCCTCTGACCATCATAAACCCTCTGTGCACATACCCACACAGATGACTGTCACACAGAGGCACAATTAAAAACGTGTGTGTGTGTGTGTGTGTGTGTGTGTGTGTGTGTGTGTTTAAAAATTGTTGGGTTAGCTCCACCTCCAGAATTAAAAGTAGACAGTGAAGCAGGCAGGGTGTGCAGGGTGTGGTTGGGTAGTGGTGGGGGCCCGACCCTTTTAGGAGCTACTCAGGGAGGCTCAGCAGAAACTCAGAAACAGTCCTCTTTTCTAAGAGCCTGTGTGACTTTTGTTTAAACAGGGTCGTCTTATGTAGTCCTGGCTGTCCTGGAACTCATTATGTAGACCAGGCAGATCTTGAACTCACAAAGATCCACCTACCTCTGCCTCCTTCATGCTGGGATTAAAGGTGTGCACCACCATGCCTGTCATCCGGTGTGACCTTTCTAGTCTCTAGTGTCTTAAGTTGTTTGCCTTTCAGTCGCCTTCCTCCTTGCCGTGGTTCCGCAGAGAATTCCGTCAGAACCTTGTAAACTTTGCACAGTCTTCTCCATCCCCCTGGGTTTCTATAAGGCAGGGACTCCACCTAAAACTAGGCTGAAGCAAAAATGAATACCAATAAAGTCTGAATGAAAAACATTGGCATTTCCCATAATAAGGATTTTCTTTTTAACCTTGTAGGCTAAGTGAAATCCCGACCTCAGGCGCAAAGCTCTATCGAGCAGACCGATAGCATGAAAAAACTGTAGAAATAAAATATGCATTTTATAAAGCTCGGATTTCACTTAATTTGCTGTGCTCGCTCCTTATTCACTCGGGCTCTCCGGACCTGCACAGGAGCCTGGCTTTGCCCAGTCTCAGCTGCAGAGAGTCAGAGGCTCAAGTGGTGATAGTGGTGGGGCTTCGGGTGCTTACTGTCCCGCAGGCTACGGCTAGGATTCTTCTTTTTCTGCTTTGGTCTCCATTTCTTGACTTTTCCACACCATGTTGTCAGGCCACTTTTTACAGAAGCCCATGTAAGTGTTGCCTGCTCTGTCCAAATCAGCTGACCGCGATTTCTAACTAAAGCCCCATTATCTGCAGATCAATGGCCTGATTGACTCATGAGTTTTTAAAGGAGCCTGAATCATTTTGCCTTGGAAGCAAATCTATGCTGTCCCTTAAACTATCATTTGATCGGTATGTTAGGCTGAATGGATAACTGTGAAGATCTAGCAGAGGAATGGGGAGATGGGAGTGATGGAAAGATAGTAACACTTGTGAGTGGGAGAAGGAAGAACAATTACACCAAGCTTTTTCACAATGCACAGAAAATTCCTTTCTGTGCTTTTCCAATTTCTATGTGCCAATTGGGATATCAACCAATCAGCTCCAAGTTATAGCCAAACTGAGGAGTTTTGGCTCTGGATGTGGTATCTCTCAGCTGTGTTGGTGAAGACCAGGTTGCCATGGGAACCTCCCCAGTGGTGTCTGCTTCCTACTGTGCGCATCCTGTGTGGTCTGACCCAACAGACATGATGTTTTGTAACTTCCAAGCTCTGTTATAACAGAGTGCAGGGTTTGTTTTGGATCATGTGTTCTGGGTCATCATTTTAGATATTCCCACCTTGGATGGCCTATTGGGAAGCCCACATACTGGAAAGGGCAAGTTCCTCCCAAGACTCATGGGTGTACTTGGAAGTGAATTTCAGATGACTGAAGCAGCCAACCAGAGACACCCCTCAACTGTAGCCTTGTGAAAGGTTTGAGACCCTCAGCTAAACCATCTCCATATTTCTGACCATCAGAGACTACTAGGGAGTAAATGCTTTAGGTTTCTAAGTTTGGTATAATCTATTATATAGTAGTAGATAATGAAAAAAGGTAAACAGCTGGGTTAGACCAAGACTAAATTAATTTTGCTTGGAAGAGCTGTTGTTAAAGCTGTACTGATGCTTTGGGAATAAAGCTTGTTTTTATAAATTAAAATTTCACCCAATTATGAAAAATTGGTTGAATGGGCTGTCAGATTATTATTAATGTAAGAATATGTTCTCAATGTATTTTCTATATTGCTTTCTTCAAAGTTTTAATTGGGTTGGGGATACAGTTCAGTTAGTAGAGGGCTTGCTTAGCATATGCCAAGCATGAGATTCAATCAGGAGAATCAGAAATTTAAGGTCATCAACATTGTGAAGTCACCAGCTTGGGCTACACAAGACTCTGTCTCTAAACAAACAAACAGATGAAAGTTTGGAAATGTATTTTATTTTTATGACTAGGGCAAAAACCAGCCAGCCCATTTTAAAATTGAAATAGTGCAAGTTATTGGATTGTGACTTCTGGTACTTTTATAAGAAAACAGGTTAAAATATATCTTTACAGGACTTGGAAATAAAATAAGAAAAGTTAAAGAAATTAGGTTTCCAGAGGAGTTGCTGAATTTGTATGCTAACACACGTGTGCTCGAGCGCACAAACACACACACACACACACACACACACACACAGACACACACACACACACACTTTCTCCCTTCCTTTACTCATTTTGAAAGCCTCTTCACTTAGTGTACTTTTTTAGTTTATGAGTTCTCAGAATCAATTCATTTTGCTCAGATACTTCTTTACGTACATGAGCAGGGAAATCAGTGAGTGTTCATTTTAGGATTAGTCCTGCCCCTTTGTTGACTAATGCTCCCTCACTTCTTGGTTTCTCCCTTAATTTTTTCTTTTTTCCTGAGACAGGGTTTCTCTGTAGCCTTGGCTATCCTGGAACTCACTCTGTAGACCAGGCTGGCCTTGAACTCAGAAATCCACCTGCTTCTGCCTCCCAAGTGCTGGGATTAAAGGTGTGCGCCACCACGGCCTGGCTAATTTTTTCTTATATCATCACTGTGGTGATTCTTCCTTTATGAGACCCCTGAACATAAACATAAGAAGTAAAGGCAGAAAGATCATCATGTTTCCATATCTGGAAAGCCTCTGCACAGGTCGTTTAAGAAGGCATAAGGCTTAAGCCTGAGGTTGTAAAACGCTGGTTGAGTTTGAAGCCTGCTCCCAGGCGGATGTGTTTTATTTGGCCGGTATTATGTTGTCCCATTCAGAGTTCCTTAAAAAAAAAAAAAAAGTTGCTCACACTTAAAGGGCAAGGCACTCCAGTTTAGAAAGGCCTTACAGCAGCATGCCTATATTATCGCATAGCCACACAGGGCTAAGGTAGGGAACCGCTGTGACTTCCCCTTATCCATTGCTCCCAAGTGCCCTGTTTTCCCTACTACTTCAGGCTTTATATTTTAGGGTTTTTTGTTTTTTTTTTTTTTTGCCTGGGCCCTGTAGGCACTGTGTTTACCACCTTTGGTCCAAACAGACAACTTCTTAATGCATAGTTAAGAAGTGAGATTAGGGCTCAGTGTGTATCCCAGTATTTCACAGATGGGTAAGTAAGACCTCAATGCCCTTTCTCCCCCAGCAGCGTACAAAGCATCTTCTAGCTCAAGAAAGCTGGCAGGGAAGAACAGCTTGTTTCTAAATTAAACTCCCAGAATAAGAGACTTGAAGCTAGGGTCCTGTGCTGGTTGCCCTTATGTCACCTCGACATAAGCTAGAGTTATCGGAAGGGAGGGAAGCTCAGCTGAGAAAATGCCTCCGTAAGATCCAGACGCAGGACGTTTTCTTAACTAGTGATTGATGGGGGTCCAGGCCATTGTGGGTGGTACCATCCTTGGGTTGGTGGTCCCGGGTTCTATAAGAAAGCAGGCTGAGCAAGCCATGATGAACAAGCCTTCAAGCGTAACTTCTTCATGGCCTCAACTCCTGCCTCCAGGTTCCTGTCTTGAGTTCCCCGTTCTGACTTGTTTGATGATGAACAATAATAATATGAAAGTAGAAGCAAAAATAAATCCTTTCCTCCCTAACTAAGACAGTCCATATATGAGAGAGAACATAAGGTATTCACTTGTTTGGTTGTTGTTTTGTTTTGTTTTTGAGACATGGTCTCTCTATGTAGCCCTGGAACTCATATGTAGACCAGGCTTGCTTCAAAGTCATAGAAGGCCATTTGCTTCTGCCTCCCAAGACTGGAATTAAAGAAAGGTATGTGCCACCAGGCCTGGCAGGAGGTGTTTTTTTTATTTGTCTGGTTACCTTACTAAATATATTTTTCCAATTTCATACAATAACCTGCAAATCCAATATAATGATATTTTGTATTCAGTTGATGGGCTGCTAGGCTGCTTCTGTTTCCTAGCTATTATGAATAAAATGGCAATAAACACAGGATTTCATTTAGCCTAGGCTAGCCTCAAACTTGCTACCAAGCTGAGGGTGACCTTGGACTAATCATCATACCTACCCTCCAAATCCACATCACAGGAGTGCACCCCATACCAATAAAATATATATAATAATGAATTATATGTTATTATACTATTATATGTTTATAAGTATATGTTATTTAAAAATTATATTAACACACAACATTATTTTATATAATAAAATATGTTTATAAATTAATTTTGAAGATTAACATTTAAGATGAGGCTAAGATATTTTCAGTTTCTAAAGATAATTTTCTTGGCTACTCTTAAAAAATTGATTGTTTTGAAATAAGGTTTTACTACGTAGCCCTGGCTGGCCTAAAACTCACTATGTCGATGAGGCTAGTCTAGAATTCACAGAGCTTTGCCTGCCTCTCGCCTCCTGAGTATTGAGGTTAAAGGCATTCTCTAGCACACTCGGCCTTCTTGTTTGTTTTTGAAACAATCTTCTGTGAGCATCTGTGAACACACTAACTATCCAAAATCTGGCTTCTAAAATAGTTTTAAAATGAGCTCCCTGAGGAGAGATGGCTCAGTAGTTACTGACTGCTCTTCCAGAGGACCCAGGCTTGAGTCCTAGCACCCACATCGTGGCTCAGGACCCTCTGTAATTCTAGTCCCAAGTGATTTGACATCCCTTCCTGGTCTACTTTGGCACTAGGTATGAGTATGGTACACTGACATACATGCAGACAAAATACACACACACACACACACACACACACACACACACACACAAAACAAATGAGCTTCCTGAAGTTTCTCGTAGGAGAAGTTTTAGATGTACATAACTTTTGAATATTGGTTCTCACTGCTTTTTTTTTTTTTTGTAGATAAGCAAAGGAAAAGGAGAGGCAGGGGAGGAGGGAGTAGATGGGAAGCCTCTGTACACATTCCCTTGGTGCACCACAGACCCAAGGCCCGGCTCTGCTCTGAGCTTGTAGAGGTCTCTTCCTGCATTCACCTGGAGCGAGCTCTAGTCTAGAACAAGGATTTAATTCTGTTCTACTTCCTCCAAGTCCAGCCAGGGTTCCAGCTGGTAGTAAGCACTCTCTGAACACCCGGCATATATAGCAAGCATAGGAGCGGCAAGACTTGTATATCTGGATGATTTTAGCTATTAGTTACTGATCATTGACCACAGTGACTTAAGCAATAAGAACTTTTAAAAGAAATTTATGCCTTCTGGCATAAAGTTCAGAGTCAGGACAGTTCCAAGATGGGCCCTCCATGTTGGAGGACCCAGATGTTTTTCATTTCTTTACTCAACCATCAAAATGTCGGCGACATCATCCACAAGACAGGGTTGGTGTTCCAGATGTCATTTGCGGACATGGCCATACCCAGCAAAGAAACGGTGCTGTTTCCTATTGTGAATCTCAGCGTACTGCAGAAAAACTTTGACAAAGCCTCCAGCAGATGTCAACTGAGGTCCTTTGGCCAATATGACTCCCTCACTGACAAATACTGCTGGATATACACGCTGGTCACTGGTCTGATACACCAGTGAAAGCAGTGACTGAGCAAAGGAGATGCATCACTGAATAGAGAGAGAAGCTGAAGGCAGGATGTGTGCACATGGTACAGTGGAATCCCCAGGTAATGCGCCCTTACCTGTGGAAGAGCGGCTAATAGAGACTGCATGAGTGAAGGTCATAGTTCATATTATTTCTAAGGAACACCATGTGGCACTCAAGTGCAGCCCCCAGCACCATGGGGCCATATACACTTGCTGATGCAAAGGATCTAGATAGAGAACCTAAGTAGAAGGTTGCTAGGCCTAGTGCAGGTCCTTGGAAGAGTCATCATTTTGCAAATCTTTTTCCAGGAACCTCCCAGCCTCCCCACATTTAACAGCACTGCTTTCAGATGTTGCAGAGAAGCATGGGGGTGGAGCGGGGGAAAGCTAGTAGCTTTTTAGGACAGTCTGTTTTATTAACGGTTCACCATTCAGTGATGGATCATGTGTCACTCCAACATTCAATGAGAAAATAGGTATAAATCTAACAGATGCTTTGAAGAAAGAACCTTGAGCTTTGTTGTTAATGGCTTATTTACTGAGCTGGGGTGGCTTAATATTTCCATTAAAGAGTTGAATTTTACTGTATGCTCGTTACTCCTATAACCATGTGAGAGTGAAAACTCAGAAGTGAATTAATATTTCCACCTTCTGTAGATAAACATCTGGCCTGTTGCCTTAGTTTCTTTTCTGTTGCTGTGAAAAAATGTGAGGGAGAAAGGGTTTATTGGGCTCCCAATTCCTGGTTTCAGGCACTCCAGCAGGCGAGTCACAGTGACAGGAACTTGGGAGAACTGGTCACGTCACACCCACAGTCAAGAGCAGAGAGGAGTGAGTGAAGTCATTTGGGGTGGTGCTGAGTTTGCAGACCCAGTCTTATAGGGCCCAGGATGCCCCTGCTCAGCGAATGGTATTGTCCACCATCAAACCAGGTCTTCCCACATCAATTAACTTAATCAAGACAATCATTTCCAGACATTCTCAGAGGCTAGCCTTAATCTACACAAACCTTCACCATGTGCCTGGAGGTCTGCCTCCTGGGTGTCAAGTTGACAATAGTTAACATCACGGCCATTATATTCCAGGATGCACATATCAATTGATATTACCATGAACACCTGTATAATGTGGGTTAGGTTGAATTCCTCAGGAACCTGTTAATTAATAGGAAATTTGAGTGTTATATTTTGAAATGATAAACAGTTTATATTGTCTTCATCTCCCTTGGGTGGGTGGGTGTGGGAGAGAAACAGGGGATTGCGTCTTCAGTGCCTGCTGCCCTGTCCATCTTCTGGTAGATACAGCAGCAGACCAGAGATACTTCTGAGGAACCTGCTACATTGCCACGTGATATCCAAATGTTTCTGAAATTATATTTGTAAAAAAATTCCCTTTATTTCCTCAGATTTTTTAAGATTGCCTATAAACTTCATATTTACATTATATTACACACCAGGTTTTTTAAAAATTAAAACATTTGCTAATGAATGTAGTATTAATTTGTAGAATTATGTTACAGGTTCCAGAGTTAAATGAGTCTAGCACATAATAACCTTCCATTAATACCTGTTTAGTGAAAGAATAAATAAAATGTTTATACATTATTGAGTCTTCTAAGGTAATTATGATAATTTAAGGAAAACAAATTATAGACACTAACCTGTATCTGATAACATTAATTTCTTTTAGAAAATGTAGTATTACCAATCTTTTGAAAAATTAATTTTTCCCAATTAAAGATTTAAGGGATATGGTAAAAAGCTATTTTAGCTTGACAATTAATATATATATATATATATATATTATCACTAGAAATATGGGGAAATAAGAGTGCAATTTGGAAGGAAGAGTTAGAGAAATGATGTATGCAATTCAATGAGACCACACATGCATCAGGAGTCGAATGTATTACTGGACAGAGCTTTCTTCTTCTCAGACAGCCCTTACTGCCTGTACATTATAAGGTTCTGCTCTAATAGATCTCAATCTTTGAAGTGTAACATTATTATTTTATAGTTGTTATTCTTGGACATATAAGTAAATCAGCATTGTATTTGTTCGTTCTCTGTATAGCAAGGTTAAGATAAATATATCCCTTTAAATATTAGTATTAATATGAAAGTATGTTGATAAGTTGTAAACTTCATTTATGAAAGTATTTTACAATACAATGAAAAGACGGCCTTTTATTTTGTATAAAGTATTTTTGAAAATATTTTCAAAGTATTAGAAGATGAAAGGAATTTAACAATAGACATTATTGGTCCACGAGTCATGCTAATGGTTATTCACATAAATAGCACAAAATACTGCCTCATTAGTGTGGTTGGTAAATTTTTGGTACTTTAATTTTCTCTGTTATTGTAAACCATGCATAAAATGCTTGCCTTTTGAGAAGTGCAGAATTGCCAGAGCTTAAACAGCTGACATCTGCTTACTCTCTTAAAAAAAAAAAAAAGAATAACAAGCCATTTCAGCCTAATCTACCTCAAATGTGCTCATGTAAATGGAGGTCCATCTATTGACCTGCGTTCTTTTCAGCTCAGGATTGGTCCACATGGTTTATGAAACCAGAAAGGCTGATTTGAAATGCAGATGTCGAGAGAGTGAAGTACACCCTCCCCCCTTTCCTTTGCTGTATCTGTCAGGGTGAAAGATGGTTTGCACAAGGGTCAGTCACCCATGCTCACTTAATTACTTTTCTTGGACCCACAGAACTGTCACAAGCTGTGGTGGATGCAGGAGCTGTTCCTCTTTTAGTACTCTGTATCCAGGAGCCAGAGATTGCTTTGAAAAGGATTGCTGCCTCGGCCCTCAGTGATATTTCAAAGCACTCACCAGAGTTAGCGCAGACGGTGGTGGATGTAGGAGCTATTGCTCACTTAGCCCAGATGATCCTCAACCCTGATGAAAAACTGAAGGTATTTACAACTGAGGTCAAGAGACAACAGACAAGCCAGTGCTCTAATAATCCAAGACAATGAAGATGTGTAACAGACTAATGTTATAAGGAAAAACAGTTAGCAAATACCAGGGGAAGCAAACACGAATGTATTGTGTTTTGGGTCTTTGAACGTGGAAATAATGCTTTGGGCATCACATTTAAGATGTCATTTAGAAATCTGTGTGCAATGCTGAAGATTCCAGGTAGCATTGGTATTAACATTAATAATTAAAATAAGGCATTGGCCTGTCCCAAATAATTTAGTTGGGATAGTCTTAAACTAGTAACAGGGCTGAACGGTTTTCTAGCCCATCACTAGAATATTTGAATTTCTTATGAAAATTGGCATGCTTATTAGTCCTCTGGTAGCTTTCTACATTTACCAGTTATATACAACTACATATGTATAGTTCTTAAAATATTAACAATAGCTAAGCATATGGGGAGTTTTCCATAAAGACATTAATTCTGCTTGTTATTGTACTACATACCACTCATATCAAATTAGCAACTTTTATATGTGTAATTAAGAAGGGATATTTATAAATATTTATAATATACCTAAAGGTCCTATATTTTAATTACATGTAAAAGGTTTTCAAGTACTCAGTAGAGAACTAATGGGAAAAAAATCTAAAAAAAAAAAAATTGAGTTTGTGATTAAGATGTGAAAGTCCCAAGACTCAGAAATCTGATTGTGCTAAATATCTGCGTGACTCTTTGTTTTCTGATAAAGAAGTTAGACTACTATAAAGCTAAGGTACATCTGAGCTCTGAGGCGACTAGCGCAGCTGTAACGTTTTGCTTCACTTTATTTCTTTGCTTATCAGTAACAGGTCCTCTCAGCTCTGAGTCACATCGCGAAGCACTCTGTGGACCTGGCAGAGATGGTCGTGGAGGCAGAGATTTTCCCAGTTGTCCTCACCTGTCTGAAGGACAAAGACGACTTCGTGAAGAAGAACGCTTGTACTCTCATTAGAGAGATCGCGAAGCATACGCCGGAGGTAAAAGCAAGGCAAACCCAAACAAAGCTCAGGCCTCAAGACGAAGCCAAACTCAGTTTTTTAAAATCAAACACCAGTTTGTCTATGAGGTCTGAGCTTGCTTCATGCAGGCTCCATGCAGTCTCCCGACGCCATTGCTCCTTGTCCCGTCCTCAGCACTGCAGACGTTTTGGATGACGTCACTGTCCGTGCATGGTAGAGTGAATGCTCACCATCGGTCCAGGGCTCTGCCTACTCGATGGCATCGGAGCTGCCCGCCCCCCCCCACCATGAGTAGTAACAATGAAACCTGACTCCAATTGTGTCTCTAGAATAGAAAATCACCTCCATTTGAGATCCATTGAGTTGTATTAGTGACATCTGAGTTTGAAACACAGTTTCTAATTATTGCTAGCTTCCCATTTCTAGATTGTGGGGAGACTCCAAACCTCGATCATCCTTACCATTTTATGACAGCTGAGAGCATGGGAATGATATTGCTTCTGTAGGTTGGGACCAACCACATAGGCTCCCTGGCCTGCTGTGGCACTCAGATAGCTAGCTGCTCTAAGGTGATTTTCTGCCCTGAGCTTTTAGATGTGAAAGAGAGACAAACCAAGCCTGGGTTGATTTTGAAGTTGTCTCCTTTTCCTGTGTGTATTTTGACTAATCTATTTTTTTTATTTCATTACACGTTAAAGTAAATTTCATCTGACATCTCTAGGTAGCTGAGATTTTCCAGAACTGAAGTGCACCCAACTAGTAATCACCGTTGGTGTGTGGGTAGTTAGGTCAGATGTCAAGTCTGATGTCTTTAGACATTGATTCATCCATATACTCAGGCGTTGTAATTGGTACTTCTGTGGTTAGCTAGGTATGAACTAGTTCTCAGCTTAGTGTCTGAGTGAGGAATTTTGAAATTCATTACAATAGGGCCAAAAGTTGTGTTTTTTTTAAAAAAAAAAACACAGAATAACCTTTTCTGCTATGAATATTTGGGCATTTGAAATGGCGGCTTATTGTACTTACACATTTCTTTAATAAATGCAGTGCCCTCCTAGAGTGGTATTCACCCTTACCAGGTAGTTTTAAGTACTAAGCAGAGTGTGGCAGAGCCGTGTCTAAAGACCATCTTGTGCTGTCTGGGGTCTTACTCTGTTCTTCCAGCTCTCCCAACTGATTGTTAATGCAGGAGGCGTGGCCGCCGTGATTGACTGCATCGGGTCCTGCAAAGGGAACATCCGGCTGGCTGCCCGGCATCATGATGCTGGGTTACCGGGCTGCTCATTCTGAGAACCTGGCCATGGCGGTGATCATCTCCAAGGTTGGGGCAGGCTTCACTTCTCCTCAATTCATGGTAGAACCATAGGCTGACACCAGGGTAGCGGACATAGCCAGGCGCAGTGAAAGAATTGCCTCGATGTGTTCAGCTGTCTTACTGCATATGCAGGTCAGCGTTGATTGGTATGTTATCGGGGGGGGGGGGGGATCTTTAATGGAAGGTGTGAATTATAAAATATGTAAAGCTTTCTATACCTAATTTCGACCTTTTATTGAGCATTACTGTAACCTGTCTTTAAATATTATGTATATGTATATTTTGAAGGATTAACTGTGCATACTTAAAAACACTCTAGCTAAAAAACTTCATTTAAACGACTTGCCCATTTATCATTTCCACGCACCCAGAGGTCTGTGTATTCCTCCGTTGCTGTCATCCGGTCAGGAGATGGTGCTGGCCAGCTCTCTTTTCAGATGCAATCAGGCATTCAGAGGGCACAGCAAACAGAGAGTACTTTTGTTGTTATACTCTGGAAACTTAGCCTTTTCTCAATTTACAGCTTCATATGAGCCCTCTCTATAGTGTAGCCCTGGCCCGTAGTAGGTACTCACCAAATATGTTCGAATACAGATAAGGATTTCTTGAAGACCACTTCAAAGACTGTGCGCCCACACTGTGTGTGGCAGCCCTCTAGGGGCAGGGCTCTTATCAGCATTGAAAACCTGCCGCTGTTTGTTAAACAGAAATGGGGATTTTTTTTTCCCTTTGCTAATCCTCCCAACACAAAGGAGCCCCAGATCTTGATTTTCTACGTATTCCACACTGATGCTCCCTGTTCTGAGCCCTCTCTGTCCTGCATTTCTTTTGTCTTTCTGTTACTGCACAATGACTAGGGCAGTACTGGTGCTTTTGGAGGGGTCAGTAGGGATGTGCCTGGGGCTTCTATCCTTGGCTCCTTTGTCAGGAAGATGCCTCATCAGAGTGAAGAGAGGGGCTGCGGTTGTCTGTGCATTCTACATATCCTTCTGAATCTGGCCAGGTCTCTCCCATTGGCTTGGCTTTCAGTTCTTTGAGCACTAAGGTGGAAGCAGAGGTCTGAAGCAAATCACACAGCAATGAGAGGCATTTCCTCCTTGTCTCTGAGGGGCTTCAGGGACCAGTTGATAATGTCTACTCTTTCTGGCTCTGTTGCCTCTGGAGCACATTTCGTTCCTGGTCTCATCTGTGCATTCATAGTTGGGGTCAATAATGTGGAGCTTGGGGTGAAGTGCAAGGGCCACCTGCTGGTCCTCTCCTTGTTCCCTGCTTCCTCAATCTTTGTCCTAAGAGCATGGGCTTTCTACCAAGTCACTCCATCCTCACAGGATGTAGAAACATGGTGAATTTTAGGAAATTGAGCCAAAAGACAGACAAACAGACAGACAAACAGACAGGAAAGGAAAAGGAAAGGAAAGGAAAGAAAAAGAAAAAGAAAAGACAGATTAAGAGGCTATGGGGAAGGCACACGTGATAGTCTTGACCTTTGCCACGGAAGCACTGACATGTGATACTGGTTCTCACAGTACTCCATTTGAAACAATTACTATTGCTCAAATTAATTATAAAAGTATGCCTTATGCAGAATCTGGAATTAAAAATTGATATGTTTATTTTATTTTTAAAATGTACTTATTTTTATGTGCATTGGTGTTTTGCCTGCATGTATGTCTCTGTGAGGGTGTCAGATATTGCATTTATAGACAGCTGTGAGCTACTGTATGTGTGCTGGGAATTGAACCCAGACCCTTTGGAAGAGCAGCCAGTGCTCTTAACCATGGAGCCATGTCTCCAGCCCCCTAATATGTTAAATTTTTTCCCTAAATCTATAAACTTATTTTGAGGACTTTTGATAATATTTTTATTATTTAAACAAAATTAGAGTCTAAAACACAATATGCACACACATGCCACCCATGTAACAAAAGCAACCTGGTCATATCTGGCCTGTGACAATGAGCAGAACTGTCATTATAAAGTAGACCAAGCCTACTGGAAATGTAGGATGCGCTTCAGGGAAGATATTAGTGAAGAACGGTCCGTGTAAAAGGCTCTTAGAGTGGATTCTTGTTCAGATTCATCTGATTTTCAGTTTGTAGTAGTTATTTTACTTTTAGATTCCCTGTACTTGGGGTGTGTGTGTTGCCGAGGGTTGAACTGAGAGCTGTCCCTAGTCTTAACTTTCTAAACAAAGGAAAATAAAGTTTTCAGTTTGTCCCAGTGGAATCTGGTTTTGCCTGGTCTGAGGTATCTCTGTTGTTTGCTTAAATGTCTCTCTATTTGAGGGGTAGAAGCTAGTAGAGACATTCTTCTTTAAGTTGGATTGTTACAGGTAATTAAGGTAATTTAGCTCTCATCATTCTATTGACTTAAGAAATGGCAGCCCTTGTGATGGGAGCGTTTATTGAACCATTTAGGAAAAAGAAAAGAGGGAGAGATCAAGGCTGAAATGATTTCTTGTAATGACTGAGAGACAGGGAGGACTTTAATCCCACTCTAGATTTATAACACTTGTTCTTTTGATCCCCACTGCAGGGTGTACCCCAGCTGTCAGAATGCCTGTCAGAAGAGCCGGAGGATCATATCAAGGCTGCGGCTGCCTGGGCTCTGGGGCAGGTTGGGAGACACACTCCGAACACGCACCGGCTATCGCTATCACAAACACGTTGCCAGTGCTGCTGGCTTTGTACATGTCCCCAGAGGGCTCTGAGGACCTGCAGGTGAAAGTACGTGATTGCTTTTAACAAGATTAGGGAGACTGTGTAGACACTTTCTCACTCTTTAAAATCTGTGGTTCAAATATCATGGTTTTCCTGATTGATTGGTTTATTTTTCTCAGTCAAGAAATCCAAATCTGTCCGGAGAATGGGGTATCTTATCTCTGAAAACTGGTTACCCCTGTGACCAGGGTCAGTGATGTCTTTTCAAGGAAATTTTGTACAGAAAAATACTTGGATGTAAAGAACGTCTGGTTTTTGCATTCTATATTGCTGTGGATGTATTTGGCACGGACACCTGAGGATTGCAAAGTATACACATACGTAGTATAAAATGCATTCAGAAATTTGATTTATTCTTGTACTGTACTCTTTGCATGGACTGGGAACTTTTTTTAAATCATGCTATTAAGACGACCATCTCTTCTGTTAAACTGCAGTACATGTTTTAGACCACTCAGATCAAGTCTACTCCCTCTGACGGGTTTCAACATTAGTTGATTGAGCTTCAGGCTTTCTATCATTACCCCTGTAGAGATCACTTTTACAGTTCCTTGGGAAAATGTGAATGTGCTGCATTTTATTTTCAATATTGTATGAAAACAGGAAAAAAATAAAATAAATGTAGAAAGCACATCTCATTAAAATTGTTGGATTTCAAAAAAAAGAATGAAAAAAAACCCCAATTTTTTAAATTTGGGTTTGCTGGAGAGCATTCTACATTTTACAGTAAAAAACAAAACAAAACCTGAGTCCAAAAGAATTTAAATTGCTTTTCAAAGATATAACTAGTTAGAGAATATTCCTGAAGCTATATAATTTATTCTCCTAATTTCAAGGCTGTCTGATCTTTTAATTCTGTCTTCTTTCTTTTTAAAGTGTTTTAAATGTTTAAGATTCACAAAATTAAAAAATTTTTGAATCATGTATCTTTTCAAAGAAAAATTTAAAAAAAAATTACTGAGCTGTGAAGACAATTCATGAAACTGGCACATTAAGTAGGGTGGACTATTTGATAATACTGTAATTTCAAGGAAAGAAAAATATTTTCTAGAATACATATTAGGAAAATATGGAGGCCTTTTAACTGACTTGGGAGAAGTTAATTACAGCAAAGACAGTAATTCAAGATAAGATAAGCAGGGCCAGCCCGTGGGCTTGGTGGGTAAAGGTGATCTCTGTGAAAGCTGAAGACTTGATCTCATCCCCAGGACTCACAAGGAGGAAGGAGGGAATCTGACTCAGGCCACGCTGTCCACTGAGCCCCACACACTTGCTGCAGGCATGAGCTTGTACCCTCCCCCCACACACAAAAGAAATGATAAACATCATTAAAACCCCCAACAAAAATAATAGTATAGTACATTGAAATTTAATTAAATGAGTAAATTAATGAACAGTGAAACACGTGTGCTGACATGCAGCTTTGGACAAGGTAGAAAGTTCCCCTTTGTAAGCTTTATCAAAATGACTTTCTTTATTTGGTTATGTTTACATGCTAGTTTTCTGCAAATTGATTGTTCAGGTTGTAAGACTTTCCAGATCAAAGCAATGCTTACACAGATTCCTTCACATGACCGTGGCAGTCAGGTAACCTGAACAATCAATACCTGGCTGACAGAAGGAGATGCTCATTGGGCCCTCGCGGTCTTCTACAGTTAAACTCTTGTCTGGTTCTTAGACTTTGTGCTGAGAAATCCCAGACCCATTTGTAGGTCTGATTTGTCTAGGTCTGGCTGATAATAATGTAATCAACCGTAAGGATAGCTCGAGAGACCCTGGCAATGTGGCCCTTAGGTGGCATTGAATAGTTTTTACAATGCTACCAGTGATTACAATGTATCAATTACAATGTTTAGTTTTTGCTTCTAAGTGATGTAGAGATTAACTGGAGAGCTTGGACATGCTAGGCATGTAAGCCCTCAGTCACCAAGACAGCTCCCCTGCCCATAGAATTTTTTTTTTAAATGAACCACTGTGACATTAAATTGTACAAATATCCATGGAGAAAAAAATTAATTGAAAAACCTTACTTTTAAAAGTAAGATAACTTTTATTGTGTTTAAATTCATCATAGGTGGTTTTGTTAGGCTAACAGAAATGAAGTTTCTTTTGATACAGTATTTACTTTCAGGAAATACACAGGGCATTAAATGTCTAAAAAGGACCTTTAGTAATTTCCCTGGCAACAAAACCTTCCCAAAGCTTGGGGTTCATCTGAATCACTTCTTACTGTAGGGACATCACTCCTGTTCTTCTCCAGGTCTCCTGGAGTGTCCAGTGAAGTCCATCAAGCCCGTTTGATTTAACACTAGCTCACTGAGGAAATGTGCATCCGAAAGCATTAGGAACTGTCTAGTGGCATTTCCCATTTGTTACTCTGTGGCAGCTTTCAAAGAATAAAGCTAGCTCAAGGTTCATTTTGTCTCAAAGGCATGTCAGCTTCGGTAAGCACTGGTTAATTGGTGCTCCTCAGGGAGAGCCAATGAGCAGCCTCTCGGAATTACTCCTGTGTGGTCACTATTTGCTGTCCCTATGTTATTCTAACGCCCTAATAAAGAGTGAAAAGTCTGTTATCTGACTATTTCACCCAATATGCTTTCTTTAGAGCATCATGCTGAAGTGCTTTAGCTTATGTTGGTGTATGAATCCTTATGAAACTGTCCAAGGCGTTAACCCCACATATGTCTCATGTTCTCACGGTCATACTTCCCACTGCATTTTAGTAGCTTTATTGAGATATAACTTATAGCTATCCTAATGCGTACTTTTGATTTTCATTTGCTTAATGGCCAATAATGTTGAAAATGTTTTCATATACTTCCTGACTGTTTGTGCATTTAAATTTGAATTTAAATGTTGAATTTAAATTTAAATTGAAAATTGGTAGCAATCTCAAGGCCTTTTACATGTTAGGCAAGCCCCTGTCTCTGAGCTATATTTCCAGCCCTGCCTATTTTTAAATTGGGTCATTTGTGTGTTAATTTTCACAGGTCAAAGGTAGGCAGGTAATTGAAACCTTAACTAATAATTCTTTCATGTAGGACAATAGAGTTGATGATTATCATAACATCCATTCCTATCTAAGAGAATAGTTATGAAATAAGTGTATGCTTTTCAGACTAAGGAGATGAAACTCGACGAACTTCTGAGGTCATTAGATTTCTTTTTAGAGCCCTTGACTAATGACTTGATCAGTCACCATCAGCTTGAAATGATCTGAGTTGGAACAGGGCTGTCTGTGAGCTGCGATTGATATAATCTACACCATTACAGCTATTTGGCCTTGTTAGCAATAGCAGTTAAGTTAAATTTCTTGGTCTGCTAAGGTCACCATGGTCTTAAGATGATTTACAAAGGGGCAGTATAATCAGGTGTGTTGGAAACTGGAGTTTCTCTTCAATTCACACTACTTGTGGGCTATCTTTCTCCATTCTTTAGTTGACGTCTGCAGCGAAGGAGGCTGTATAAGACTTTAGTCTGGCTTCACTAAAGAAAACCTGAAATCCAAGAGATCGTTTAATGATAGCACAAATAGGACAAAATTTTTGCTGACTAAAATTGCCATTTATAAAGTCCATGATGTAAAATCAAAATGGTTCTTCATTTCAAGAGCATTGCCAGGCATACAGTAACAAAAGCAGAAGGGCAAGTGTGATGTGACTTCAGAGGACTAAAGAGCAAAGTCCCTAAGGTAGCCTGGATGCTCACCACACCCTAGATGTGAGGTTCTAGAGAGAACTAGCTATGGCCAAACAAGTAGTCGTACAGGCCACACAAAGAAATAGCATCAGAGCCGGCCACTGCTGGAGCAGTGCTCTCTTCCCATGCTCACAGCAGGGGACAGCAATCAGTTTGAAAGCAGGGAGAGTGCTGGCAGGGAGTGGAGGTGTGAGCAGTAGGCGTACCTATGTTTTAGGGAGTGATTCTCAGTTGACAGTTGATTGGACAATTGAATAGATTCTATTTTGCATCTACTTGAAAATGGATCAATTTCTATCCATGAGCTATAGCAGTGTCTACAAATGCACACTGAGAAATTCACACAATAGACATTTATCAATGCATCTATGTGAAATGAACTTGTTTAGACAGTATAGAGTACCTATATCATATAGATATTATATAGCTGTTTATATAATATGTATAGATTTATATAAATAAGTATATACTTTATATAATATAAAATTATTATAAATGTAATAATTTATATAATTATTTTATATACAATTATATATTATATAATATATGTAAATGTATAATTATATATTTATTTATTCTAATACATGTTAGTTTACAGTAAATAAGTACATTTTATAGTTTTTTTAACTTTGTAGATTTTTAATATTTTTTTTTAATGTATATGAGTGATCTGTCTTCATGCACACCAGAAGAGGGAATCAAGTCCCATTACAGATGGTTGTGAGCCACCATGTGGTTGCTGGGAATTGAACTTAGGACCTCTGGAGAATCAACTAGTACTCTCATCCTTTGAGCCATGCCCCCTCCCCTGCACTTTATAATTTTAATGTTCTGATGTATATTTAATAACTCCGCAATTCACTGCATAGTTTAAAGTTTAACAGAAGACAGTTGGTAAAACTGATAGTATCAGTCAAAATAGTCCTTCAGCGTTGAGAACTGGAGACCTCTATACCCTGCATATCTGACTTTAAGATCCTTACAAAGGGTCTACAGTGGCTGGGACGATGACTCAGCTGTTAAGTTACGTGGAAAATTGTTTTGAAACTGATTTCATTTTCAAATTCCAGAAATGTGAGACATGAGTTGCCAAGGTTTTTATTTATTTTGCTTTGTATTTCAACAGAGTAAAAAGGCCATAAAGAATATCATCCAAAAATGCACCTACCTCCCAGCTCTCGAGCCGTTTCTCTACGACGCGCCTCCCAATATCCTGAAGTATGTGGCTGCACAGTTCAGTAAGGTGAGAAACACTCTCATAGCCTGGAAAAAGGGAAGAGCATGAACAATATCTGTGGGCTTGCTTTTCTGTTTCCTTCTGTAAAATTGGCTCTGGGCTTCACTGTTTAAAACTCAGTTCTCAGCAATCTCAGTTGATATAGTCACACAGGTTAGTAAGACTCACAGACAAATGAAACACTTCGTCCCTTGTCACACAGTTCTCAAGCCCTGTACTATCTCCTTCAACAGTATAGAAGACAGTAATAAGCCGACACGTAGGAAACCTTACTCCATAGATGGCTTACGCTGGAACCGATCTTATAGTAGTTTCCAGTGTCCTCTAGTCTTGCTTTTACCCAAGTACATCTCTAGAAAAGGAAAGCAGTCTTTGAGCCACTGAAACACATTTTAGAAACTCTGTACTGGAGATAACTCTCAGTCATTGGCACATAGTGACTTCTTATGGACAATGTACCCAAATGTAAAGGTCATGCTTTATAGATCATTGCAGATTGTGACAGCAGAGCAGAAAGTTGAGCTGTCAGAGTGCATAGCCACAAGGCAGACCTGATGGCAAGGGGTGGAGAGAACACTGTGTTACAGTCCTAACGGTCAGGATGGTCAGACTGTACTCTGCACATCTGACTTAGAGCAGGGTCCACAGGGCTGTGGACATGCCTCAGCTGCTAAGAATACTGCCCGTTCTTCCAACCTGGCTTCGATTCCCAGCACCCACACAGCAGCTCACAACTGCCTATAACTCCATTCCCAGGGAATCCACAGCTTCTTCTGGTCTCCATGGTCACATGTACATGGGACACAGAATTAAATACAAAACACTATACACATTTTGAAAAATAAATTATTACCATGTAGGCTGAGGCAGAAGCAGGTAGATCTCTGTATATTTGAGGCCAATCTGATCTACACAGAATTCTAGACCAGACAGGGCTGCAAAGTGAAACCCTCTCAAAAATAAAGCAAGCAAACAAAACAAAACCAAAAACAAATGAAAGAAACTGGGGCCTGCACAAGTCATGAGTCAGTGTGCATGTGCTCAGACTTCATTCCGCTTCTTTACATCTTTTGTTTTGCTTTTGGTGCTGAGGATGGCGCGTAAAGCCATGCGCATGGCGGCTGCTCTACCTTGGAATACAGCTATATTACTGCATTCCAAGTTATAGCTCTAATTCTTCAGGAAAATCTTGACCCTCTAAACTTTAGTTTGACTACACCTAAGACCGGATTAAGAGTACTTTCTCCATAGATGGTTGTAGAGATTAAATGAGTAGCATATGGTAAGAGTTTAGCTCAATCTAAGGTACATAAAAATACCCCCAAATGGAAGCAAAAACTGTTTTTTAAAGACAAGACTTGGGCCTAGTGACATGGCTCAGAAGGTGAAGGTACTCCCGTCTCACCTGCCAATCTGAGTGTGATCGGGAGCCCACCCGCTGACTGAGGACAGCCAACTCCTGCAAGCTGTCTTCTGGCTTCCATCCATGTGTTATGGCATGTAACCCTCCAATACGGATGGAATGTTAAAACAATGGCCCACGTGGGGACTGGCGAGCTGTCTCCGTGAGTGCAGGCGCTTGCCACCCAGGCTGGACCAGAGGGTTGTCCCTGGAGCCTGCGTGAAGATGGAAAGAAAGAACCAACTTTACAGAGTTGTTTTCTGATTCCACGCACACATCGTGGCACATGTACTCACCCCCAACAATAAGAACACAGGCAAACAAAACTTCGTGTGTTTAAAGCCAACTAAAGTTTCCGTAGTTAATGAGAGAAAACAAACTCAGTGGAATAGTGAGTTTTATTGCTATTGATTATAAACAGGGTAATTTTTTTCTGCCTCCTTCTCCCCTCCATCTCTCCTTTCTCCTCCTTCATCTCCCCATCTCTATCTCCAGTGCTTGGGATCAAACCCAGGGACTTGTCAAATGTTATCATTGAATTGTCTTAGTCTTTTAAAGATAGGGTGTCATTAAATGGCCTAGATTGACCTTTAGTTCATAATCCTATTAGCTCATGCTGATCCTCTGACCTTTGTCCGCTGAGATACAGGTGTATGCCACCATACCCAGCCTGCATTTTCTTAAAGGGGGTAATTAAAATCAAGCTGAGTATTAAACAGTGGGGAAGAGTTAACCAGACAAGGGGGTGGTTCCTCAGTGGGAAAAGCACGATCACATAGCTTTCATGTTCCAATGTTCTGGAGATAAAGCTTGAGATACAGACTCGTGAGTCTGGAACTTGGAGATGTTTTTAGGAGATGGTGGGAGAGGCCCTTCTCTTCCTTATTACGGAGTTTGCTTCTCACTTCCGTGGAGAGCGGGAGACCTCAGATCCTCGCAGCTTTAGGTATGAGTAGGTCTACTCATCACACACCTTTATTTCGTCTCTACTACACGAGGGTTAATGCACTTTGAAAAAAAGACTGTATTTTACTTCAAATCATCAGCTCTTTAAGTTATAGGTAGTGTACTGAAAAGTTCTCTTCTGCATTACTTGTGATACAATATAACTTTTGAAGAGAAATAACCTGACTTGGACAAGTAAAGGTTACGTTTGTATCTGCTTCTGTTCTCAAGGTGCTGCCTCATGACAGCAAAGCTCGCAGGCTTTTTGTAACAAGTGGTGGACTTAAAAAAATCCAAGAGATAGAAGCAGAGCCTGGTTCTATCCTCCAGGAGTATATCAACAACATCAACAGCTGCTACCCAGAGGAAATAGTAAGGTGGGAAAAACTGACGTAAGCAGTTCCATATTACAAACCCCTCTTTTGGTTTTCCTATCTGTGTCAAAGTGGAGACACTTTGGGGGCTGGAGAGATGGCTCGGTGATAGGAATGCTTGGTATGCAAGCAAGAGGGCTTGAGTTTGAACTCCTACACCTGTGTAGAGCCTGGCCCACACACAGCCTGGGTATTAGGGTCAGAGACAGGTAGCACATGGGAGGCCATCTGAGATAGGCTAGCTTAGCACTGACTGTTAGCTGCAGGAAAGAATTTCTCACTTGGCTGCTATTGTTTCTCTTTGAAGAAAACGCAGCTCATGTGTCAGACAGACCTCAGTTCCCATCTCAGTTCTAATTATTTCCTCAGTGACCTGGAAGACAATTGCTTCATTCTTTAAGCTAGAATTTCTGTATTTGTAAATGTTATTACCCATCTCATAACATTAGAATCAAATGACATCACAACCAAAGGGCTGAAATGCGTGAGAGTTCAATTCAGGCGACATGTCTCATTGTCCCTTTTGGGTATTTCTGTTCTCACTTTTTTTCCCTTTGAGATTAAGTAGCATTGTTAGGTAAATCAATTTTAATCTTATAATCATATTAGAGACATTATATAGTAGTACTTGGGTCCTTATTTTTTTGCTATTTGTTTTGATAACAAATACATAGCAAGCAAAATGTTCATTTTAAATTTACAAACATAAAATTATTGCAGCGTATTTAAAAGGCCTTTTATTGTTGAGCTGGAGCTACATAGCTTTTCCTACTAGGAAGCTACTTTTTAATTCCTTACCACCATAGTAGTTGGAATGAGGTCTTCCTCATAGTAAATGAGTAACTTGGTATCTTTATTTATGGGTTTGTATTTTGAGACACATGTGGAATTGGTTGCAGCTACAAGGGGCTGGGCAGTTCTAAGTGCCTACTCTGTTAATGATCAGGGGATGTTTAATCACTTCTTGGCTGCTGGGAGTCCTGGAGACTATGAAGTCTCTAAGGTCTTTGGCGAAGAGCGTTTGGCAATGGCAGTAAGCTTGGAAATGAATCTAGTAAAGCCTCAAGAATTTTTGGTACATCCTGATTGATAGAGTGCGACTTTTAGTTTAACAATGTCCAGTAAAAACATAATATGAGCCACATGTATAATTTCCAATTTTCTGTTAGTCACATTTAAGAAAGTAAAATGAAATGGCAAATACATTTTAATACATTTTTTAAGACTCCAATTATCTAACCGTTATAATTTTAACTTATAATAAATATAAAATTAGCTATTTTACATTTGTGTTCTATTTTGTTACTTCTAGCGCATCTTAATTCAGGTGGGAAATCTCACTGGAAATATTTGGGTTAAATTTAGATCATATAAAACTAACATGGGAAAAGGCAGACTCACAAATGAGTCCAAACACATTCTGTGTTTTCCAAAAAGTTGATTTGTCAGTTTTGAAGTTCAAATTTAAAATTTAGTTTCCTAAGCATAGTAGCTATATTTCTAGTGTTCTTAACCCTATGTAACTAGTGGTTATCACTTTAAGGAGCACATTTAAAAAGATTTGAAAACCCTGCCTCTTAACATTTTTATAAAAACTACCTGTCTTGTGTCCAACACATTTATGAGGAGCCAGTGAACGTGGGATGAGCTTTAACAACTGCACTAACTCAGACTTAGAAAGACAAAACCAGTTCCTCAGGGCTAGACTAAGAGGTTCATTTTGAAACTAATTTTTCTAGGTTTGGTGCTTTTTTTGATGATTTTTTTTTTTTTGAGACAAGACCAGTGTCTTGCTATGTGGCCTTAGCTGATCTGGAACTTGCTATTTAGACCAGGCTGGGGTTAAACTCACAGAGATCCACCTGCCTCTACCTCCTGAGTGCTGGGAATAAAGTCATGTGCGGCCACACCCAGCTAAAATTTTATTTTTATTTAAATATATGCGTATGTATGTGTTTGTGCACATGAGTGCAGCAAGAAGAGCATTCTTTGTGTGTGTGTGTGTGTGTGTTCTGCTTGACTTTGATTGTGAACAAGGAACACTATTGAAGAAAATCCAGCTCTGTTTTGCCTCCTAACTTGAGAAAGGCCTAAAGACACCTGGCAAAGGACAAGTCCCAGCGGTAATATGTACCAGATTTTATTTGGCTTGCTTTTATGTAAATGTAAATTCTTTCCACACCATATCACTATTCATATACACAATTCATATATTTAATATTTTATACTAAGTATTTTATAATATGCTCAATTTAGAAATCTGGAAATGTAAATGTACGGTACTATGTATGCCCAAGAAGCAATGAAGATGGTTAATTTTCTATTTACTATAATATGAGTGTTTATAAGACATTTGTTCGATTGTTTTCCATGTAACTTATGACTAGTTCCGACCCAACTATGCATTAAGACACGATTTCTAAGGCAATTGGAATGCAGAAGTTGATTAGCAATAACAGACTGTATACTCTAATATACGAAAGACATTCATTAGCTATGATCCTTAAATACCACCACTCATTTGATATGATAACAAGGATGTCTCTGAAATATTACCACTGGATTAAAGGTATGCTTGGAAAATATCTCCTTTGTCATGACGCTTACAGTCTTCACGTGTTTCAGTATCTGATATAACACTGCGAGCTGGAGGTCTCTTTCTTCACGTTCTAACCTTGTGCATTAGCACTGCTGGAGCATATGTGAAGTTTCACTCATAAGTGATTTAGTATTTTTATTATTATTTATTATTTTTAGTACATTTTGTATTTGTTTATGTGTGTGCACGTACACCACAGCTGCATGTGAAGGGCAACTTGTTGGGTTGGTTCCCCTTCTACTACATGAGGATCAGGGATGAACTCACCAACGTTCCTGGTTGAGTCATAAGCTATTTCTCACCAGCCCCATAAGTTATTTCAATAAGTTCTTTACATAGACTCTTTGGTTCCTACTGTATGAGAATTTTCCATATATTTGATAGCAAATTTTCTTTTTCAGGTACTATTCTCCTGGATACTCAGACATACTTCTGCAGAGGGTTGATAGCTATCAGCCGCTTATTAACTGAAAGAAGTATAGTACAATACTCAGACTCACAGGAGAGGAAGGATAATGATTGTTAAAGATCTTTCTAAAATGTCTGAACCAAGTACATCCTAGTTTTCTTCGATGTGAAAAATTTTAATGTTTTCTGTATTTAGGCAATCCTTTGGAAATTATTAGCTGCAATGTATAAAAAGACTAGTTATAATCATTTGTGTGAATAAAGAAAAAAGTAAAAGACAATAAAGGGTTTTAAGGTATTTATTTTTCTAGAAAACACATGAGCACAACACAACACATACATCCTTGCGACTAGATGTAAATGAGACGTGCTGTTTGAAAACCTAAGGAAACCTGACCTTGCCAGTCACACAGAAAGACAGGAAAGGGAGTGTAGAGAGAAAAGTGTTGGGGGGGGGAGGGTGGTAGTGGTCTTTGCCAGGCCCTGAGAAAGTCATTCGTGGCCGCCTGCCTGTTTCCTGAGGATCTAGGAAAGCCCTCCACTTTGATTCCCGGTTCTGGAACTCTTTTCTTCTCACCCTGCAGGAAGTGTTTCTGTCCTTCTGTGCACTCTGACAATCCAGCCCTCCATTCCCACTAACAGAGTCTTATCAGGATTCATGTTCAAGGTTGCAGATGCAGAAAATACGTCCCTAGGATTCCCTTGTCCCAGGTTCACTTTCCCAACTTTCAGAATTTAAGTATTCAGAGATGGAACTAGGTTCCTCTGGAAGAGCAAGCAGCCGGGGCTCTTAACCACTGACCTATCTTTTACTAGCCACTAAAGGTTTACTTCTTGAGAAGTAAACTTCTTGGCGGCCTGAAGAACAGAGAGGAACAGGGTAGTCCAGGAAGGCCCTACACTGCAGTGGTCCCTGAAAATCTGGCTTCAAGTTTCCTTCTTGGACTTCCTCAGAGGGAAAGCACCCATTTCCTGTGTTTACCCTGCCATATTTATGTTTTATAAGCAAACAGCTTTGTTTCATCTTTTAAGACTTCTTCACAACTAGCAAACGATCTCCCATCTCTCTCTCTCTCTCTCTCTCTCTCTCTCTCTCTCTCTCTCTCTCTCCTTATGTCAAGCTAGAATACGGAGTGACTTCCTTTCTGGTGGTGGTGCTGAGGATTGAACTCATGGTCATGTATGTACAATGTACACCCCTGACTTCATTAATGCTTTCTTAGTTCATTTTGTTTCTTTGTAGCAATTTCTTAGACACTTAGGAAAATGTAATTTTTAGTCCTAATTTTGTAGCTTCCCTTTCTCTTTCCTGCCTATCTAGTTTGCTTTACAAAGCCATTTAAGGACCTGAGGAAGTAAAAAGTAGCTTTCATCATTCTTAATTAAGAGTATTTTTAACTCTGTGTGATGTCTCAGCACCGGGGAGCTGAGGGCAGCAGGATTTCAGGTCCTCTGTGGCAGATTAAGAACCTGTGTGACACTCGAAAAGCAAATTGACAAAACCAAGCACAGCAGCAGGTCCCCCTCAGATGACCACGGTGGTGACAAAAATTAAGTCACCAAGGTCACAGTATCTTTAGATATTGGATGGTGAGTTCCCTCTCATTTCTTGTTACTCCATTATACCTTGCACTTCTCACTTTATATATCACTTTCTCCTTATCAAAGAGCACTACAGCAAGAATAAAGCAATACTATCCTTCCAGACATTTCTAATGTGATCAGATGGAATTAGGACATTTTGAGTTATGTTTCTTTTTGGTTGGTTTTGTTTGAGGCAGGGTCTACCATGTAGCACTGGCTGTTCTAGAGCTCACTGTGTAGACCAGGCTAGCCTCCAACTCTGAGAGGCCCACTTGCCTCTGCTTTCAAAGTACTGGCTCTAAGGGATATGCCACCACACCAGGTTGCAAAAAACGTATCTTTACAGGACACTCTGAGCAATATAAAACTTTTTTTTTTTTTTAAAAAATAGCATTTCAAGGGCCTTTTTGTATTAAAGCAAAGATAATGTCTGCCACTGATGTTATTCTCTGCCATTTTCACTGCTGGTTTGAGTTTGGTCAACACCAATTGTCTGTGCAGACTAACCCCTCCCTGCTGTCTCCTGCAGTTTAAGTTTTAACTTTTTTAGGGGTTCCTCATATGCTAGGATTAACGACTTCCAGGGCTTTAGAAATGGAATTGATCAGACCTTCTTCTTCTTCTTCTTCTTCTTCTTCTTCTTTTTTAGTTAATTTATTTTTTTACACTACATATCTTATCCCCCACACCTGTCCACACTCTGACTGTTCCACATCCTATACCTCCTCCCCACTCCCCTGTCTCCATGTGGATGTCCTCACCCCCCACCCCACCTGACCTCTAAACTCCCTGGGGCCTCCAGTCTCTTGAGGGTTAGGTGCATCATCTCTGGATGAACACAGACCCAGAAGTCCTCTACTGTATGTGTGCTGGAGGCCTCATGTCATGTATGCTGCCTGTTTGGTGGTCCAGTGTTTGACAGATTTCTGGGGTCTAGAGTAATTGAGATTGCTGGTTCTCCTACAGGGTTGCCCTTCTCCTCAGCTTTTTTCAGCCTTCCTCAGTTAAACAACAGAGGTCAGTCACTTCTGTCCATTGGTTGGGTGCAAATATCTGCATCTGACTCTTTCAGCAGCTTGTTGGGTCTTCCGGAGTGTGATCATGCTTGGTCCCTTTCTGTGAGTGCTCCATAGCCTCAAAAATAGTGTCAGGACTTGGGACCTCCACTTGAGCTGAATCCCACTTTGGGCCTGTCACTAGACCTTCTTTTCCTCAGGCTCCTCTCCATTTCCATCCCTGTAATTCTTTCAGACAGGAACACTTATGGGTCAGAGTTGTAACTGTGGGATGCCCCCCCCACTCCCTCATTTGATGCCCTGTCTTCCTGCTGGAGGTGGGCTCTATACGTTACCTCTCCTTACTGTCAGTGGGCATTTCATCTAAGGTCCCTCCCTTTGAGTCCTGAGAGTCTCTCACTTCCCAGGTTAGCTCCCTCACCTGTTGTGGAAAGAGATTAAGTGAATAGTACCTTTCTGAAAGGGATACTAAGGCCTGGGTTCTAGTCACTAGTTGGTGGGAATAAGGGCGAGGACTCACTCTCGGCCTGCTCCATAAGATGCTCAGGAAACAACGTATAGGGAAGCAGGTAACAGTCTGTAACTCTTCAGTCCACACGCTTCAGATGATTTGTGGGACAAAGCTATACATTGTGACCAACAGCTGTGCAGTAACTCCAGTGACCTTTCTTAGGTGTGTGGGGTTTAAGCCCAATGATTTGTGATAGAACAAAACTACATTTCTGCTCTCATGGAGTTTTCTGACATGCACACGTTCCTGGAGGAGCAAACCATCCATAAAACGCTAAGCACGAAGCTGTCCTGTTGAACTTAGGATGTGAAAACAAGTGTCAGCATCACAGTCACAGACATTGGCCTGTCCGTCTAACCGACCCCTCTCCAAAAACAAAACAACAACAACAACAAACCAAAACCCTTCCCCTAATGAATCGAAGATTTGCTGGAAATTAAGCCCTTAACAGGAACCCTGTCATTAAATCCCAAGGTGAGGCCATCTCTCTAAGAAGTCAAGTTTAGAAACTGACCTTGAAAAGATGAAGAACTTTTTGTAACTGTCCCTTTAAGATAAATGCTAACAAATGTTGGGGCTTATTTGGCCACCAACTTTGATGTGCAGAAAACTTAATTTGTAGTTACCTTCCCAGAGATCCAACAGGATCAAGTTACAAGTCTGTATCTATAACTGTTGTATTTTCCAATTGCTTCAAAACCTTTTGAGTTTTAAAATTAGATTTTGGTAAAATATGAAGCCGTCATTTTGTTTTTAATCAGTCCTGGAGGCTATAAGGTTTTAGACTAGGTCAGTGGTACTGCTTTAAAGACAGCATGGCTTTGTTTGTAAATGTCACCGGTGGTGTGAAAGGCAGATGGAAAGGAGCAAATGCAGTCCACATCTCAGAACCCAGGGAGGCTTGCCATTAGGAAGTTCTCGGAACTTCAAATGCTTCCTGAGCCCTGTATAGTTAGAAAAGGTTGGGGGAATGTATCCATGTTATTCATGAATTAAAAAAAAAAATTCCTAGAGGCACAGCAGTTCCTTTGTTTTATAAAGCAGAGTTTTTATTTTTTCTCTATCTAAATGGGTTTAGGGGAAATCCTCAGTGGTTAATCCTTGGTGATTAATTTAGGTATCAGCATAAAAAAGTGTTTCTGAATTTTTTAACTCATGACTGGCATATTTTCTATAGTAATTTTAACTGAACGCTGGGTCAAGAATATTAATATATCACCATCATAAAATGGTCCAGTATAGATATCTGTACAATAAACAAAACCTATTAGTTTGTCCATGCAAAGAATTTACTTAACACATTTTTGAAAAACTTTATACTAAAATATAAAATGTATATATTTCTGATGGGAAGTGTGCTGCATATAAAGATGTTCAGCAGCTTGTGAATGGTTGCAACCTAGACTGAGTTCTTCATTTTACATATTTCTGTGGCATGTATACAGTAGTGTAAGCCGTGTTATTGCTCTGTTCTCTTCAGCTCCCGGGGTTGCCATCACTGTAGTAAGCTTGCAGTAGGAAGAAGCAGCATCAGGCTGGGACGAGGGCACCATGGCCTCTGGTGCCTGTCTGAATTAGGCTGAGTCAACTTTCTCACTGTGGCCAGCCAAATCTCTTCAAGTTCTGACTCTTTCGTTTTCTGAAATAGTGTAGTGTGGAAGGGACCAGAGTTTTAAGGAGACCAAGATACACATGAGAATCCCCAAACTACTGTGCTCAGAGTGAGACTGTGGACAGATTAACAACAGCCTCCCCCTCATACAACTCCGAGGGTTAAAGGAAGCTGAAGAAGCTCGGACTTGGCAGGGCGGGAAGCCACCATCAGTCTACATATCTTTGAGTTGAAAAGGCTGACCAGTCCTCAAGACATTTTATTTCCATTGGCACACCTTGTTATAATAATCTTATTTTGTTAAAAAAAAAAAAAAAAAGACACTTGACTGCCATCTGCTGGAACATTCTCTTTGTAAATATGCAAATGTATGATGTGTATGGCACAAACCAGGACACCTGGGATGTACAAGTGCCTTTGTATAAACCATGAGCTGCAGTGCTGTAAGCATAGCACTCAATGGAAGGACTCGTTACTCTTCTGACTTCTGTGAAGTGCTGTATAGAACAGCATTCCAGGTAACACCGTGTATAAATAAATTAACTTGAAAAATTAAAAATTCAAAGTAAATCTTCATAAAAGGAATTGGCATTTTCTGTCATTTCCCACTTTACCGAAAAGAATATTCTACAGTAAGCTCATAGTTAAAGTTAGCCAAAATACTAATTGAGGGGCTGGAGGGATGGGTCAGCAGTTAAGGTGTGCTTGCTACTCTTGCAGAGGACCAGAGTTAAACTAGCATCCACTTCTGGGGCTCAAAACCATGTGTAATTCCAGATCCAGGGGACCTGGCAGCATCTTCTGGCGGTAGAGCCAGAAGGAAGGAAAGCAACTCTGCTGTGCTCTGATGACCTACCCAAGTTACCTGGGCTCAGATAGAGCAGGTCTCTGTTCTTGCAGGAAGTCCTTATTGTAGTGATGATCGCACACAAAGGGAAAACCCTGACTCATTTTCATACCTAGCACTACAATCACAGAGAATACTGGCTAGCATTACATATGGGAGAGTTCATTCATAGTGGGAGAACTCTATCAGGATAAAGGATTTATCGCTAGCAAAGACCCCAGGTGCCAGAGTGGCTTATAAAAACCTGAAGGAAACAATAGCCTGTTATTCAAAATTTGGAAAGGTTACAACTGTGACAGTAGTGTGATAAATGGTACTAACAGTTCCAAGAGTCATGCTATGTAAGGATGGAAAACTGACCAGCCCGGTGTGGTCTATAGAGAGCCCACAGGACATACCATGGTGATAAAGTACATTAAAAAGGGTAGCATTACCAAGGACCTCAGTGGAGACTATCTCTGCAGGTAGGGCTCACTGGGAGAGATGCAGTTACAGAATAGGGACTCCTTGACAGAAATAAGGATAGAATCCCAAAATAAGAGAGGACAGATAATACCAGAAGCAAAGTGTATGTAATTATTTCAACAGGACGAGGTTAAAGTGCCATCCAGTGGTCCTATCCTGACATTTATGAAGATAGCCAATAGAACTTAATGTTCTAGAGGCAAGACCAGGGTAGTATAGTCTACAGGGGTAAAAGTTTAAAACAAAAATAAATTAAAAAATGGATGGGCTAGGAGACTTAAGGGTTAACTGCCTGTGCTGTTTAGTTTGGGAATCTCAACAGAGAAATTGTCTCCATCGGGTTGGCCTGTGGGCATGTCTATGGGGCATTCTCTTAATTACTGATTGATGAAGTAGTCAGCCCACTGTGGGAGGTGCCATTCCTAAGCAGGTGGTCTGAGCTATGTTAAAAAAAAAAAAGAAAGAAAAGAAAAAAAAGGTATTTTAAGGGCCCAGAGGAAGCAAGCCCATAAGCAGTGTTTTTGAGTTCCCTGCTTCAATTCCTGATGCTGGGTCCTCCTTTCCTCCATGATGGATTTTAACCTGGAAGCCAAATAAACTTTTTCTTCGCCAGGGTACTTTTGCTTAGTGTTTTATCACAGCAATAGAAACCAAACGTGGATACTGCTGCAGTGACTCGCTCAGTTTCCTGAATGGCATCACCTCTCAAACCTCAATCTCACTGTCCAAGGAGTCAATGTCCTCTCGAAAATGTACTCAGGGGTGTTTCCTCACCACAAGAATGTTGCTCTAGCCCTCTTCCCAGGTAAACGAGCTTTGCAGCAGGAAGCCCTGACATGCCATTCAGAAAACCCTGTGGTATTGAGGGATTGATTTGTTGGGGAAAGGAGGCCAGGAAAGTTACTGGGAATCATAAAAGAAGAATCACAGCACAGACTTATAAGATCTCAGAGCAAGATTCACACTGCCCATAAAACAACATTCCAGGAATTCCTGTAGACTATTATGGGCTGGTGTAGATCAAATCATCTGACCATAGGACATTATGAAGATATGTAGCCGGAGACCTGATTATACATAAATCATAAAGTTTTCATATTTTCTCACAGATGGCTTAGTCTGGAGTGCAAACTAAAGATGAATGCTGCTGTGTTGTATAAACTTGAGGTGACCTTGAAAAGGGGCAGTGAAGGGAATTCTTAGACTGGGGAAAGGAGGTTCTGATGATCAACTGGTTACCCACTTTGTATAGCAAGAAGTGTGGTTCAAGGTAAGATGCATGGGGAGTAGTTTGATCAAGGACATGGAGAAATCCCAGTGTGGATATGAAGACTGAAAATTCCCTTCACACAGCTGCTACCAAAATTACACTGAGCAACATTCACCACTCAGCCCCAGTGTAATGGTAGTGCTGACACCCGGGGAACAGGGATAGATCAACAAGTGTGAGGATAACGGTTATGTGCTGTTTTAATAACATGGACTTCCATTCACCAAGGCTGATCCAGCTTCTCTACTATCAGATGTCCAGACAACACTGCCTTGGGCCAGAGTCCACTGGTTCTACTCAGTTTGGAGACTCCAACCTAGAGAGGATATTCCACAGACTGAGATGCCATCCTAAGGCAATAAATAGCCCATGTCCAAAACAGAATACCTGGAAACAGGCCTGAGGGAAGAAGGCATGACCCTGCTTCTTGTCATTCTCGGTGGTCCACTTGGGAAACTGTGCCTCCTGTTTCCTTATACTCTATGGGTCAAGAAACCTTGTTTGCCAGAGGGGAAATATGTCATTAGTGGATCCAAGATCTGCTTATACTTTAAACTGCAGCAGCCACTCAGTATAGTACTTTAGTCTCTATGCCAAGGTAGCAGGACAGTAATCACTACTGTAGCAGTAGTGATTACTGAGCCTGGTCTCCTGGAGGAGGTCAGTGCTGTGCATTATAGAATGAAGGAACCAAAGAATATTTGGCATGTGTGATAACAAAATTATATCTGGGGTAGGCATGGCAACCAGGGACTGTGAGTCCTTGGGTTTCTGTACTAAGCTATGTGCCTAGATCATCACAGGATGAGGTAGAGTACAGTAGAAGGGAGAGGAACTGTTTGTTTCAAAATGAAGATCCTATGAACTGAATTAAATCTCACAGCCAGAATGAATCTTAATTTGTCAAATTTGAAAATTAAAACCTTTATTTTAATAAGAATAATTTAAGATCACTGAGGCAACTAACCAGGTCAAACGAATCCAGCCAGATCAAAATAATCAAAAGTTCTTCAGAGTTCCTAAGAATTTTAGAATTCACGTGGTGAAAAAATATCACTGTGTCTCTGGAGTTGATTTTGGAGTTGTTAGTGGCAGAAAGTATCTTTTAAAAATATATATTAAATACTGTGTGTCATGGGCACAGGTGGGCTTACGTGTCACAGCAGGAGTGTGAAGGTCAGGGGAACCACTTTGTGGGGACAGCTCTCTTCTAACAACTTTACATGAGTTCTGGGATCAAACCTGTGGGTCTTACACACAGAAGCATCTTTACCTGCTGAGCTATCTTACTGGCCCACCATCTACTTTTCAAAAAGCAACTCCACAATCAAATCATATCCTTTGAATTATAGCATGAAAGGATATACCAGGAGTCAATTTAGTTCTCGTTCCATGTAGTATAATGAAGACCCTGAATCACGTGAAATCTTACTTTCTGTAGCGATGAGTACCTCACACCAGGCAAAAATCCTTAGGTTTCTTGTATAAAGGAAGATGTTTTAGAATCTAGTGTTCATGTGAAGTTATTCTGAGGAAGCCTTAGATAGTTCATTCTAGATGCACAGGGGTAAGCAAGGAGCCATACTTGATCATCTGTGAGTTCAGCCTGGTGCTGGGAGGTGATCAAGAAGTCATTCTGCACAGTTCCAGGAACCACCCTGGCTGTTGCTGACCCTTAAAGGAACGCTGCTCTGGATACACTTTCTTTTTCTCAGCACTGCTGAGGAAATACAGAATTTAGAGGACGCTAGTCAAATGTTCTACCACTGAGCCTGCCCCCTGAAGAAGCTCTGAAAAGACAACTTGCCCACAGAAACAGACTCCTTTCAAGTTTTCCTACGGCAAGATTGTGGCACTGACCGGCTGGCTGGACCCAGTTGAGGTTAGCAGTGCCTGAAGCACTTCTTAGGATTTTAAAATAGCAAAATAGAGTAGTTTAGAAGGAATGACCCCACACTGTAAGGACATTTTCAGACTCTATTCCACAGATTCAGTTGAATGCTCCAATCAGAGCCTCCTGGGAATTTTAGAATTTACTCATGAAACAGTGATAATTGAGTCTTCCGGAGTAGTTCGTGGCAGCCTACTGGAGCTTTGAGGCACTAGGGACTGGCCACATAGTGCTTGTTTTCTAGGGAAGCAGTGTGGTTGTTCCAGAAGATGCTCAGGTATTGTGTTTGTAAATGTGTAGTGTTAGTTAGGTTCTCCCCAGCTGTCTTCTGCTGTTTGCAAACAGGAGAAAGGCATCTGGAGGAAACCAGATGCATCCCAGGGAGGCTGTGTAGGAACTTCGGTGCTGCCCAGGGAGGTAGTGAGGAAGGACAAGGAGAAAGGAGTGTACAGCCCTGAGACAATGGATGATCTGGGAGAGGCCTCTATGCTGCGGTACTAAATGGTTTAGAAGTATCCACACTGCTTTAAAAGTATCCATTTTGCTCTCCGCTAGGCCTCTTCAACGCTTAGAGATGTTTCCTACGGTTCTTACTCTGATCACTTGAACTTTTAAGCTTGTCTTTTGCCTTATCCATTCAAGGGGCCAAATAAGGATCAATAAAAGTGTCACAGAGGCTTTGTTGTTCCAAGATATCCCTGTGAATTGATCAGCTTTTGTATTGAGCCCAGGGAACCAACTCACGGCAACTCGATCCTGGCATCTTTTTTTTTTCTTCCATTTTTCAAATTACCTCTTTGCAAAGATTTTGATGTTAAATCCTGCTTCTCTAGTTTAAACCATCAAATTCCAATTAATTCCCTGGAGGCCTTTGGGAAGAAAAGGCTAAGTAAGTAAAGGGAAGAAAAACTGCTAGGAGTCTATGTAGGGAGAGGGGAAAGAGGAGGGATTTGGGTCATCTCTATGCTTCGAGTCTTACTGACAGTTAAATACAGTGGTTTGTTCTGTTTTCTGCCACTTGAGGGTTATTTAATTAAATTCATGACCGAGGATGCTAACCAGCCCCGAATCTAAAATAATTGCTTCTCTGTTGGTGAGACGTAAAGCCAGGATTGATTTTTCCCCTGGCTGATAGCTCTCCTCTCTGACTCATGAATGCCATCTCCACTCCCCTCCACATGTAATTTGATCTCTGTATTTGATCCCTATTTAGTAGTACACTTCGCTAAACAGATGTCCGAGTAATTAAAATCCCACACGGGCACTCTAGTCAGTGAGTTACATGTATTTAGTAGTTGACTTAGAAACGTTTCACCCTTGGCTTTCCCCCACCCTGGTGTTATGCGTTACTGGCCTTGAGCAGGGTTAAATATTACAGCTAAAACTGGCTGTGTTTGTTTTCCTGCAAGTGTTAAGTCTTTTTCTTTTTCTGACAGCTTTTCCCCACAAGTTCTTTCTTTCAAGTCACCTGGATTTCCACCAGCATCCAAACTCTCACTGAATGAATCATCCGTGTACATTCTTGCCAGATTAGCAATTTAAAAAAAAATCTTAACAAGGTTCTTATATCCATGGATTAAGAATGCCTTTTATCATCTTCCGCCCCAGACATAGCCAAATATTTCAGTATGAAAAATCTTCAAGCAAAACAAAACAAAAAACAAGACAAAAAAAAAAAAAAACCCAAAACAACTCTCCCCCCAAAAAACAAAACCTCCAAAAGGACTGTGAGACCAAATACTAAGAACTTGTTTGGTTGCTGTAAGTCACAAAAGGCCTTTAATGTGTTTGGAGGACTAGCTGGGGAGAGTTTTTACGTGGAGTTTGCTATTTTGGGAGAGGATTTAAAACTTCATTCACTTACAGAGTTATTTATAAAGTGTTACCACTAAAATGTTGAAACATAAAAGAGGTATACAAATTCACCTTCCAGCTGACAGATGAGCATCAATTTTAAATTCCAAAGAACTAAAGTCTTTTTTTAACAATGCATCTGTTTAGATACCTATCAAATTAGCCAGACAAAAATCAAGTAACTGACAATCTTAACAAAGTGGAATCACATTTAGCAAATGTAAACGTTTTTTCATCATATGCATGTTTCTTGTGAGGCTGCTTCTAGCATATTTCAGAATCTTTTGTCAAAATGTGATTAAAAAAATCAAGCAGCCAGTTCAGAGGCCAAAAGGTACTGCATTAGTTCTAAAACTCCAAAAGTGGCTTCATTTACATTTCACTTACATTTGGAAAGTAGGTAAAAATCCTTCTGCTCAACTGAAACTTCATTTAGGTAGTTTCAATTCAACTTCTACCCTTGTTATCTAAACTAACAAAGGCTATGTAAATAAGCAGAGATATAAATTAACAAGTGTCTTAGGTAAACAGTTGCACAAGGAACGAGAGTATTACATAAACAGTGATACCACACTGGAGCTAGTATTTCAGGAAGGTAGATTCCAAAACAACGGGAAACAATGGGTGTGGTCATGTACTGTCTGATGTCTACACTGCTCTGGACCGTGAGAGTTCTAGAACTGGCGTGGTTTTCATTCTTACTGGACTCACGGTATCCTCCTACTCCCGGCTGCCCCGCCCCCGCCCACCACCTGCCTGTCCTCTCTCCCCACCCCCCACCCCCACCCCGTATGGAGCGTGTAGTTTCGTCTATTAAAAGTTCAGAGCATTTCCCCCTCTGACCTGGGCTTCGTAAGCCTTGTTTTCCCTCCAGTCACTCCTTCTGCTGTTTCTTTCTGATCACTGAACAAAAATATATTAATTCTGATAACCCATTCCTGCCCGCCCTGTCTTGGTAGAAATTGGGAAGGCTATTTCTTGACTCCCTCACAGAGCTGCAAGGATCTTAAAAGCTCCTACGCAAGCTCAAACCACAGCCTCACCCACCGTTTTCCATCTGAGTGACCTACAGCAAGGCTCTTTACTTCTCTGTACTTCCGATAATGAAACTACCTAAAAGCTAGGCGTGTTTGATGGTTACATGGTGTAGTTCCCATGGGTCACACAGTCTGAAGATGCTTACAACAGCCTCGGTTCCCTGCAAGTGTCAACACAAAGGCCGGGCTCAGGCAGGTTTTCCCCTGAAGTCAGGGCACTTCCTCTTTGGCGTCTGGTCTGTGTTGCCCAAGGCTTCTGGGACTGTTGTTAAGCTGTAGCCCCTGAGTGCAGTCTGTGGTAGGTAGGGACCAGAGCTGTAAGATGTGAGCGTGCTGTTTGGGAATAATCCTCACTCCCGTGGCTTCGTCAATAAACAGAGTTCAGATCGTTTGTTTATGTTGATTTTTCACTTTATTATCTATTTGTGCTTAAAAGGCATATGTGTGCACACGCAGACACACAGAAATCATCTTTTCTAGTCTGGGAGATGGGGATTGCAAAAAGACAAACTGGGCCAAAGTATTGCATACAAATACTTTTGTAGGCCAAAGTATTGTCGAAAGATAAAATGTTTTTCACTGCCATGCAATAGTCTCCATATCATTTACATTATTGTCATTTTATAGATCTTGGCATAACTGTAAACCTTCTGTTCCAGAGAGTAAAGGAAAGCACAATGTTTCAGGGACACTTTTGAAAAAAAAATGGAGGAAAAAAAAAGCACTTACAACCTAAATGTTACCCTGTAGAAGAGAAACGAGCTGAGAATAAGCAAAATATACAACAGCAAAACATACAAATAAACAAAATATACAAATGACAAAAATTTGAGCATTCAAAAGAAAAAATGGGATGAGCAAACCTTCCAGATGAACTCTCTTCTAAGTGACCTTCTTATACTGACATATAGATACATTGATGCTATTGTTCAAAAAGTTTTCCAGAAGACTCTAAGATGTAAATGCTAACTCTTCTACTTGATATTCATCACAAATACTCATGTTACAACTTATTATTTATAGCTTTTGACATAGCTGATCTGGTCTAAACAATACTATGTATACATCTAGTTCTTCCATAGTTTTATGGTGTATTTCTCTTCCATGACAGTTTCTGTTTTATAGCTCCCTCTTTAACCTGAGATGGATTCCAGTATGGATAAAGGTACGTTCAGAGTCCCTCCTGTGACCGGCCAGCATTCCTAGTACTGCTTGCTGATAACCCATGCCCTCCCCATTAGTGACACTTCATTTACTGGCATATTGAATTCAGAGAGCTAACTACTCCAAATATCAATCTATTTGTCAATCTTTTTTTAGTAATTCAATATTAATGTAATTATTATGGCTTTATAATATACATTAACTTCTGGTACAGTGAACACCCCTGATATTCTTTATGATCAGATCTATCCTGGTTACTCTGGTTGTTTTTTTTTTTTCCTTCAGATAGTTATTGTTTCAATTCAAACCTGTCCCACTGGAGGGTTTTTTTTTTAAATTGAAAATTACCTAGGAGCATATATATCTTAACTTATTCATATCTTTGCCTCCCTCTCCTTTGGGGGGTATAGATCTCTTTCAGTTTTTGCCAACATTATTTATGTGCCAATAGGATCATTTTGTTATTTTGCATAGAATCTTTTAAACAGTTATATTACCCAACAGGTAAATGGTAAATCACTGGAAAACCTTTTTATATGTAACATATGTGTGTGTGCATGTGTATGTGTATCTATGTGTATGGTGTATGTTTGCATTCTATGAGGGTGTGCATTTGTATAGATGCACACACCTGCGAATACACCCACAAGAGGCCGGAGGAGGACATCAGGTATCCCATTCTACAGCCCCACCTTATTTTCTTCCATGGAGTCTTTCACTGAACCTGAAGCCTGCCTATTTAGCTAGGCTGGCTGGCCAAAAATGCTCCCAGGATCTGCTAGTGTCTGCTTTCAGTGCTGCAGTTACAGGAGCACACACACACACACACACACACACACACACACACACACCTGGCTTTTCTACATGGGTGCTGGAGATTCAAACTCAGGTTTACACAGCAAACACTTTTACCCATTAAACCGTCTCTCAAGCCCCAATCTTCAATATTCTACAGTAGCTTTTCAACTAAGTTTCTAAGATTTTATAGGCAAAAGTATTACCTACAAATAAAAAGAATTTCCCTATTGCTTTGAAAAAGTCTCCCTGTTATTTACATTTTATCTTTTTAGGTATTTCAACACAATTTTAAATAACAGTGATAACAGACATCTTTGTACTTGATTTTAATGAATATGGATCTATGGTTAAGAATAGAAATTTTAAAACATGAACAAAAGTAGAGCAAAGAATAAAATGATACTCTCCCATCCCCCACCTTCAAACCTTCCACATGTTTTTGCATATACTTTCAAATTGATAGAAATTCTGCCCTTCTGAATACAGGCTTAGTAATACCTACTCAGATACTGAAAATTATTTTCATTACTAGGCATTAGTCCTAACTAATAGGTAAAAATGTCTTCTAAATAATAAGCAAAGACATCCACCACGATGTGATTGCCGAAAACTGGATAACAGTTTAACTGATTACCAATTAGTGAGTGAAAAAAAAATGTGATTAATGCATGCAGTTGTACTTGAAAAATAATTACATAATAGTCTTACGTAATTTAAAAACCTACTCCTTATCACTGCTGTCTCCTTTGTGTTTTATAGTTTTATTTATGCTCTGTACATTTCATTAAACAAAATTGTCAGGGATTTCTCCATTTTCTTGATCTTTCTTTTTTAATTGATCCATTTTATTGGCCTCTAATTCATCCATTTCTCCTGCAATCATTCTTCAGTCCTTTCTTGAACGATGACGATGACGATGATGACGGTGATGGTGATGATGATGATGACGATGACGATGACGACGACGACGATGATGATGACGGTGATGATGGTGATGACGATGATGATGGTGATGACGATGATGACGACGATGATGATGACGGTGATGACGATGACGATGATGATGACGATGATGACGATGATGACGATGACGACGACGACGACGATGACGATGATGATGATGATGATGATGGTGATGACGATGATGATGACGATGATGATGACGGTGATGACGATGACGATGATGATGACGATGATGACGATGACGACGACGACGACGATGACGATGACGATGATGATGATGATGATGGTGATGACGATGATGATGACGATGATGATGACGATGACGATGACGACGACGACGATGATGATGATGGTGATGACAACGATGATGATGACGATGATGACGACGATGATGATGACGGTGATGACGATGACGATGATGATGACGATGATGACGATGATGACGATGACGACGACGACGACGATGACGATGATGATGATGATGATGATGATTTGGTTGTTGTGCTTTACCTGCTGCTCAGTTCACTTAATTTCATTCCTTCTCATCAAAATCTTGCCTGTTAAACAACGCTGGTAAACTAGCTGTGGTTTCAAGTGATCTTCAGATATTTCTAACAGTTTGATCTGCTCTGAGTGGGGGGAAATTTGCTACCACTGAACTTGTCATTTAAAGTAATGTGACTCAGACACTAGTGGCGTAAGAATTCTAAAGGCGTTTGAGTAATGGAACACAACTGCAGCCAGCTTATAACCGATTACTGAGGCCTATTTTGTATAAATCTGCACGGTTGCTGAACACTGTCTATCCTTAGGAAGAACCTGGGAAGAACTAGCAGCCAGGAATTATGGAGGTTCTCTTCTGCTCCTTCATTAAGATAACTTCTGATACTGGATAGACATGAATAACCTAAGATATTCCTAAATATCTTTTTCTTTCTTTGAAAATGTGCACATTAGCTGTACAGCTTTGCTTCGTTTTTTTGTCATAATTAAATTCAGATGGGATTTTTTTTCAAGTGCAAGTATTAAAAATTGTAAACACATTAAGAGAAAAAGTATTCATTGCAAACACCGATTCACTAACTACAGATGTAGATGAAAGCAGATTGCATATTTTAAATGGTGTCCAAGGCTAGAATTTTAAGCAGTAAATTGCTAATAGAGAACATTGTGGCAATAGAAAAGCAAGTTTGCAGGTGTGTCATCTTTACCAAGGTCTGCAGCAGAAATCATTACATTCATGTGTTTGCAGATTATGTAACAGCTTTTAAGTGGCCAAGAGAGGGAAGATTTTTGTGGTTAGAAAAGTGGAAATGTTCTGTTTAACATCTGACCCTGGTGAGTCCCATCTCGGATTACTGTTGATCAAGTTACAGATGATTGGCAAGCCAGGTGGGAGGCAGAATGTGTCTGACAAATCTTCAATAAGCATGTTGCCACAAACCAGTGGCAATTATTATTAAAATCACGAACCTAAGGCTCTTATATTTAAAATAAAGCCAGGAAAGATTGTTTTGCAAAGCACTGTGAGCTAGAGGTTGCTGTAAAAGGCTCATAATTTATCTTCTCCTAGTGATTTTTGAACAAGCAAAACACAGCTTTGTGAAGATGTGCTAAAAACATACACTGGAGTTCCAGATTAACCGCTTTATAATCACAATCGAAAGTGTTTTCTGTTTTACACAAACATGCATCTCAACTTTTCAAACGTCCAAATGTTGAAAGCATGTAAGAGCCTATGATCTAGGGATTAGCTCGTAGGAGGAAACACCAATAGAAACCAAATAAATAGAAGCCCAAATGGTCATCTCTCTCCCAACCCCAAATATTTGGCAATGATCTCAACCGATTGCCTTCTAAAGTGAGACAGTAATCCGGAGCCAAAACAGTGAGAAAAAAAAATTGTTTGTTATGGTTGTGAAATCTTTAGGAAAGTATACGTAACACCCAAACACTGCCAAAGAAAAGCTAACCTTGAGGGCAATTATAAGTGATAAGATTTGAGGAGAAGATGGAATCCCAGGGCATCATGAGCAAGGAGAAACAAAGGAAAACAGATACAAAGTGGTGCGTTAGTGAACACTCATGAGAAAGTGCAGCTGACTGCTTAGTCTGGGAGGGTCTGTCCTAGAAACTGATATGCTGGGTAGGGCTTGTGTTCTGCCTCTGTGAAGGTCTCATTCTAAGTCACCTTTTGCTGGGGCCTTGGGCAGATAAGAGGCAGAGCATCCTCCTATCAGAGCCCCTATAAGGAAGCAGTATTGAATTCTCACCCTCACTTGTTGGGGGTTACCTGGCAGGGAGGGAGGGACCAGGAGAAAGACCCTCCACAGAAAGGCCAACCCTGGATACTGAACCTGAGGGGGTGGTAGGGTTGGTGGGACTAAGGAAATCTGGAGAGCCTCATCAATTGCTCTGCTCTTTAGGCAACAAAGTTGCCATATAGGTCTTTAAGCATCGACTCTTCCTATTGTTGGAGTACACCTACTCTTAGAGAACTCAGTTCTAAGACTGTGTGCTTTTAAGGCTCAGATTTTCTAAGCAGTAAATATTTTTTTTCCTATCAGCTTGTCTCTCAGTCACCTACCCCTAGCAACAGCTTCTCCCCAAAATGCACACCCTACCTCCGCCAACTTTTGAGGACATTATTTTACTTGTAGTTTGAACAGAATAAACTTTACATACCTTTAGACTGAAGTTCTGTGAATTGTGGCAACTGTGATGTAACCACTACTACTTTTGAGATATAAAGTTATTTTCTAGCCTCCAGTGTACTCCTTTTGTTTTCTGGCCAGGCAAATGCTTTGTCTATCTAGTTTACAGCTTATGAACATAGTATCAAGTTGGCCACAATCTTTTCTGCGATTTTCCTCATGTTATGTTTTCAGATCCGTGTGACTTGCTACCTTTATTAACACTGAGTTAATGCTGGGTCACTTCTTGGGGAATGTGATGCGCTTTTAGACATTTTTACCTGCATTATCCTCATTCCTCCTCACCGTCCTGACCAGAACAGCATTCCAGTTTGGGAAGGGAGCAGCGAGCAACTCCTGCTAACCTGTTAGCACATGCTGTCAAGCTTAAGTGGGACCAAGAGCCTCGTGCTTAGGAGCAGACGCTGGTAAAACACACGCCCTGGAAGTGGGCGCAGTCACCCTCGGATGCAATCCAGGTCCAGGGCGTCCCAGAAGCTGGAGTCCCCACACTCTCGGGACACCCCGTGACCTCCTCTAAGACCAAGGGCTCCAGCTGGGCGGCCGCTGGGCCACTGGAGTGTGTAGATGACGGGTCCCGGGCTCACAGAAGGCAGGAGCCTGGCTGGAAAATAACCCGAACCCGGGCTAAGGAGCGGCCCGTTTATAAGCTCATTGCGGGTCGCACTACACCCGGGTTTCCCTCCGCGCCTGAGCAGGCGTTTCCCTCCGCGCGCGGACGGCGCTACTTCCCGGCCGGGCGCTGGGCCCGGGGCTCGTGAGCTCGCCGCGGGCGCCCTTCCTGCCCTTGTCGCTGGGCCGGGGTGGCTGCGCTGCCGCCGCGCGCTGCACCGAGCTGGTCTTGTCCTGCGCGGCGTCCGGCTTGCAGGGCGTCGAGAGATGGGGTCGGGATGCGTGGGGACAGAGCCCACGGCGCCCCGGCCAGCCCTCCCCTCGGACCCCGCGGCGGACTTTCGTTTTGTGCGGAGCGCCAGGGCATTGTTCCCCGGCTCACAGACTCACTCCGAGGCTTTGTCAGTCGGCCAAACCGCGGCCCAGCGGCCTTCCCGCGGCTGAAGGAGGGAGAAGGCTGGGATGTGGGTTTGGATTGTGCACCACCTTTAGATTTGAGCCATCGACCGTCTTCCCCTTTTGGGTTTTGATCTTTGGCTTTTGATGTTTTCTTATGCTCAAAATCGTGTACGGAAGCTAGTTTTCTGACTCCCTGCACCATCATCTTGTGTCAGGAGAGAAAAAAAAAGAAGGAAGGAAGGAAGGAGGGAGGGAGGGAGGAAGGAAAGAAGGAAGGAAGGAAGGAAAGAAAGAGATGGAAAGAAAGAGATGGAAATTTATTGCCCAGAGGCTGGGTGCACAACCCTTGGCAGAAGCAATGAGACCAGTGAGAGCCTTGGGGCCTAGTGGAGGGAACTGACCTGCGTTAGATTAGGTTTGGGGGTCCTATGATTTAAGTTTATCCAAAGCAAACGTGGGAAGAAACTGAGTCTAAGAAGTCATCAGGAAAGGTATCTGTTTGCGCATACAACCTGCCAGGAATGAGAAAACAAATATGTAAAAGCAAATAAATAATTCTAGCACGGCAGAATGTGAACTCAAGTTCGGCTTTAGAGCTTCTTGTGGCCATTTCTCACAGTCATGACATTTTAAACCTTTTGCTAGCATTCTATAGTTTACATATTTGTTTATTGGTTTCTCTCCTTCCTGTAAACCTATTCAAAAGCAAACCAAACAAAATAAAACACCAGGAGAGTATTGTTTCCCCTGGAGCCTAGTGTGGTATTTGGCAATATACTAGGAGCGTTTGCAGATATTTGCTGAATCAGCAAATAAAAAGCATTACTTAAAGGTCCTGGGAGTTGAGGATAAACACACCCCAGGACACAAAGAAAACCGTTCTTAACTCACTTTTACTTTTTGACTCAAGGACTCATAAGGAATAGCTAAGAGGTAGCCAGTTTGCCATTTCATTTTTCAAACAGAGGGAGGAAGGGAGGAAGAGCTCTCTCTCTCCTCTATACTGCTTCTCAGTCTAGGGATTGATGCTGATGTGAACTCACCTAATGTGTACAAGGAAAATGAAAGTCCCCATTGTTCTTCACTGATCTCCAGTTACAGATTCCCCCTCCAGTATGTGTAAGTGCCTGTAGTGTTCATGGCAGGCAGCTGTGGGACTTTGAAGAGTACCCAGACCGTATTAGACACTCTTAAATACACCCCTGGAGGGATGAAAACTGGGTGAATCTCCTTTAGTTTAGAGGAAAATGAGATGACACATTTAAATAGGATTGTGCAATCGCAGAATAGCCAGCTACCCCCAAGAAATTCTCCTGTATCAATTTGTATTTCTTTGGAAGTTTTGGTTAGGAAAAGTCTTAACCTTGGCTGGACAGGCTTGTAATTCCTGTCAGAATAGAGATGGAAAAGTTCTTCATAAGAAATAAATTTAAGATTTCATGTATTAATGTTATAGTCATTCCAGTAATTATGACACCCTAATATAGAACACTGGGGACATCTTTTGAGGTCATGCTTCCAAGTGTATCTAACTGGTGAGTTGTTTAACCAGTGAACATCCAACAGTGTCAGGCACTGTTGCGGATGCCACAGCTACAGCAGTGAGCAGACAAAGGTCTCTCTGCTCTTCAACAGGGTCCCCTTATCACTGTACCTTCTCCCTGTTTTAATCATTAATTTGCCATCTGCCTTCTTGACTAGCTGGGCCACTTTACTAGCTTTTTTGTTTTCCTTTCCTATTTCCTGTCTCTCCATTCAGAATATAAATATATGAAACGAAAGGTGATGAAATAAAACTTAAAATAGTCATTTAAGAAGCTAACTTTTAGCAAAAAGGATTACTTTTTCAAGTTTTCTTCTTTCTTTCTTTCTTTCTTTTTTTCTTTCTTTCTTTCTTTTTTTATAAAGTCTGAATCTCCCTGGTTTCTTTCAGTTGACTGTCTCGTGAATGGAAATAATTACTATCTAGTCAACTTCTACCCTTCGGTAAGAATGGTTTTTTTTCACCTAAACTTTGATCACAGCCAACTTTAAAATACACCACAAACATAATGCAAACAATAGCAACACTGGGCATGTAACACAAATGCCCTCAAGATTGATTTTCTTCCCTCCCTTCCCCCCTTCCTTCCCTCCCTCCCTCTCCCTTCCCCCTTCTTTCTCTCTCCTCTCCCTCTCTATGTCTCTGTCTCTTGACAGAGTTTCACAGGGCAGCTCAGCCTTCAAATTCGCAGCAACCTTCTTCTGTCTCAGCCCCCAGGTGCTGGGATTACGGGCATGCACCACTATCACAGACTTTGGGGGAAATTTTTAGAAAGTAGTAAATACTAGCTTAGAGATCTGAGTTGTGTGAGGAGATGCTAGTGTACAGCTCAGCCTGGGAAGGAACAGTCCATCTCAATTTGATTTTCTTCCACTTGTTTGCTCTATATTTTCTCCCTTACCTCTGAAGTACTCTCTGCCCTCAATCTTCTCGGAAGGCCATAGAGCTAAGTACAATTCTCCTCCTCCCCCCCCCGTTGCCTGTTTAAATGAATTTTATTTCAGATTTGCTCAGACATTTTTCCGTGCGATCTCTGTTTCCCTGCTCATTGTCTTTGGTCTAAAGGAAGGATACCAGCTGGTTTCTTCCCAACCTTCTTTTTGCAATTGCCCAAACAGTGAGGTCGGAGATGGATTATTCACCATGCTAGTGAGTCTCGGTGTTGGCTGGCATAGGAGAATCACTTGGGAGGCTTTAAAAAAAAAATACCGGTTTCTAGACTGCCCTGGACCAGTTATATTCAAATCAGTGGAATTAGAGTCCTTGTTATAAAATATCTAGAATCTTATACAGAGCAGCCACTCGAGGAAACCATGCCACTGGCAGCTCAGGTACATGTTAAAACAATAGCTCTCAAGCTCAGGACCCCATCTGTACTGTGCATGGCTGGGGTTACAGGTGCGTGTTGTTATGTGTGCTCATACTCGGCTTATCCATAAGTTTAAAACGCTGATGGAGGAATCTTCTAAGGTCCTCTAAGATCTAAGTTTTAATGTATAGTAGTTAATTTAGGAAGACAGTTTCACCAATCTCCCTTGCTTTAAAAATATAAAATTATTGTAAATGCACACATTAAATGTGTGTGTCTATGTGGACACCACAGCAGTCGATGCACAGAACATTTTTATCACTTCCAAAGTTTGATCGCGCCTCTCTGCTGGCCATCCCTACCTGTCATTCTCAACCCATGATCTGTTTCCTGTTATTATCGATTAGCTTGACTTTTCTGGAATTTATATAAAGACGCCAGGGGCGGGGGAGATGACTCAGTAGATAAAGAGCTTGATGTTCCAAGCAGGAGGACCTGAGTCTGGATCCTTACCACCCACATACAAATCACGGTGCTGGAGAAGCAGCAACAGGAGCATTCCTGGGACTTGCTGGCCAGCCAGCCTGACTGAGAGACCTACTGAGAGACCCTGTCTCAAAAACTACCCTGGAGAAGCACTTGAGAAAGAAACTCGGCATAAACCTCTGGCCTCCACAAACATGCACACATGTGCATACAAATATGTAAGCATATAAAACCTTCATATATACTACTCTCTTGGGGTCTTGATACTTTGCCTAACATATTCTTTTTGCAGTATGCCTATTTTTGCATTTTCCCATCAGGAGTGGGGTCTGTTCTCCAACTCTTGAATCTAGGCAGGCACTCTAGCCTGCTTTGGCCAACATAATACAACAGAAATGATGCTGTATAATGTATTCTACCCATGTGGAACACAGCTGCCACATAAAAATGAGCTACATCACAAAATTAAGAGGGGTATGTGGGATGGAGGATGGATGTGGGAGGAGGAAGAGAAACAGAGGGGAATAAAGACACCTTACTCAACAGCACTAAAGCCCTTAGGCATGTAGTTGAAGTCATCCTGGCTGCGTAGTCCCAGAAAAGGTACCTTAGTTAAAGACCATGTGAGTCAGAAAGGAGCTATCCTCACTGTCCAGTGCCTGAAGTTCTAACCCTAAGAGCTGTGAGCAAATGAAAGGCACTTGGTTTAATACTGAATCTTGGGATAGCTGGTAAAAAGCAGGAGTTAGCCAAAGCCTTGAGTTTTCTGCATTGTCTTCCTTTAAGGACCAACAGAGTTTCTTTCTGACCACAAGAATAAACTGGACGTGGTGGCAGAAGTCTTTAACTCCAGCCCTTGGGAGGTAGAGACAGGTGGATCTCTGTGATTTTGAGACCAGCCTGATTTACAAAGTAAATTCCAGGATAGTCAGGGCTGTTACACAAAGAAATCCTGTCTTGAGGGAAAAATTACCTAACTATTCAGATAGTCTTTCCCACATCTCTGCTTCCTTTTCATGCTGTTTTCCCTATAGTTACCATAAATTCATCTAAATTTTAATTTTACAACTGTTTCCTCAGCTTGAAAATTAAGGAATCTTTTTTACCTTCCACTTTATAGGCTTAAAAAAATGTATCAAGTCCTTTCCCTGTTCCACAGTGTTCTGATGTTACAGTGTGATATAAAGAAAAGAGTTCCCAGTTTGGAGGCCAAGAGCCCTCTCCTCATATGTAATGAGCTGTGTGGATTTGTGACAGTTTCACATCTTCCTGCCTCATTGTCACCATATAAAATAGAGCCGTTTCCTGGGATGGCAGAGCATAGCGTGCATAAACAGATGGGAAAGCCACGCAGAAGGAAGAGGGCTCTCCCTTTTTATGACTGACTGAACCTCCTCAGAAATACTCACATGCCTCTCATGTGTGTCAGGTTCTCTATTGTAGGCCTGAATGTGCACAATTAATTTGCCTATCATTTGGAAGTCAAGAGAAACACTAGTTCTGCCTTAGGAACTAAGGTGTGTGTGTGTGTGTGTGTGTGTGTGTGTGTGTGTGTGTGTGTGTGAGAGAGAGAGAGAGAGAGAGAGAGAGAGAGAAGGATTTTGCTATTCTTTGCATAACATTTGGTTGTGGCCTAGAACAAGACTCATTATAGTCAGAGAAACTATGAGTGGGAGAAACACTCTCATGGAAAGATGAGCTGAGGTTTATATGAAGAAATGCACTAGTTTATGGAGGCTTATAAGTTTTTAGACACTACTCCCACATGAGACTGCCTTAGCAGTGATTTTAAACTTTAACATCAAGAAGGAGGAGGAAGAAAAGGAGGAGAAAGAAAGACACCAAATACATCAAGTATAATTCTGTTTGTATTTCCTTGACAATCTTCCAAGTTTCTGTTCCACTTTTGTTTCCATAGCAACATGCAGAGATAAACAGGTAGTAAATATTAAGCAAAAGTTGAATGAATAAAAGGAGAATAAAAGCCAAGGAAAATGCTTAAAAGTCTTACCTGTGGCTCAAGCATCTAACTACCAATCAACCCCAAGATAGATTACAGAAGATGTTAACTGTATTCATTAGGATACAGTACTCATCAGGATACTGTCAGCAAAATCCTAAGGGAAAGCTGGGCAGTGGTGGCGCACGCCTTTAATCCCAGAACTTGGGAGGCAGAGGCAGGCACATTTCTGAGTTCGAGGCCAGCCTGGTCTACAGAGTGAGTTCCAGGACAGCCAGGGCTACACAAAGAAACCCTATCTCAGAAAAAAAATCCTAAGGGAAGAAACGTTTTATGACAAGCAACTAAGTTTCTTGTGGACATGAGCTAAAGGAGGATTGGAGAACAAAGAAGACACAGGAGACATAACCATCAGTTGCAAAGAGTACGTTTTATTTGGATCCCGGTTTGTTTTTTTGTTGTCGTGTTTTGGTTTTGGGTTTTTTGTATGTTTATTTTATGTGTATTGGTGTTTTGCCTGCATGTATGTATATGAACCGTGTGCATGCCTAGTGCTGGCAGAAGTCAGAAGAGAGTCTCGTACCCCCAGAACTGAGGTCACAGATGGTTGTGGAACCCTAACCTGTGTCCTCTGCAAGAGCAGAAAGTGCTCTGAACTGCTAAGCCATCTATCTCTCCAGTCCCAGAATTCTGATTATTTAAAAATTATGATATCATGAGACATTTAGAAATCTGAACATTGCCAATTTAGTGGCAATGTGTTTTGCTAGTAATGTTTACAAGTAAAGTGATGTCCTATCTAGAATTTGCCTCAAAGTCATACAGGAGGATGACTTGGGAAAGAATAGGATGGGCTGAGGTGGGGCCTGAGGCTGGAGAGGAGCTGCATGCTTGCTAACACAGAAGGCATCACCACAGTGGGCATGTCACTGTGTGCGTCCAGCTTCCTACTGAAGTGTGGCAAACAGAAATCCCTGAAATGCTCCTTTTCTGGTACAGGAACTCTTTAAATAACACAACTAAAATGATGAGTTCTGCTCTCAGTGGGAAAAGGTTTTATTAGTTTTACATGTGAATATGTGTGATTTCTTTATGTACCTGTGCTCAAATTGGTAAAGCCCATTGGAACCCCATGTCATTTTCAGAGTAGCCTGCCCTCTGAGGAGATGTAACATTTTTAACGAGCGCTCTCAGAGGCAATCTTTCAATTCAAAGCAAACTGGAAAATTGGTCTCCTGGCACAATCACCAACATTCGTAACACTTCTACAAAGTCCAAAGTCCTAGGAGTTAGGCTGAGTGTCCTAAGGTGCTTATCACCGCAGTTAAACAAGGCGTGGTAACGGAACGTGTGTAGCACTCTGGGAAAAATTAGTTATGTCCGTTTGCACAGGGTTGCTTACTTAGAACATTGACTTGCCATATCTTCAACCTCACATTGTCTCCAAGCTTTTAACTGACAACTGTTTTCTCCAAACCCAAAGATTATGTGTAAAAGAACAATCTTTACTTTTATCTGACTTGCCCTCAGAAACCCCAGGTAGGGCTCTTTGCCCTGTGTTTTCCAGCCCAAGCCCTCGGTTGTACACTCCGAATGGTTGGGCAGAAAGCATGGATTTAAATGACCAAAGTGGTGTTTTTATGTTAAAATTTAGTTTGTAAGTTATTTGGAAAGCACTTCTCACCGGTAACCAGCCGCTTTGCCAGCTAACAGCTAAGTGCTTTTCAGAGATTCCTAATGTCTGTCAAGAGGAGTGTGGCGACTCTCTGCTTGGCTAATGAGGAAAGCAAGGCTCAGAGAAATGGATAGCGCACCAGCCTGTAAGTGGCAGAGCAGGCAGGCAGATGTTGGCTCTCTGGATTTATTGTTTTCTCCTATCGTGTGTGCGTGTGCATGTGTGTGTGTGTGTGTGTGCGTGTGTGTGTGTGTGTGCGTGTGCATGTGTGTGTGTGTGTGTGTTCATGGGTGGATAAATACAAATGTGTGCATATGAAGGGCAAAAACTTCAGGTGCCATTCCTTAGTCTCTTTCTGAAGTAGGGTTTCTCGCTGGACTGGCAGTCAGTCACTACCGCTGGGCTAACTGACTATGGAGCCCAAGAGATCTGCCTGTCCACACAACACCCTATACACCATCCCCACACAGCTGGCATTACACTGTGCCATCGTGTTCCTTCTCTCTGTCTCTCCCTCCCTCCCTCCTTCCTTCCTTCCTTCCTTCCCTCCCTCCCTCCCTCCCTCCCTCCCTCCCTCCTTCCTTCCTTCCTTCCTTCCTTCCTTCCTTCCTTCCCTCATTTCACATTGGTTATGGGCACCAGACTCAGGTCCCCACACTTGCACCGCACGTTCCTGACTGAGCCGTCTCCCCAGCCATTATCCTGTAGCATTAATCATTTTCTCATTGGCATCGTAAGCCCTTCAGAGAAATCGTTCATTAGTCTCTGGGGCTCCTTAACCCTAGTAGAGTTACATAAACACTGTTGCTCTCCACAAATCGTTCAAGTGTTGACGTCATGCAGCTTGTTTCGCCTCCTTAAGCCATGCTGCTTGACCGTGTTTTCCAGGCTCTTTTTTGGGAACTGATCAAGTGCGGTTATCCAATAACTATTTAGGGGAAATGTTTGAGAACACATCTGCATCAGGAGGCAGAGAGCTGCATTTAACAAGGGAAAGTGGAATGATGCCAAACACTGTAAGCAAGGTGAGGGAAACTGAGACTGAAATTTAAGGAACAATCAATCAGCTTAATGCAGTTTCCCTGTGTGGGCCCTAGAGTAAATGGAAAACCTGACAAGCAATGGAGAAAATTCTAGAACACTGGAACCAAGTCATAACGTGGGATGGTTGTGGAAGATAGACTCTCCAGATGTAAAAAGGCAGCCATGCCACTCCCTGTTCCCCTGCCCCTAGCCTACAGGGGCCTGCTTGCCTTTCCGCTGCCTTAGAGGAACGTTTTCCTGGTGTGGTCTTATCCAGACAGAGTAAGGCGGTTCAGGACAAGCTGTGGAATAATTTGACAAGCACAGTGTTAAATAATAGCTGATGACTATCCCACGCCCATAGTGGGTCGGGGACAGCATTTTACGTGTTATCTAATTTAATTCTGATACACACAAATGAAGGACTGAGATGCAGAGACTATGTGGCTTTGCAGTTAAAAGGTTATTTACTAAATTCTAAGCTCACGTTTAGAACTCTTGCTGGGATATGCTAGGTGGGGTGGCCAGTAGGGTTGGGAAAGTCCTACCACATGTCTGTCTCCCAGCACTTGGGTGATAAAAGTTGGCAAGTGTTTAGAGTGTTTTGCAGGAGCCAGCTCTAGCAATGTCTAGAGAAAACATCTGGGAATTGCTGCTTTATCTAACATCTGCTTCTCCATGTCTGGATTGTGTAGGACCTGCCAGCTCATTTATCCTAGTTCCATTTCATGCACCCAGCCTGGTTGACTTTTCTGGAATGTGGAGATTCCTGTAAACTCTAAGGGCAAGAGCCTAGGCTCTGACATGTTTCCAGTACGGGATATGCTAAGTACAAACCCATTGGTGGGTCCATGAATCATGGACGCTCACTGAGAGAGCATGATGATAAACTCCTATATTCCTAGCATTCAGGAGGCTGACCGAGGCATTGGGAGTTCCAGGGCATCCTGGGCTACATAGCCATGCTAGTCAAAAAGAGAAAGATTTGAAACTTACAAATCAACTTGAAATTATTTTGTTACTAGTAGAAGTGAACCAAATTCTGGAATCTAAGCATGTATAATTTACAAATCTATGCTTTATGTGCTCTTACCAATGAACTTTTTTTTTCTGTCGGGTTTTCTTTAAAAGAAGCTAGCATTTTGTAAGAAGTGCTTGTTAATAATCCTTGGAGTTTGACTTGACTTTTTTAATAGCATGCCTGTCTTCCTAAAACAAAACTGGTCTCCATTTTGTTAAAAAGAGTAAAGTTAATTTCTGAAGGACAATGATTGTTCATTAATGTGTCTATTTGTCAATTTTAAAAATGGTGTCTTGATTCAGGCTGCTATTACAGAATTCTATGTTAGATGCTTTGTATATAATAGAAACTTACCTCTCATAGTTCTGGAGTCCAGTCTATTAAAATGTTCCCTTTCTCCTTCGTCAAATTAGCAGTGAATCCACTTTTAATGGCTTGCTTCCACACCTTGCATATTTTGTTGGGCAAGAAGTCTGAAGTCAACATTTCAGAAGGGCTCCCTATTTAGCACAATGTCTTTAGACACGCCTATCACATGACCCTTCCTCTTAGGGCCCTCATATGATAGTATTAGCAGGCCTGGCAGTAATAGCAACAGACCATCTTTCTATAATATTGTTTAGGAATTAAGAACTGTTTTAGGTATTTTCTGTGTGTTAGACAATTTAATCCTTTCAACAGCTCACCAAGTCAAGTATGAAACTGTCATCCTCAGCACTTCATTTCAGAGGAAACTACGGGACAGAGCCCTGAGAGGGTTTGCCTGAGACTGTGTAGCTAGTAGAAGAAAAGGTTAACATCCTGGGTAGTGATTCTCAACTCTGGTGCTCAGGTCTGCCCTGTAGCGCTCCTAGCCCTGTATCCAGTCCAGATTCCAATTTAATTGGCCTAGAACATTTTGCTTTGTTTTATTTTATTTTTATTTTTAGACAAAGAGTCATTATGTAGCTCAGGCTAGTCTCAATGTCATGATCCTCCTGCTTCTGCCTCTGAGTGTCAGGCTTATAGGTATATGCCACTATATCCACACCGAAAAGGTTTTTAATGCTCCTTGGGTGAGCCGAATGAGCTAGTGGGATTGGGACTGCTGGGAGTCGGATGCCATAGCTTTTATACCACAGACCTGCAAGTGACTCCTGAGCTAGCATCACACCTGCTTAAAGGAGCAGACAACAGAAGGAGGATTCTTGGTAATAAAATGCTAAGAGCCGAGTGGACATTGAGCTGTCCACAGGCTCTTGGGTAACTGATTCAGCAGCCGTTTCTCCATCTGCAAAAACAAAGACTTTAAAGTAAAAGATCTGCTGGTGTTCTCTAGCTCCGTGAGTCCATGAACTCACTTCTATAAAATTCTCCGTAGCCCGTGAGTGAACGACCCTTCAAGAGTGTTCAATTTGGGAGCCGGTTTCCTCTGGCCGACCTTGTTGTGTCCCTAAGGAAGGCAGATGCGTTTTTACTTTTGCTTTGGGTGGAACACAATGAGAGAGGAGGAAACTGCTCGCGTACACAAATCGTGCAGAAGGTAAGGTAACTGGTTTGGAGGGATTATCAGCTGTTTCAGATTCCCCACGCCACTGCCCCCTCCGATGGCAGTGGTAATTGAAAGCTGCCTGTGCTCTGATTGCTGACAGCTGAAGGATTCCTGTTGCCAGGGAACCTCTGGCCCGGTGCCAAGAAACGACCTGATTAATTATCCCTCCCTTTGTGTTGCTCCTGCCCTGTCGCTCCCTCCTCTGAGTGGTGTCCAGCCTCAGGATCTCAGAATGGAGCAATAAGAGCCCCCCTAAATGAACAATCCCTGTGTCCTGTGGCAGAACACATGTCAGAAAGATGTTCCCGCCCCTCTTCGGCCACTCTGCTCTGTGACATACCTGTTGAAAACAATCATAAATTCAAAGTGGATCTGTCTGATCACACCATGTTTCCCCATGGAAGGGTCCAGGAAACTGTTCTCTTTTTTCCTTCAATCTGATGCATTTTGAGATTGCCCAAAATATTATTCTGGAGACCCCAAGATAAAAACAACATTCTTTCATGGTCCGGAGGTTCCTGGTAACTTGGGGCTGACAGATTTAAACCAATAATTGTGCTTGGGATTTTAGTTTGGAAGGTTACTTAGAACTCTGACACCCTTCTGAAATCCAATTACCAAGTGACCAGATTTTACAAGGTTATTAAACAGTCACTGAACTGATGACCCCAGACTCTTAGGACTCCAAGGGAAGAGACATGGACAGTATGTGTGTGCTTATCTGGACCTCGTATACCTCAGAAGGAGAGGTCCCCGACACCAGGGAAGAGACCACATGGAACCAAGAGTCTTTCCAACCATGGTAAATGGTGGATTTCAGTGGCTTTCTCTGTGGGCAGCTTAGTTAGCAGTTTCCATGGGGTCTTTAAGTCAGGAGAGTCTCTGAGTACACAAGAGAGTCTATATTCTGACTTTTTTGCATGTGCCTAACGTAACTAGCTCTGTGATTTTCCACAGGTTTTTCCAACCCCTCTTTAGGGTCCTCTGGTAACAGTCCCCAGGAAGAGGGTTGGATTGCCTCACAACTGAACCTTTCCATTCATCCAGCGGTGTCAGTCACACCAGAGGAGGCTGTTCCACCTAAGGCCTGGCTTTCACTCAGAGACGGCAGTCACTTCCCTGGGAAGCAGATGGATCTTACGTAAATTTCAAACAAATCTTTTAAGAGTAGGGTCCTATCCCGGGGGCAGCTGGAGGGAGGGAAATCCCTCCTCAGAACCTGGCCTTTGAAGTGGGGTCTGACAGCAGTCTTGCTCAGAGCTTTTCACTAGTACAGTTGTAAATTGATTTGGGGGTTCACCCTAATGGACTGGAAAACATGGTTTTTCCTGCGAGAAGCTGATCAGAGAAGTCGTTGTTTTAAAAACCAGTGGAGCTCCTCCCTAAGCCGCCCCTCCAGGGGCATGTTACATTTCCCTGTGGTCAATAAAACAATGCAGTTGTGTTCTTAGAATGGGAAAGCTCAGAAATACAAGGATAGTGGCTTAGGCATAGATTTGTGCCTGAACCATATAAACAAGAGACAGTGGCATCTAAATCACATAGATACTTGGTCACTATCAGTACATGTCTATAAAGTTTAGTGGCTTCTCTTAATGTCTTCCTTCCAAAGAACAATTTATTTAGCCCTTAGAAAACACATTGATTTTTAAATAATAAGATGGCTTTATAGAAGAACTGCTGAGTCTATAATTGTTCTGCTGGTCTCCATAGGCCACAGATTTACTGGGGTATAAAATACCAATTGATATTTTTTTTATCTGTTCACTAAATTACTTTATAACTTTATCTGTTTCCCTAAGAGTGCTTGTTGGGAAATATGATGACATATTAAATTTTACAAGTCACTAGAAGGATATAAACTGGAAATAGAAGATAACGGTTTCTTGCTCACCAAATAGTCAAGGGAACCAATATTGTTCCATAAAACTGGTGTGGCAGCTAGACACATATCCTGACATAGGGTTACTTTTATATAGCTGGGAAAAAAATGTATATACAAAATGACCCCAATCTAATTTATCATAATGAGAAGCAATTGAAAAGAACCCAAATATCTTATTATCAGGGAGGAGTTGAGTGAGACCATCCAGTAGTGAAGATAACTCAAACGAAGCAAAGAAGATGTTTGTGCTGCATTGCTAACAGGTACGTGGGCTGTGCTGTGGATGCCAATCAGGTCGTGCATACGGCTGGGTGGGATGTAAATCAATAAGAGTGCTTCCCAGCACAGAGAAGCCCTGGGTCTGATCTCCAGCACTAGCAAACGATAGAAAGGGGGACTGAGAGAGAGGTGGAAGGGAGAGTGGGGAGGAGGGAGGAGAAGGAGAGGGCTAACCCAGCCTGGCAGTAACCTGGGTTCCTCCTTTGACAGCTGTTCAGTGTCTTAAGACAGAGCACTCAAATCAGAGGGCAGTTTCAGGGAGGACCGAACTCTCCCTCGGCTCTTTTATGGATGTTGTCAGATCAGCCTATTGGTCAGTGCATCCTGCCCCATGGCCTTTGTGCATGGATGTCTTCTGCCAGGATGACCATTCTGTCTTTTCTTCTATGTGCACCTACATCATTTAAGGCGGCACACCCTCCTTTTATATCCCTGAAGACTCCTCATACTCAACAAGAGCCCGTTCCCAGGAGCCCTGGTTGTTTAATCATGTTTCTGATGTGTATTATGTGAACAAATTATAGCTGCAGCCACTGGGATTCTTCGTCATAGCACCCAGGGAATCTCAAAATCGGTGCTCCCACTAAAAGAGAAATGCACAGTGCTTGGCCAGTGTGTTAACCCATGTCGCATGACGAGCTAGTGATCATGACTTAAAGGAGAGCTTGCAGGCCTGACAGCGGTAAAGCTAACAACCTGTATGAGAAAAACCTAGCAAGGCCTCCTGAGCCTGTGCAAGATCACTACCCAGGCTCCCCGGGCTTGGCCCAGGCTTGGCTCAGCCTTGGCACTCGGTGTCTGTCCCCAGCCTGGGTCCCAGCTCATACTAAACACATATCCAAGAGTGATAGTGTCTGTTAGGCTATCAAAGAAGTATACAAGGAAAGTAAAAAATTTCTGTACTCTACTTCTGTGACTAGAAACACAGAAGACAGACAAGGTTCATGACAGAAACAACAGAATGTATCTCAGTATTATTTTTGACAATACAAAATCAATTTTATACTTTTAAAAATAGTTAACCCATCCATATTGTTTGATATTACTAAGGAGAGCTAAAATAGAATCTTAATGTGGCTTATGGGTATATTCAAACAAAGGAGGTTTATTCTTTCTAAATGTGCTTGATATAATCACTGTACTTTATCATTAAAATTGCCAGGTTTTGCAATACAAATACATTAGATTCATAATTAAAACACTATTGTCTACTAATGCCCTCTCAGCCCTTTTCAAAGACAGATGGTTAAAGAAATCCTTCATATTTCCAAGGATCAGTGAGCTCTAGTTGAATGTGCTTCCTCCCTCACGTGCTTTGTGCATGAGTACGGCCAGGTTGGGGGAGAATAAGACAGTGTGAGGACCAAGTACTCTAAGAGACTGAAATTTGCCTGGTGTGGAGCTGACTCTCTAGATAACCACTCTTTCTGTGGGTCCAGAGTACTATCAATTTCTACTGCTCATCAGACAATGCTAGAGGAATGATAAAGCATAAAGACCAGACCAGGATGTACCTCAGGAGCAGATGTTTTGCCTAGCGTGTTCAACACCCTGGGTTTGAATCCCAGAACTGGGAAAAATATAGGTATAGAATGAAGTTGTCGTTTAAGTTCTTGGTGTGATGGGTGTGGCTCAGTGGTATAGCATTTCCCTCTGCCCTATGGTGGTGTGAATAGGAATGGCCCCAACGAGCTCACAGATTTGACTGCTCGGCCATTGAGGAGTGGTGCTACATGACAGGAATAGAAGATTTGTCCTTGTTGAGGTAAGTATGTCACTAAGTGTGAGCTTTAGGTGTCTTTATCTCTTCCTGGTGCCTGCTGATCCACATGGAGAGTTCTCAGCTACTTCTCCAGCACCATGTCTGCCTGCGTGTCGCTATGATGAGAATAGACTAAACCTTGAAACTATGAGCCAGCCCCAATGAAACGTTCTCCGTTATAAGAATTGCAGTAGTAATGGTGTCTTTTCACAGCAACAGAACACTGGCTAAGACAAGTACGCTCAGGGCTCTGGTTCCATATCTAGCACAACACCTGGCCCTAGTGTAATAGAGCATAGTTCCTTGCTCTGCCCCACTCTAGGAGGGAAGAGGCCTGCATAGGATTTCAATCCATTTGCTATAACTCATCGAGCACAAGAAAGCCAATCTTAGTGACAGCAATCAGGTTGGTGGATGTGGGCTAGAAAAGCAACAAGTACCTGGGACCATTCTTCCCAGTGAGGCCATTTTCTACCAACCAGGGAAGGAAATACATACACACACCTCCTCCCCGAAGAGTTCAGGGTATGCTTCCCTTAGAGAGCATATTTCAACAGGAATGGCCTCCCCCGCCCCCCCCCCATACACAGAGTGCCTGTAGCCTCACAGAAACCAGACATCATGGCTTTAGGCAAACCAGGTGCTGGATTTGAAGGTGTGCATTAATGTCACATACTGGAGTTCCCCTTTGGTCTGCTTACTGTGAAAATCCATATTAGTCAATGGGATAGGTGATAGCAGAGGCAGATACCAGGAACTCTTTGCTATCCATGATCCCTGTCATGGAAAAATTAATTTTCCCATAATTAATTAGGTACCATAATTAATTGATTTTCCACTCAGAACATCTGAACAGCAGAAGGGACAGTCTAGCCTCAAGTGTTGACACATTTCTAGCCAAATGCAGAAGTTCACAGTATTTCAGAACGCACAGCATATAGGGCAGACCCTAGAGACACATCTATTCATGTTGTTAGAGACTCTCCTACAGACATTGTTAGAGACCCAACTATAAACATTGTTAGAGACCCAACTACAAACACTGTTAGAGACCCAAATATAGACATTGGTAGAGACACACCTACAGACCTTGTTAAAGACATAACTATAGACATTGTCAGAGACACACCTACAGACATAGTCAGAGACACACCTACACTGTTAGAGACACACCTACAGACATTGTCAGAGACACACCTACAGACACTGTTAGAGACCCAAATATAGACATTGTCAGAGACACATCTACAGACCTAGTCAGAGACACACCTACACTGTTAGAGACACACCTACAGACATTGTCAGAGACACACCTACAGACACTGTTAGAGACCCAAATATAGACATTGTCAGAGACACATCTACAGATGTTGCTAGACTTTTTAAACATTTATTCATTTAATTAATTTCATATGCATATGTGTGGGTATGCATGTGCACATGCATGTATGGAGGTCAGAGGACAATTTGCTAGTGTCAGTTTTCTTCTTCTACTATGTGGGTTCAGAGGACCAAATTCAGGTCATTAGGTTTAGCCACGAGCCCCATTACCTTCTGAGACATCTTACCAGTCCTTGTCAGACTTTCTGAAAGACTTTGAGTAGTCTGAGGACTCCTTTTCCTATCAGTCAGTCTCTTGGCAAGCTGGAGCTCCTTACCCTGGGCAGAAGAGAGTCAGGGAAGAGGATGGCTGAAGTGAGCCGGCCTAGTGCTGAAAACCGAGTCCTCTGAGTCTAGGATTTGCACACTCTCTATGATAGATGGGGGGGGGGACAGAAGGTAGGGATCACACATGGTGGACAGATCTCTGGGTTCATGGCTGGTGGTGGCATGGGAATGAAGTTCCTGGGGACACCAAAGTCAAACCAAAATATAAAACAAAACACAAATGAAACCAGGAACAAGACAGGCATAAAACATTTTCCAAAACGCTTAAAGTATCAAACATACACACACACACACACACACACACACACACACACGCCCCCTGCCCCCACCCCTTCCCCACGTGCATACACATACATATGTGCATGCACACACACACACACACACACACAGATGAAATATATGGTCAAGTGTGCCCATTAAGCCATAGGGGTCAGGCTATTTAAAGAAGGGAAAAGCCAGGTCAAAGAGGAAATCAGAGTTACTAAGCAGGGACTCTTGCCAGAAACCAGGTACTTTTTAAGGTTGAGTCCCTCACATTATTCTCTAGCTTTGACCTCACAGCTTACTGGCATGGTGTGGCCCATAGTAGAAACACCCACAATAGGAACTATACCTTTAATCTTTCAACTCCTATTTTTAATGATGGTTCTTAAACGCTTTAACCTCCCTTGTAGCCACCACCCACCAGAGGTAGTGGGAAAGAAAGGTTACTGGGGGAAGTGGACCTGTTTAGAAAGGTTCTTTGGAGCGAATCACATCTGCTTTGTCTGGAAAGCAGCAGTTCAGTTCACGGGTCAGCAGTGGCAGCTCTATCCTCCTGCAAACACTTCATGGATTCACCAACAGACCAGTTCGGTGGAGTTGGGATAGCAAACACGAATCAGCAGCGGTGGCACTACCTAGCAGAGACAGGCAGGCCTCAGCCTGGCATTAGTCAGCAGGGAAGCGAAGATCAGTGAAGATGCGAGACCCACAAGCACTGCACAGCTGGCTTTATAAGCAAGTCAAGCTCTGCCTCCATCACTGTCCGTGGAGTCCTTTTTATATCCTCCAAACATCACGTGTCCTCCACGGGTCTTGCCTCAGCAAGTAGTCTGTCTCAGCTGACCACTCTGCCAATCAGCCCAAGTCCGAGGGAGAAACTGCAGCACCACCAGAAGTTTTTGGGCGCATTTCTCTCTATGGAGTCCCAACAAATGCAACTCAATTACACAATGTAAGGAGGACCAATACACGCGTGTCGTTAGAAAATTATCCTTCATCCCATGTCCTTTCACATGCTTGCTTTAGCAGAACATCTTTTCACATGCGTCTGCTTCAGTGAAACGTTCCTTCATGAGGAACTTAGCCTTTCACCTGTGTCCACTTCAGGAAACCACTCTTTCCTGTGTTTTTACCCCAGCAAAACACTATCCAACACAACTAACTTTCCAAAGAACCCTTAAGTTTCCACTTCAAGGAACAGCACTATGAATCCCACAGGACCAGTGAGAGTTAGCTGGGGACCAAGAGCAGGTGCTATGATAAAGGGTTTAGCCCTGGGAACATCCTTGTCTAAAGGTTAATGCATAATGAGCCCATTTTGTAGCTGGAAAAACTGAGACTCAGTGACTAGTCTCCAGACGCAGAGGAAGAGAAACAAATGTCTGGGACTCAAATACCAAGTCTGTCTGGCTTCAGAGCCTTTGGCTACAGTATTTAGAGTAGATAGCTTTTTGTTTATTAGGAGGAGGCATTCCAACAGTGTTCCAAATGTGGTGTTTAAAGCAGGCAATGTGAAAAGTCACGGAGGAGACACCTTTAAATCATGCCTTGGTGGAGCTGTGTGAACCGAGGCAGTCCCTGCCGCTCCCAGCTGCAATTTGCTATGAGTTGAGATGAGAGAGAAGAAAATTCCACAGTAGAATGGTGGCCAAAGAAGGCAGCCCCCACTCCTGTACCAGTCACCCACCACCAAGTCCCAGAAACTTTTCAAAGAATCTGGGATGCCAGGGATTGGGGATCTGTAGGGTCCCAGCTCATACTGAGAGAGCAAGGGGAATGTGTGAGCACTAATAGCACTTATGGGTGAATCTGGGGAGCACTGCCTACATGCCTGGGGAGCACCACTTACATGCCTGGGGAGCACCGCTTACATGCCTGGGGAGCACCGCTTACATGCCTGGGGAGCTCCACTTACATGTACAGAGCAGCAGGAGTCTGGCTGGGGAGGCTCATTGACACAGGGATTCTCAGACTTCAGGTTCAAACATTTTTATGCAAATCTCTCCTCTGAATCTTTCCTAAGGATTTTACACAGTGTTGCTGAAATTTTGACATTTATTATGTTTTATTGTAATAATTTCATAAGTGATGGCAAATATTACCAAGAAATATATTATTTTACGCATTTCTTAAACTTCTAGTTACCTCTCCATAACAGGTATTTGCTGTGTTTTCAGGAAAGGAGGAAGATGTTCCACTCACACACACACACACACACACACACACACACACACAGAGAGAGAGAGAGAGAGAGAGAGAGAGAGAGAGCTCTTAGGGTGGTGTAGATGCTTTCAGGCATTTGCTGAAGGCAGAAGCCACATTCTATGATACAAGTTAGGTGTTTACTTAATACACAGAAACTGAAAAGGGAGTTAATTTTTGGAAATTCGAGGAGATGGCCTTCATAAACAAACCCTTAGGTTGGCTGGTGACACTCTTTAAAAAGGAGAAGTTATGAAGGGAGAAAGAAATAGATGGCAGAGATCAAGGACGGAGGTGGCCCTGTAAAGTCCCCTTATTCACATGCACAGAGTCACCCAGGTATTCTTTGTTGCATATCCTCAGGTCTTACATATCTTCAGGTCTTCAGGTCTTCTATATCCTCAGGTCTTACATAACCTCAGGTCTTATATATCCTCAGGTCTTCAGGCCTTGCATATCCTCAGGTCTTACATATCCTCAGGTCTTACATATCCTCAGGTCTTATATATCCTCAGGTCTTCAGGTTTTGCATATTTTCAGGTCTTACTTATCCTCAGGTTTTGCATATCCTCAGGTCTTATATATCCTCAGGTCTTATATATTCTCGAGTCTTATTCTGCTTTTCAAATCTTTCTTATTTTAAATAATTAATTTTATTTTATGTACATCGGTGTGAACTGGAGTTACAGACAGTTGAGAGCTGCCATGCAGGAACTAGGAATTGAACCCAGGTCCTCTGGATGCACAGCCAGTTCTTAACCACTGAGCCGCATCTCCAGCCCCTGCTTTTCAAATCTTTAGACAGTTTTTTAAAGGAGAATGAAGATACATAGGTAAAATGACCTGCCTAGGACAGCCCACCAAAACAGATCTAGGAACGGAGACCACAGCCAAGCCCACTGTGGAATGGGAGTGGCCCAGTCTGTTGTGGGGTTAATTCATAGGACTTTTTCAGAGAGGCCTTCGTCTGTCACATGAGTCACTATATGGAATGATTTAACCAAAGTCACTCTGAAGGCAGGGGATGGATTTAATGATGTCTAGAGGTTGTCCCAGCCACATGACAATAGTTTTCTTGATCTCTAAGATTGCTATTGGACCTCTGTAGAAATAGAGTCCATGTCTAGGAAGTGGGGCTTGGGCTCAGCTCTGGTTTCTGACTTGTGGGGAAGAGGTTTAACAGAAAAGACCTTTGCCCTTTGTCTGTCTTTCTGATAAGAGGGTCATACTGTCAATCTACCAATCGCCACCTACCTGGGCCTTGAGGTCCAGCAAACAGCAAGGGTTCAGAATAAAGATGATTCTCCCAGATTTTGTCTCCGAGGATCCTTAACGTAATCTGGAAATTCTGGAGTCGTCTACACCCCTGATCCTCAGGGCAGCCCCCGCAAAGGCCAAGAGTGCCTAGAAGGCTTCTTTGGGTTAATTCTCTCTCACAGTTACAGATCATTTCCTGGATAACAAACTGCCACCATTTTGACTCCACAACCATTTAGTACAGTGAAGAGTTGCTGTAGCAACGTGATTCTGCCTCAGGTTGACAGACATTCATGCTTGCCAGTTCTGAAGAGAAAATTAGGCATACAAACTGTACCAGAGAATATATATAACATAGCTACAAATTATGAATCTATTATTGTTGTCTTTTAACTTGAAAACTTTTTTTCTTGTAAACATTTTTTTAAAGATTTATTTATTATATGTAAAGTACACTGTAGTTGTCTTCAGACACTCCAGAAGAGGGCGTCAGATCCCATTACAGATGGTTGTGAGCCACCATGTGGTTGCTGGGATTTGAACTCAGGACCTTCGGAAGAGCAGTCAGTGCTCTTAACCGCTGAGCCATCTCTCCAGCCTGTAAACATTTTTTAAGATTTATTTTTTCCATATATTTTATGTGTATGAGTGCTATCTTCATGCACACCAGAAAACAGAATTAGATTCTATTACAGAAGGTCGTGAGCCACCATGTGGTTGCTGGGAATTGAACTCAGGACCTCTGGAAGAGCAGTCAGTGCTCTTAACCACTGAGCAGTCTTTCCAGCCCTGTCTTTTAATTTTTTGATACAAGTTCAAGCATCTATAAAAACAGCACACTATGACTAGGCTTTATCTACCTGAAGCCTAGCTTCAATGTCGATCAGCATGAAGATGTTTGTACACATTCTCCTTCTCCTGCCCACTCAGATCTTCATTATTACTGCCTGTTATCATTGTGGTGCTAAGCACACATCCTACCATTGAGCTGCAGCAATGAACTGTTTTATTTATCTCTGTTTGTAGCAATAAAAATTGAACCCAAGGCTTTGAGCGGGCTAGGCAAGCGCTCTACCACTGAACCTCATCCCAGCTGCACTACATTATTTTAAACAGATTCTTGATATCATATTATTTCACCCACATACCCTTCAATATAGATTTCTGAAAGGTCAGGCTTCTAGTAAATGATTTACATGAAAAATCTATAAGAGATTAAAAGAAAAAAAATCCAGGATACTAATTCTACCTTCCCACATAAATCAAACTGCAACTATTCATTTTTATTATGCCCTGATTTCAGACACTTTACATGTTGGCCTAAGATCCATTAATACTATATAGCAGCTAAATTTGCCAAGGTTATCTCATTCAACTCTTACAACAACTCTAATATCATGTTTTCTCCACAAGGACAAAGAGACCTGGTTCAGTCAATGGCTTCAAAAGTTTAGCGCCCATAAGTGGGACTGAGGCTTGATGTGGCAGAGTGCTTGCCCAGTGTCTACTTTGTCTCTGGCAGCACACAAATGGATTTGTTTTTAGATCCGTCCTAACCTGACCATTGTGTATTTAGCTTGCAATATGTCTGATGTCAAGCAGTACAGGTTTCCCCTTAGTTTTCTTTTCTAATCTTTCTCTCTGTCCCTGTCTTGGTCCTCTCTCTCTCTCTCTCTCTCTCTCTCTCTCTCTCTCTCTCTCTCTCTCTGTGTGTGTGTGTGTGTGTGTGTGTGTGTCTGTCTGTCCGTCTGTCTCTTGCTCACCTGAAACTTATGATCTGTCTTAGCCTCCCAAGTGCTAGAACTGTGGAACATGCACGGTGCCTAGCCTGGAGATTGAACCCAGGGCTTTACACACGCTGGGCACCTGGTACCAGCACCATGCCACATCCACAAACCATTTTCCTCATGAACTGTTTGATCCTGAGCCATACTCTTTGATGGAAACATCTGCAAAGTCTGACCCCTGTGAGCCAGTACTGAGACAATAGGGAACCTACCAGACATGTCACTTGCCCTGTCTTTCTTGATAAGAAGGGTCAACAGCTAGGTGTCCCCATTCAAGTTTTGCTGCTTGGGTCTTTATTTCCTTAGCCAGCCCCCCGAGGCTAGAATCCAATCCCCTGTTTGCTGGTTTGCCCTTTGACTTTTTCTCAGACTGAGTGAGCACTGAGCCCAGCACAAAAACTGTACCTAGTAAATAGTTTGTTTAGATGTGAGAGCCTGGATTCTTTTTATTTCTCTAATCATACAAATTGTAGTGGATCTGTCAGTGAGCAGCCACCTAATTCAGAAAAAAAATTTCAGTTCAAAAGTGAGGTACAGTGTTTTACTACCCACTCTTTGCCCAATATGATTTCCAGTGACTTTATACAGACATCCTTTTTGACATTTGTCTTGAAAAAAAAATTAGAGCTCTATTATTCAAAGTTTAGTATTAATATTTTAGTCCTTGAGAGCCTTTGAATTATTTTACTTTTATTTTACTATGATACATGTATGAGTGTTCTGCAGGCATGTATGTATGTGCATCACATGTGCCTGGTGCCCAGAGCAGTCAGAAGAGGACCTTTCTCTTTGAGATTTCCCAAGGACTGAAACTAAGGATCTATTTTCGCAGGAAAGTATCCTGGCCTAAAAGAATTAAGGCAAGAATAGGGGTGATGAATAAGATACCCTAGAAGGGCTTGCAGCAGGCTTCTCGCTTCTCACTTTGCTAACTTTTATGTCTTCACTTCCCTTAACCTGCAGGGATTTTTCCCAGGAGATTGGTTGGCCCATGGACAATTCTTGGTGCTCTCTATTGGATTATCATAGGTTCTGGGGCCTGCAGTTGCATATGACCTCAGTGGACACCTGTGGGCACACATGTGCTGCTCTCTTTGGGTTTGTTGTCTCTGTTTCTCATATGGCCACAGCAGCCACTTCCTGGTAGCCCCCTATGTAAGTGATACAGTCCCTCTCACCTTTATAACCCTGTACCTACTCATCCCCTGGGCACTTCGACTTGTATGGCAACCAGTCACTTAAAACCTGAGTCTGAAATCAAACAGAACATCTTCACCCTGACCCTTTTCTCTTCAGGATTTCTCTTCAGTCAAACCATTCAGCCAGCACCCAAAATCAGAAGCCTGGGCCTTCCCTGTCCCTTCCCTCTCCTTCATTCTCATTTGGTTATGACTAGAATTCACGTCTTCCGTCTTTGAAATCAAATGCCCTCTCTCCACATCCCCTTCTGGGGTCAGATTCTCTCCTCCCCTGCATCAGCACCCTGGTTCTGCCTCCACACCACCTTATTCACTTCCCCTGGGAGGTCTTTCTGTTCACCTGCTCCCCTCAAGGACACAGAGCTAAATGCTGTGTGCGGTCAGACCCCAGCTTATCCTGGGCACAATAACTGTACATTTTCTTTTATATCTTTCCCTAATTCACTGTAAACTTCTTGAGGGGCTGAGTTTTATCTATGACTAGCCAGCTCCCAACAGAGCCCGACACGTGGTTAACACGCTGTAGACTCAGTTGAGTAGAAGATGATTTGAAGCCTTGTGGTCCTGGGGGAACCTTGCTCAGGGCCTGAATGTAATGGTAGCTTTTGCACATGAGACTTTGGACAAGTTTGCCTAAAGTTAAATCCACACATTTAACATAAATGTTGTGAATACTCTAGGCCAGAAATAAAATGGACAGCTGAGTCAACTCAGACCTAGAGATCCTGTTTGTTCTCTTTCCAGTAAGATGTACTATAGAATATACTGTCTGGCTACAGGAGGGATTCTAAACAACAGAACAGTAGTAGTTATCACTTACTGAGAGCTTCTCAGCTGTTAGCTGCTTTGCTGTGTTCCAGTGTCTATGTGAATCTTTTATTTGATCCTAACAACTGTATGAAAATTATGTATTATTAACCCTATTTCATAGTCGAGGATGCTGGGACCCAGAGCAGTTAAAGACATGCTTAGGGGCTGGAGGGATGGCTCAGTGGTCTAGAGCGACCGTTGCTCTTCCAGAGGACCAGTTGTTGCTCTTGCGAAGAACCAGGTACAATTCCCAGCACCTACATGGCGGCTCACAACCATCTCTAATTCCAGTTCCAAGGGTCCTGGCACAGTCTTCTGACCTCTGTGTGACCTACTGTGTGACCTGGTACACAGATATACACGCTGCCAAAACACTCATACGCATAAAATAATTAAACTTGGGTCACATGAGAAAAGACATGCGCATGGCCTCCCGAGTCAGCGGAGGCAGCAGATGTGGACTGACTGCGTTTCTTCAGAGGGCACATTTGCTCATCAGCGTTTGGGTACTGGTGTGTATGTGATCAAATCTACGTTCCAGCTGGACTCTCAGACTATGGGGACAGTAGCTAAGACATGTGAGGTTTTGGGGGCATGCAGGGCAAAACCAGAATTTTATTCCTGGTGTATGTCTGTATATGTATGTGTATATATGTGCACATGCACAGATACTTCATTATTTCTGATAGTTACCCAATTTCAGACAACCGACAAAATAGCACATGCTAGGATGTTTCACATTCTCCTTTTCAGCCATGATTAAATGGAAATTCACTAAGAAAGCATTACTCCTCAAAATTTTCTCTTTTCCTCCCAAACTATCATTCTGGAAGGGCATTTACTCATGTTACTTGATCTGAATAAGAACTGGAATCTGTGGCGTAGACAGAATATGTCTACTCTAATGCTAAGTTACAAAGATTTTTTTTTTTAAAGCTTCAGTCATGGCAAAACACTAATCTGTTTTTCTCCTTACAGCCCATACAGCATCAACTTCGTAACCTTGGCTTGTTTTGCTTTTATTTGTGGAATGGGAGAGAAATTGTGGGTCAGAAATGTGTTGGCATAAATACCACCCGACTTAAAAAGGTAGGAAAAAAATAAACCACCTTCGACTGGGCAGTTTCTGGAATCAACTGAGGAAAACCAGCTTCAACTAAATTTGGTCAGAGAGTCCGCACCTCCCGCCCGTGCCTGGGAGGTTTGTGGTGGCTTCCTTAGCTGCCTTTTTTTTTTTTTTAAAACAAAACATTGAAACAAACAGCAGCTGTTGGTGGGTGGTAAAAGGGTAGCTTTGTTGTTTTGTGTTTTTGGAGGGCCGCTACTTTGTATTGCCAACAAGAAAAGCAGGAGCCAATGTGGCTGTGGAGTGTGGCACCACTGTAGAGAAGAGAAACAGGAGCCTATTAAAGTAGGGTTTCCTTATTATCCGTTTAGAGTGTGTCAAGCTCTGGTTCTAGCAGCCATGCTCACAATGACTATGATGACTGCTTTCTTCATTGTTAAATGCCAATGCTGTTGGTTTGCATCGCTTAAAAACACATCTTTGGTGTTTACCTCATGCCTCAAAGTCTCAAGATTTAAGAAAATGTGAATTTTTTTTTAACAATTAGGAAAGCCAGCAAGTTATGACAAAAATCACAGATGTGGTACTTAAAACAAGTCCCCCAAGGGCTGTGCATGAATGAATGCATTAATTATTGCTTCAATATTAAAAACTACACGCCAAGGAGGCTGTGGGTAAAATTGCCTAGCAATCCTGTGAGCTTCTCAGACTGGCTTCCGGATTTTCCTGGTTTCAAGCTGCCTGTCTGGAATCCCTAGGGGCTGGGGGGATGTTTTAGAACAGAGGTCAGTAGCCTAAAATTGTGTCCAAAAGGTTATTATTCAAAGTAAATGATCAATGACTCATTAAGCTACCATCAGATTAATGGCTTTTTAACATCCTTGGAAAATGAGCAATTTTGCATAGTAGGATGGACTTAAAAGATGCTGAGAAAACAGTTATGGGATTGTGAATATGAGTGGGAAAACATCACAAATACAACTTCAAATGTGTGAGACAATATTCTAAACACTGGATTTGCTGCTGTCTGTACAAGAGTCAATTAGGTGGACTCACTGGTTAAAACTCACGCGACTGTATTTTGAGCTATTTGCATGTCCCTATGTAAATTATAATTCTACCGATACAAAAAAAAATTATTCTGACTCTCAAGGTCATAAGCAACAAAGCTCGCTCAGCCTCTTGAAGGAGACAGGAGAACTAACCGTACATAATGTGATGTAGCCTGAACAGGATCCAAAAACAGAAAAAGGAAGTGAAAAGTTAATGAAATCCAATGAAATCTGAAGCGTGGTTAATAATGATGTGTTAACATTAGTTCATTAGTGGTGACAAATGCCCCGACACTAACATAGTTAATCATGACTAATGTTGAAGATGGAAAACCTTGAAGGCAGTGGGAGACTCAGCAACTTTTCTTTAAGTCTACAACTATTCTGTAAGTTTTAAAGGTTTGCTTCTAAAAATAAAAACATGAAATAAGGACCATGACAATGTGTCATTTGTGAGGACATTGAATGAAAGTTGAGAAAATGAACATAAAATACCAGAGTACATTATTTCAGCCAGTGAGAAGTAGCCAGAGAGAGTGGACATTTTTGTTTTCAAATTTTATTTGGCATTGCCACAGAATAGATACTCCTCTACCAGGATCACTCTCCCTTGATAAAACAGCAGAGATGGTCGCTAGAGCTACCCTATTATGTATCCAGGCTAGTGTTAAAAGGTGTGGTATGGTAAAAAGAGATGGTTTTATTTTCAGCACAGAATAATCATTACTGTAAATTAACATAACCAACACGTGCTTAAAATTCATCATCCATGAGCTGCACACGATTTTATAGAGAGAAAATTCACTCGTCCCTTCCAAAACATTTCCTTTTCTGGTGTGTTTATACAGATGTGTAAAAATAACTCGCTTATAATGCCATCGACATCTCTTTGTTAAGCAAGCCTTTATGCTATAACCCACAATTATCATAATTAAATCCCGTTGATCTTCCCCTTGACACACAGGAATCCTTCCTCCTAGTTCGGTGGTGTCAATGATAATCAGCCCTTGCAGCTGCTTGGAGGAGCTGGGCACATCTCTCCAAGTATGTCTGGTGTCGCCACATCTGGCCTGGGTAGAGATGCGTCTTCCTTGGCAGAATCTTTTGTGGTGCGCAGCTCCATCGGGACCATGCCTCGTGACAACGACAAATCGCCACCCCCTTTCTTCTTCAATTAACAGTTCTGGGACAGAGGTTGTGGGCCAGGATTAGCGCCAACACAGACCGAGATGAAGACCAGGAAGGGCAGGAGTAGGAAGAGGCTGGCCGCCACTGCGGTCACTGCAAACAGCTCCATCTTCAGTTTAGCACGCGTGACCAGGACTCCCGGACTGCAGTGAAGCAAAGGGTTGCCATGGGAACCGCAGTGGCGCCCCCCGCGGAACCCCGCGTTTATTACGGAGAATCGATCTGCACCAGACCCTGAGGCTGCTACTGCCGAGGCCGCTGGAGGCTAGCCAGGGGGAAGCGAGGGGGGGGTGGGGAGCAAAGGCGCAGGGCATCCGCCCCTCCTCCACCCGCCTCCATCCATCCGGGGTCAAGAACAGCAGAAATTGCGTTTAGTGCAAATTGCTGAAGCTCCCTACTCCGTCCTCAGTGGTGGGTGGCGCGGTGGCTCCCGAGGAGCAGAAGGCAGGGAAGGTCGGAGCACCCGTGCCATGAAGCCCCTTCGTCCCCTCCGTAGCCTGCCACCGCAGCGGTACGGGAATCAAAGGCCTGTCGCGCTGAGGACCCCCCCGGGATCCTGCGGGGGGGGGAGCGGAGGCGGGCAGGATCTGCCCCCCCCCCCCCACTGCATCCCACAAACTGTAGGTGAACAAGTTCGAGGCCTGAGGGCGGGCTTGCAGGTCCATCCCCCAGCCAGGACAGCACTTAATCACCGTGTCCCCTGCGGCGTGCCCCTAAGGCTGGAAGGAAAAGAAAATTCTGCCGGAATCTTCCTTACAAAATCGTTTCCTTTACTAGCCCTCAATCCCGGGAGCCAGGGACACTTGAAGGCGCGGTTGGGGTCCTGAAGGAAGAGATAGGGTCTGGACTAGAGTCTCTGTTCGCGGCCCCCGAGACACACGAGTCACACGTCCACCTTCTCTCCCGACTGACTTTCCTGCTCCGGTAATTAAGAGAGAAGCGCAGAGGCGGATTCACCCCATTTTGCTCATCAACCTTTCTCCTCCCCAGTCATTGCGAAGCCCCTGGCCTGGGAGACTCGGGTTCCTCTCCTGGGTGGCGAAGGCCCTCTCGCTCCGGGCTATAAATATTAATAAGCGGCACGGCTCCGGGCTTAATTATCTTCCCTTAATTGTAGCTCAACCAAAACTCCAACCTCCTGCTACTCAGGCCTCTCTAAATCGGGATTATTTGGTTTCCGTGTCTGGAGGCCCTTTCGGCTCAAAGTCTTTTGTGTTGTGCCGCCAAACCTGGAAACCATATGCTGTGCCTCTGAGCGGGTTAAAATCATCCTTAGAGCAATGACGCCTCTCCTTGCACTGGATTGCCTACGTTCGGGGCAGTCTTCCGCTCCCTTTCCCTGAACCTGGGACTCCCTACTACCAAAAGATTCCGCCTCTATCTCTTTTTCCCAAATCCCCAGGATCCTTAGGCAGCAGTAGCCTATAGGGGTTTGTCAGATAAGGGTGGGGCACGGAATTCGCCCAGCAAACGACTCGACGACTCCTAACTCAAGGGAAGGGACTCGTCATCCCCGCACCGGAGAAAGCAGCCTGCACCGTTCCACTGTGGCAGGACTCCTTGGGTTCATTTGATCCGGCTGCACTGGGAAGTCACCCTTGTGTCACTACCTGAGCGCAGCCTGCTCCTTGCCGAGGGCTTTTCTCGGTGCTTCTAGAATTCAGTGTCAAGAAAGCGGGATGCCAGGAGCCGGGCTGAGCCCTCTCCCCTGGGTAGCAGGTGGGAGGAGAGAGAGGTCGTGGCAGCCTGCAGTTCACTGTCCTTCCAGCGCTCCAGATCCACGATGCCAAAGCTTAAACTTAAGCCCAAGGTGTTTGCTTAACAAGTTGGATATCTGGTTCAGTCCACTGGCTATAGAGTGCGCCTGGCTTCTGGGCGCAGACTATGGTCTCTCCAGCACCTTAGTTTTGTGATTCTTCATCTAGAGACTAGGGGGGAGAGCTCAGGAGATACCTCATCTCCAACAGCAGCCGCTAAGGCCTGGCGCGCCCCAAGTGCGGGGTGGGGGGGGGGGATCCAGCCTTGCTAATTCAGGGGAGGTCAGCAAACCGTGGGGAACATTATTCCTGGTGTATTTTAGTAGGTCTGCTTTGTCCTGGTGCAGACCTGACTTAGATTTCCAAGGCACTGTCAAAGTCTATGAGAAGCAGCTCTAGTTCAGTTTATTTTAGCTCCTGGGTACCCACAAACAACTGCCTAAGGCAGATAGAGCGTGCCCTGCTCGGGGTTATTATGATCATTTACAAATGTAACCGTTAAAGGGGCACAATTCATGTAATCCTAGCCCTCTGGGTGAGGCAGGAGGATTGCAAATTAGAGGACAGTCCGGGCTATGTAGACTCTGCTTCAAAAAATGAAGCAAAATATTAAATATAATTGTCTATTTACATGATAACCATTTGAGTCGCATCAAAAGAAATGTTCAAAATACTAAGAATTTAAGTAATATCCCCCCAGTAGATAAATTAGCACTGAATATATTTCAGTTAAAAATGCATATCTGTCACAGAAGTCCAATTATAAGAAACTTTCACAATCTGAAAGATCAGTAGTCAAAGTGACAGTCACTGGACTTTCCCAAAGCCCAAACATCTACTAAAATCACCAGAAAGGAATCCACTTCAGATACTTCAGGTAGTTTCTGGTGGGGTTTTGGAGGCAAGATCAGTTTTACATTTTGGCCAAACTAACATTCCCTATGTAATTCACATAGACCAGTGGTTCTCAACCTCCCTCATGCTGGGACCCTTTAATACAGTTTCTCACGATGTGGTGATTCCAGCCATAAAATTATTTTAGTTGCTACTTCATAACTGTAATTCTGCTACTGGTATGAATCATGATGCAAACATTTATAGAGATAGAGGTTTGCCCAAAGGGTTGAGAACAGCCGACATAGACTCTAGACCAGCAGCAAATATTTGACCCAGGCCCAGAGCTGGGAGACCTGTCTTGGGTGGTTAGACCGGAAGTCTGAAGAACTGCAGCAGACCAGCTTTGGCTTTGCCACTTTCTTTGTCACCGTCCAACCTGAGGCCGCCAGAGTGAGAAAGAGGCCGCATGAGGAGCAAGAGCCAGACTGAGCATTGAGCAAGACAGATGTGGGCGGAGCAAGACAGATGTGGGCGGAGCAAGACGGTTGTGGGCGGAGCAAGACAGATGTGGGTGGCATTGATGGGCATTTGGGCGGGCAGGCAGACTTTGAAAAATTACTATCCCGCACTTTGTCACTTTGCAGATGCTCAGTACAGATGTTGAGTGACCCAGAGCAGCAGTATGAGAATGTGTTTCAGCTTCCTCTGAAGGGGTTTCCGGGTTTGTGTGCCTCTTTCCGAATCAGGACAGAGCCTTTGTGGAGGAACTCTTGCTCCCATCCCACTTTTTCTGCTGGAGTGAGTGGAGGCGGGAATAATGAGAGTGGGCAGCTACAAAAGCCTCTTGTTCTAAAAAGAAAGAAAGAAAGAAAGAAAGAAAGAAAGAAAGAAAGAAAGAAAGAAAAGAGAAAAACGCAGAACGGCAGCTGGAAACCTAGTGGGAGTTTTCTGGGCTTTTCTGGATCAGGCTTTTATTTCAACCAAACATAGCTGCACATGGCTGAGAGAAGTGTTAAGAATATTTCTCCATTAATGATAGTCCTGAGCTATCTCTCTCACACACACATTTATACTCTTATACTCACACTCTTATACTCACCCACATACATACTCACAGATCTGCCTGTCCCCTTGGCATTTTGTATTGCATATTTTAAGTTGATAAAAACCAAAGTCATGTACCAACTTGTATTTGCCTCTGAGAAACCCTATGCATAACTCATCTTCCCCGGTAGTAAAAGGCTCCGAAAGCTGGTTTTTGAATCCTGAGATCCCCGACTCACCCCAGGATGATGCAATACTAGAACAGGGCCCGGAAAGCTGCAGTGTCTGTCATGGGCTGGCTGGGCCTGGCTGGGCTTGGCTTTGTGGTACCATGGAGAACTGGACCAACCAAGAACTCTTGCTGCCTCATCCAGCCTTTGCAATACCTCCATCGTGGTAGGACTTCAGGTGGAACCAACTTCTGCATCTTGCAACTGCCGCTTTTAACTCGAACAGGCAGATGAAGCAGAGGCCAGAGGAGGCGAGGGATCGCTCTCAGAGAGGTGGAGCGTGGGCTCCCGCCCCACTTTATAGCAAAGGACAGACTGGAGGGATCGCTTTCAGAGAGGTGGAGTGTGGGCTCCTGCCCCACTGTATAGCAAAGGAAACCACGGTCAGTTTCAGGACTGATGACTTTACACTGCATCTCTCCACGGTGGCTGACTGAAGGTAGGCCCAGGCAATTGGACTGGCTTCACTGAGAAGCTTCAGGGTATGTTATATACACATGTATACATTCACCTGTCTTGGACCTGACACAATGCCTGCATTTATAAAGTACAGATAGCCAGACACCCTCCATCCACTCTCTGAAAACCAACACTCATCTACCTTACTTGGTGTAGGCTTAAGATGACAAGCCTGGAAACTGAGAGAATTAATAGAGTCTCTCTTCTGATTAGGCTTTCCTATATGCTGCTTATAGTGTCCCAGGTCCTCGGCCTGCCATCATGAAAAATTCTGGGACGAGGTAGGAGACTGTAGAAGGAAGTAGGTATCCTTTGACAGATAGAGCTGACCCTAATAAGTAACTGGAAATTTGGACAATTTTGCAAACTACTTATATATACATGACATCAGCTTCATTTCACCAAAGGGAGCCTACTTGGCAGTGGCAGACGGGAGCGCTTGCTGGGTGCACGGCTCTATGCTGAGCATCTTGTACGTCGACACTCAGTTTAACCCTGTGGGGTTTTTAATGGATAATCTTTTAAAATATACATTTAGGTTTATTTTTACCTTGAATCATCTGCATGTGCATATGAGTTTGTGTGTGTGACTACAGGTGTGCTGGAGACCAGAGGTCAGATCTCCTGGAGCTGGGGTTGTAGACAGATATGGATACAGGGAAGCAAACAGGAGTCCTCCGTGAGAGGAGTATCTGTTCTTAACTGCTGACTCAACTCTTCTGTCCTGATAGTCTTTGCTTTAAAGGCAGGAAAACTAAGGCTCGGAGATATTCTTTAATATCGGTAAGTGATACAATCAGGATTTGACTGGTTTTCTCACTTGTGAGCTAGCACAAGCTGTCAAATAGAGGAAAACAGTTTCAGCAAAGCTGTAGCCACTGAGACCGAGGAGCTTCACTTGTGGCATAGGTTTATATTATCTGACCGCGAGAACACCTTTCAGGCATTCCTCCCCCCCCCCCAGCCTTTTGTTTCTTCCTACAATTTGAGATCTGGAATTCCTGGAGTAGTGCCTGAGCAGGGGGTCATCTAAACATGTCCACAGAGTTCAGAGAAGAGTTCCCATGCAGAATCTGGCTGGGTGACCCGAATGTAGGGCTTACCTAACCCCAGTAGCATTTAATATCTTACATCAGTTGGGTGAGTTAAACCAGAGGAAAGGATGAGGGATAAGGATATCTTAAAAGCAAACAAGGAGAAAGTAGACAGGAGCATCCTGAAACCAAAAGAAAAGCAGAAAGCTTTGGGGACAGAGACACCGAGAGTGAATGACTAATGCTCAGACATATGCCTTGTTTCTGTTCAAAATATTTGTAAAGCAAGTATGTATTTTCTTTAATCCTCTGAATCCATTTCTTCAAGCTTGCATTCCATTGCTGTGATAAACACCATGACCAACAGCAAAATGGGTAAGAAAAGTTTATTTCATCTTAACAATTCATCATGAAAAGAAGACCGGGCAGGAACTCAAAGCATGGAACTCAACTTGTGCCCTCGAGAAGTGTCCATGGGGGAATGCTGATAACGGCTTGCTCCTCATGGCTTGCCCAGTTCTCTTCCTTATACAAACCAGGAAGACCACCTGCCTAGGGGTGACGCCGCCTACAGTGGTCAGGGACTTCTCACACCAATTAGTAATCAAGAAAATGATCACAGACCTGACTGCAGGCCAATCTGGTGAAGGAGTTTTCTTAAGCGAGGTTCCCCCTTGATGAACAAAGACAACAACAAAACTAGCATGCCATTTTCAGTAAATTATTCTTAAGCTTAGAGTGTTTATGCTCCAAAACACCTATGTTTTTTTCTCTTCTCTCTCTCTCTCTCTCTCTCTCTCTCTCTCTCTCTCTCTCTCTCTCTCTCTCTTTTGTTTCTTACACATCGCTTCATCAATTCCTCCCCTCCCTAAGAAGTTAGATAGAACATGTTATCTTTTTCAGGAAATGGGTGCAGAAAAACAAAACAAATGAAAAGTTGTCTTTTGCATGCATGGCACCAAGTACAGTACTTTGGGCACATTTTTCTGATTTCTTCCTCCAATAACCTTGAGTTACAGATTTGATTGGCTCCTTTTGACACATTAAGAAACCAAAATCCAGCAGGGAATCGATTGGTTATGTATAACATTTCCTCCATTATATTTCCTAAAAGGTATGCCTGTTTCCTTGTTTCCTGATACCAGCTGTTAGGAAGACTGGAAGAAGACCAGTTTATCTCTAAGACAGTTCAGAACTCTTGTCTTGTGTCTCCATACCTCTCAAAGCAATACCAAGAATTTTCTCTTTGCTTCTATAGAGAGCATTGTGCTGCTAACAGAATGAGCTGGTTTCTAGAATGCTAGTTTGATAAGAGTGGAGGGCTTTCTAAGGGAGAAACACTTTTAATTAAGTAGATGGGAATGAATAAGAAAGCGATTGAGGGTTTTTTTTTTCTGCTTCATAAAATGCACTTGGCTTATTTAAAATGCTGAGGATGTGCTCGAGTGCGCAGTCCTTTTTGCCTGGCCCGATGTTAGTATACTACTTCATTAAATGGAAATACGCCATTATTAAAATAATGTTCAATCAGCCACAATCCATCATCTACTCTCATACGACTGCTTTTGTTCTCAAACAATGTACTTAAACGTGAATCATTTTTATAAGAATAAGCATATTGTTTGCTATTTTATTTAATGCCCTATTATATAAACATCTCATTATTTCTATAGATTATTAAGAAAACGACTGTGCCAACCCTTTTGATGATTTACCATAATATAGTAAATAAGCTATGCCCTTGAAAATGAAAAATTAACTTTCTTCAGAAGCCAGTTTTTGGTCTTTGATGGGTATTGACAATGGAGGCTGCCAGGCATTAAGTACTCCGCACGGGCCCTCTGCTAAGACGTTTGAGAGCACATATAATTTCAGCCATGGAGAACAAAGATCACAGGGGATAGTTTTATTAATCTCCTTTTACAGATTCTGAAACTGAGGCACAGACTGGTGGTGGCAGACCCAGGAAGCCAACAAACTCACACTTAGGAACCTATCTTGCGAGTCTGCTCCAAGGCACTGTGCCCTTTGGCCACTGAGCCTGTTATACATACGCATAGCTCTTATTGATGAAATTCCAGGGTAGAAACAAGTCTTTCTGGTTCTGCCTGTGCCCACCACATGGCTTTGTGCTGGCATGGCCATGGAGAATAGATTTTCTCGAAATAAGGAGAAAATCTAGTTTCACCGTTTCCTTGCCACACTGGATTGTGTCTTTACTTTAAAAAGATGATATGTGGTAAGCACAAAATTGCCTCTGGGGCTCATTCTACACAAATGTTTCTTTGATCAAATAAGAACCAATATGATTTTTTCCAGATGTTTGTGAATTTGTCTTGTATGTGAATTGTGGTGAACAGACTGTGGTGACCGACCATTTATCTGTTTGTGCCAATGTTTTCTGAATGAATTTGAATGATTTCACCATATTTTATGTATAATATTATTTCTCCTTTATTTTGGTTAAAGCGTCTTACACTGTGGCTGGCCTTGTGACATTTGTAGCCTCCATTTTTTTGAGATTTATTTTTTATTCTTTGTTACTATGTATAGATAGATGTGTGTCTGCATGTGGGGATGTGCACATGGGTGGAGCACAGAGGTATAGGACGCCCCTGGAGCTGGAGCTGTGGTGGTCGTGGTTGCTGCAAACTGAACTTAGGGCCTCTGGAAGAGCAGCAAATGCCCTTAACCACTATGGCATCTCTCTAGCCCCGTAGGCTCCACTTTAAAAAGTAGATTCGAATTCTAAAGGATCAGTTCTGCAGGTCTGGTTGCTAAGTTCAATGGCAATCTGATTAGGTGGTATTATTTTTCAAAACTAATTAGAATCGATAATTATGAAATTAATTAGAGAGGAATCTATCTCAGTGTTAACAAGTCAGGCTTGAACTTGGTTGAAGCCAGGTACATTTTGTCATCTTTTTGAATCATTGACGTTATAAATAGAACCATGAAGCTAAAGCGAACCTAAGAGTGTTAATCTCCTCCCCCCTCCCATAGAAACAACAGTTTACATTTCATTTAATAGAACCCAGTGTAGACATGTGTCCCTTTTGTTTTAGTGTCTTTGGTTGTAAAGCATTTTGAGGCAAAGCTTGGCAATGATGTATCTCGTGGGTCCTACAGAAAGGAAACATTTTCTTGTCAACTCTGATACATTTTCTTGTCAACTCCAATATATTTTTCATGCCTATACTTTCCCAAAATGGAAAGAAACAAAAAAGTAATACTGAGGTAGTTTCCTAGGCAGCCTCTGGGGGACTTTACATGACCTTTTCTGCCCTACTTACTAAGGTTTTCTAGGGTGAAAACAATGTGTCAGTCATTTCTTTGAAAATTTAAAATGAAACTTTCTGACTATATGCCTTGCAGTTGGGCATTTTAGTGCACGCATGCATGCACACGCACACGCACACACACACACACACACACACACTGAATTTTTTATGGAGACAATCTTCCCATGTGATCCTTCTGTGGAGTGTGTGTGTGTGTGTGTGTGTGTGTGCCCATGTGTGTGTCAGGCAGAGTTCAACCTTGTGTGCCTTTCTTCAGAAACCATACATCTTGGTCTTTCTGAGACAGGCTCTCTCACTGGGACTTGTTTGCTCACTGCAAGCTTCAGTGATCTTCCCACCTCCATGTTCTATGTGCTGCGGTTACAACTGCAAAACCTCACCTCAGACTTTACATGGGTGCTAGGGCTGCAATCAGATCCTCTTGCTTGTAAGGGAGCATTTACTGACAGCTATCTCCTCAGTTTCCTTATTCAGTCTTTTACAACACGTTCCCAGAGGGGTTTCAGATGTTTTGTCTTAATCTAACAGTCCTGGTTTCGGTTACTATTGCTGTGATGAATCACCATGACCAAAGCAACTTGGGAAGGGGAGGACTTATTTGCTTGCATTTACCCATCTATGGTCCATCACTGACAGAACTCAAACAGCACAGGAACCTAGAGGCAAGAGCTAATGAGGAGGCCATGGAGGGGTGCTGCGCACTGACTTGCGCAACCTGACTTTTTATAGAATCCAACAGGACCAGTGGTGGCCCTACTCATGGTGGGTCGGGCTTTTCACATGAATCATTAATTAAGAAAATGTTCTCTAAGTTTGCCTATGGCCAGTCTTATGGAAGCATTTTCCCAATTGGTGTTCCATCCTCTGAGATGATTCTAGCCTCTGTCAGGTTGACTTAAAATTAGCCTGCACCCCATCCCTGTATAGTTCCCAAGGTCCAGGAGTTAGAGAAGTAGCCTAGTGAGAAGGGTTACTCATGTAGAATTCCTGTCCCCTTCTTAGTATGCACACACTATGTCCCTGCTAAGGTTCTCTTGAGTTTTCCAGAGTTCCTGAGAGTGACACCAGATGTTAGAAATGTCATGGACTGGTGGGAGTTGTCAACATTCCACACAAATAATCCCTGACCTTTCTTTTCCAATGCTGGAGAAATGTGTCTTTGGCCATCTTGAAAGCTTCTACCTATAAAAAGAAGTCGAGGAGAGGCAGCTGGCTTTAGAGCAGGGCCTTCTTGTGAGGCCCAGAAAGCATGGACATGCATTTATGTTCACTCTTTTGCGGCCTAGCAAAGAAATGACCAGCCGAAGTCCTTCATGACCCCAGAGGATATCACTTTCCAAAGCCTTACAGCCAGATTGATTGTGTCCTCATTGGATATGAGGAGAGCTTCTCAAAATGCAAATGCGTGAGGGGGCTGAAAAGATGGCCTAGTGGTTAGAGCGCCTGCTGCTCTTGCAAAGGACCTGGGTTCTGTTCCCAGCACCTACTTGATGACTTAAAACCACTTGTCACTCCAGTTCCAGGGTATTTGATGTTCTCTTCTGACCTTCATGGGCATGCACACAGGGTACATAAGATAAAATGAAAATAAATCTTAAAAAAATATAAGTTAGTACAGTTCTATTTTCTACTCAGTGGATACCAGTATGGAGTTCAAAGCATGGCGGCTTCAGAAAACAGCAAACTCTTGAACTGTGAAATTAATAAAATCCACATGGTGCCCAGAATTTTAAGACATCAGTCCAGGAACACATTTAGCACCTGTGTGTGTGTGTGTGTGTGTACTCTAAACCCTTCAATGTTGATGTCTCCCCAGAGACACTCCCTGAAATGTGCAAACAAGTTGCCATTATGCCTGGGGGCTCAAAGTGTCTTTTAAAAATCTCAACATGCATATATTTTAAACCAGCTTCCAAATTCCTTTTTTTGGGAGAAGGGAATCTGGGAAGCCGTTTGCTTCTGGGTGGTGAGTCTTTCTTTCTAAGAAAAAGGATTTATTTTAAACAAACCTGTGGTTTCCATTTTTAAAGCTCCACCTGGCTACCTTCCAATGGAAGGATTGGACCAGGTGAGGTGGGAGTCTGTTGTTTATGGCAAAAGTTCAGAAAAGCCTTTAATGGAGGAGAAAAACAACCAAAATCTTAATTCTTCAAGTCGGAACCCAGAAGCCTCAGTTGGTGGTATTTGCATAGCAATTGTACTGTCTTGATTATGGTTGAGTCTCTCACATATAAGAGCCTACCAGCCAGCCTTTGCTATAAAACGCTAGGACTCTTTGCTCATCTTTTGGAGACCAAGTAAACTATAGTATCCTGCACTATGGATTCCCCTCACCCCCAAATAATAAACCTCCAGTGTCTCTAAGCTGTAAAACTATGCCTATTGATTTCATAGATGGTAGCTTTTAAATGGAGTGAAAAGACCTTGTTTAATTAATCCAGCCATTCACTCAGTGAACATTTATCACATGCCTGTCGTATGCCTCCACCATATGAAACATCTGCCTGTCACCCTGTGCTTGCTAAATCAGAGGAATCAGCCCTCCGAGCAGAAATGGCTGTCATCAAGTAGAGCACACCCTACATGTCGGCTCTGTGCCAGGGGTTCACCTTCTGAATGATCTGTTCTGGTGGGAGTTATTAGCTTGCTCTTTTGTGTGTGTGTGTGTGTGTGTGTGTGTGTGTGTGTGTGTGTGCATGTGTGCTTGCATATATGTGTGCATGTATATCTCTGTCTGTGTGTATGTGTGCCTATGCACGTGTGTGAATGTGCATGTGTGTACATCTGTATGTGCACTTACTTGCTTGTATGCATGTGTGTATACATGTATGCATGTATCTGCATGTGTGCTCGTATGCATGTGTGTATACATGTGTTTGTGTCTACATGTGCACTTGTATGCATGTATACACTTCTGTGTATTTGCATGTGTGAGTGTGCATGTGTGTGTATCTCACCATTATTATACAGTTAGTAGAGGACAATAGAGGAGGACATGGGACATCACTCTCTGTCTTATTCCTTTGAGACAAGGTCTCTCCCTAAACCTGAAGCTTAGTGTTTCCACTAGACTGGCTAGTCAGTGAGCCCCCAGGAGCTGTCAGTCTATGCCCTGAAGTGCTGGTGTACAGGGACTTACCTCACTTTTAAGTGAGTGCCATAGAGCAGAACTCAGGACCCCATACTGGCACAGCAAGCACCGCTCCTCCCGGGACACTGCACAAGCCTCATTAGCTCCATTTTAACTTTCAGGAAGCTGAGCCTCCTAGGTTATGTCTCTTTTCTATTGGTGACAGTGGAACTGAGACAAGTCCCTAGTTGGCCCAGGTCCAAGTTTGTTTATGTTAGATGCCTGAGAAGTTCTACATGGAAATAATACTAAGATTGGAATGAGGTAAGAGAGTTGGGGTGTGAGGGTGGGGAATGGAATCCAGTGTAAAAACAAAACAGGACTGGTGTGAACTAAAATCTGATCTTTATTGTCACCTGGATTGCAACTACTGATGTAGTTTTTATTATTGATCTCCCTACCCGCACCACTGCCCAGGTGCTGGGAATTGAACTCTGGGCCTCACAAATGTTAGGCAAGCGCTCTACCATTGCACTGCATCCCCAGAGCAGATTTTATTCTTGCTATCTTGTTCCTATGTGTTTATGTATAAATCTGCCACTCTTTAAAATGACAGTGAATTGGCTGGTACAGGCTCTAACCACTAGTATTTACAGCCTATATCACCTTCTACTCATGGCTCAGCTCCATTTGACCCCTCCTCCAGGAAGCACCTTTGATTGCTCAGGTCAGTTACACTGGTTACACTGTTCTCTGTGGACTCTCCATGTTGTTCCTCATTTTACTCTCGGAAACAGAGACAGCAAACATTTCTTGGGCACCAACTGTTTGCCAGTGCCATGTAGAGGCAGGACATCCCACGTGTACCTTTGCATCCTGTCTCAATACTTTCCCAGGGTATATCTCCAGTAATATTTGCAATGGCTTTGGAACAGCCACAGAGGTGAAAAGGGTCTGGTAGTTTCAGGTCTTGTTCAGTTTTCTTAGACTCAAAAGGCCGAGGCAGGTGGAAAAGCCCTGCCAAGGATCACTGCCAGTTTGTTAATCCCCAAAGAGTCTGGCCTGAGAGAACAGAGGCTCCCAGTTCAGAAACACCAGGCAAATATTTCCAGGGGAAAAATACATGAGCAAATTCACTGTCAAATTCCAAATGCCAAAGAAGCACGGAAAGTCACTGTGTAGCTTCCCTCACAAACCCGTCACCGACAGCCAAATGAAAGAGCCTGTCAGATAAATCATGAGCCACTTCAGAAACAGTAGTTTGAACACAGAATTCAGACCCAGGCCAGTCCCCCTGGGACTAGAAGAGAGGCAGCTCCGTGAAATCTCAAAAAGCCATGTGTCATTAGGCTTCGCCAAAATCTCCCTGTGATTTGTAGGGTGTTTTGAGTTAGTCTGGGATCGCACCTGTGAAAGGAGCAGGGCTTATGGGAATCATTCATGGGACATACCGGGCACTTGAAAATCTATCCCATTACATCATTCACGCAATGAAGGGTTCCACTCAAGGCTTGTGAGCCAGCGAGGGAAGACCCAGCCCCTCTCTCTCTTCTACAGATGTGCTCATTCTGGTGCTGGCTCCTGCCGTCTGATCACCACAATGGGGAAGTAGAAATGAGCACACGAAATTTGCTGCAGAGTCAGGAGAGAAACCAGGTGAAAGATGTTTGTAAAAAAGGAAAACTGAATGGGATGAGTTGGCCGACTCTCAGCTCAGCCTGTACAACAAACTAGGCACGCGTTGTGTGCCAGGGACTGTGTGCAGTGCTGGAGGAGCAGTACACATAGCTGCTGTCCCAAGGAGACTGTAATGGCTCTGGCAGATCTTTGAGCAATGTCAGGAACTCAGCTGAACCCACCCCAATTCAAGACATAGCATACAATTCAAACATGAGAGGGCGATTCTGTAGTGAGAATCTAGGAGTTTGGGTTTCTTTAAAAAAATCACAGACATACTATACAATATGTTTTCATTTTAATCCCGGGTGTAGGGCTATAGGACTGCTTCAGATTGTCCACAGCAGCTGACGACGATTTGCCTCATGCTTTGGCAGAGGCAAGGTTTTGCTAGCTGCGGATAGTTTTTGTAACTGTGATGTTTGGAATTCTGAAAACTTTTCAGAGGTTGTTACATAAATGCTAGGACACCAATAGGTGGGTTGTTGTTTGTGGTTTGTTAGGCAGTTGTATACAAAGAAGAAACAAGAAGAAATTAGATATCCTGACAGCTAAGATCAAACTTGTCCCAAGGAACTTGACGTCCCTAATCAGCAGTAAATAGTCTAATGATAACGTCACCCCCTTTCTAACCCCTGACTTTATTCAGGGATCTCTTTTCTTTCCTTTCTATCCTTTTTCTTTCTCTATTATCTGGGGTTAAGGGTGGGAGAAAAGGGATGAAGAAGAACAGAAGAATGAACTCACAAAGTAACAAAGACTGGCTACACTATCCATCCTTCCATTAGAAATGATACCTAGTATCTCTGAATGGCCCCAGTTACTAACTGCAACCCAAAAGTATTACCAACCCAAAAGATACAAAAATCCAATGCAAAAATAAAACACACCTGATAACAAAAGATAGCACAAGTGAGTTCCAGAAATAGAAGACAAAATTTACATAATTCAAGGTACATGAAGTCAGGAGGTCATCTGTCTGGTTCTGCATCTGTGGCTCTTGGCCTGATACCCACCACATGGTAGACACTCATGGAGTATTAATTGAATGATTAAATCTAGACTCAATGCAATTGACTGGGTGTCTAGATTCTAAGCAATTGGCCGTGTGTCTAAGCCCCAGCAAACCTGTCTCTAGCCAGGGAGCCGTCACAAAAGCTCTCATGGCTTGGATTGGGCATCTAGGTTTAGCTGTCTCTGGGGTCCACTGTTGCCCCAGCTCCTTCCTTGACTTTGACTCAAGTCTGCTGAGCTCAGCAGAGGGCGGCTGTCCAGCACTGACTTGCCTAGGTAGATGGCAAACCTTGCATGTCGTCAGACCCACCTTCTTTCTGGGCATTGCCTGATGGTTTGTGGAGATTTTCTGCCTGTTAGCCCATTGATCTGCTCACTGAGTTCCTGACCTTCAGACCCCATGAGTCCAGCTGTAAAAGAAGTGTCCACCCCGGTGTTTTTTAATGTCAGTTTGGTACTGGGAAATCAACTTATTTTTGATCTACTATTAATAAAATGACAATTCATACCTTGAAAGTATCTTAGTCCATTTTCTGTTGCTATCACAAAATACCTTAGACCTGGTAATGTATAAAGAATAGAGGGTTTTGTTGTTTTATTTTTTTTCCCCTCTTGGTTCTGAAGGCTGAGAAGCTTAAGAGCATGACTTGGCATCTGGTGAGGACCTTTTGCTACAGTGCAACAGAAGGCACTGCCAGCAGGGCAGGGTGAGAGAGAGTAAGCATGCCAGCTCACTTTCTCTTCCTCTTCTTACAAAGACATCAGCTAATGCAGCCTGGAGGACCCTGACTTCATGCCTCATCTAGGACTAATGACTACCCAAGGGCCCTTACCTCTGGGGATTAAATTTCCTGTACATGAACTTTTGAGAGGCATTTCAAACCATAGAAAAAGAATCTCAGGCAAATTGATTCTTTAGAACTTGTTTTTTACGTGTGTGAGTGTTTTACCTGCATGTGTGCCTGTGTATCATATGCATGTCCGGCCCCTACACAGGCCAGAAGTGTGTACCTACCTCACGTACCAACACATACAGCATGCACCTACTGCTGAGGTGCTGAGAACGATCTCATGTCCTCTAAAGGAGCAGCCAGTGTTCTTAACCACTGAGCTATCTTTCCAGGCTGCAAATTTGTTCTTGAAGAAAAGAACATGCAAATCGTAAATGGCATTAGGAGTGTCAGCATGGGACTGTGGCTTAATGTCAGGGCTTAGAGGGTTTGACTAGCCAGTGAGAATCATCCCACCGCCCTAGAACAGCAGTAGCAGCAGCAGCAGCACCAAGGTCATCCACACATTAAAGTCATCAACAAAGTTAGAGAATCTTCTTGAAAGATGCAGATAAGTAGAATCCTCAAGGGTTACAGGTCAGTCAGTCATCTCAAATAAGGAACATCCCAGAAATGAGCACTTCAGTGCTTCCCCTTATACAATACCTCCTGAGCAAAGTCCCTTTAACTGAGTTGTGGGAATAAATACTGCAAAGTTTAATAGGTTTGGGTAAACATTTCTGTTAAGGGTGCTAGGGTTCGTTGTAAACTCTGAGAAGTCAATGTACTTGAAAAACTGTGATGACAAATTAGTGTTAGCATGTTGTGAAATGTCAGAGCACGGTTAACAAGCTGCCGGTGTTAGAAAAAGCAGTGATCTACAGGTTTATGCAAATAAGTTCTGAAAGACTCACTGTCCAGTGACTCCACCTGCACCACTGCACCCTGCAGGCATCCTGGTCTGCTGGGGTCACATCCGCCACCTCATGTGGATGGAGCCTGTACCTGGCCTCCTCTGGGTTCAACCCAGCAGCAGCCCAAAGTGTTCATTATCATCTGTCCCAAGGTCCCAAGATTTTCAATGATTCAGGCAGTACCATGGAAAACAAAGCTAGCGAACATTTCAACACGTGTGTGCCATGCTACAAATAGAACCTCCTTCCTCACACCTCACGCCCGCCAGGCATGTGTGCCACCACCATCCACTGCTCTTGCCTCTAGCAGATGTTATGCTGGGTACTTTATTAGGAAGAAACATCCAGAGAAACACAAGCAGGGACGTGCTTACGATGTCTACCCTCACCCCCTTAAAGACACATAAGTTCCAACTCTATTCAGTCATGGCTTGGATTGATTTGTGAGTTGTAGCATCTGGTTCTATTGCTAAAGGCAAGAGTCACTGTGTAACTGGATCCACTCAGCCTGTCTTGGAAACTGTAAGGTGACAAAGAAGAGACACTAGCCACAATATGTGGGGAGCAAGGTGGAGGCCCCGAGTTAGCGAAGTCCTGAGTGAATGTGTGCTGTTGGCATGGGTGTAGCCATGTTAAAGACTTTAGTCTTAGACCCGTGGGAAAATGGCAAAGCCTTCCCCCATCCTCCAGGATGAGGCTCAGAGGGATGGACGGCAAAGCCTTTCTGGGGTCCCTGCGTGGATGTTGGTAGTGTATATAGAACATCGATTTCCACTATAGTTTCCTCCCCCCATATATTTATGGCCTATAAGGACTACTCCTACCCAGGTTGACTAATTCTACCTCCAACTGTAAACCATAAACCTGCCACCTTATTTATCTGTATGCAGTGACCCCACCTCTCTGGTCAGCTGTATGCAATAACCCAGCCTCTCCGTTCAACTCATGTAATAAACACTTTGTGCTTCCAGGGTGCTGCTGGGGCTTCTCCACGAGTCCAGTCCAGACTGACCCAGCTTTCCGTACAGCTCCAGGTCTGCCTTTTCTCCATTCCCTCACCACCCTGGTCAGGTCTGCCCCTGGAGCCATGCCAAGCACAGCAACCAGGCCTTGTGCCCCATGCTCCCTGTCCCCGTCAGAACGGTCAAACAGACCACTAATTTTTAAATTTGTTTCTTCCCCATCTTTATGACCACCTGTGCTCTACGACATGATGTCTTTCCTAGAATATAGTGAAGGGCCTGAAAAAGAAATAAAGGTATCCCTGCAATCTGTCAGTCACTGGAAGTTCAGGGAGCTGCCTTGACTGTGGTCTCAGGATGCACTGTGTTCCGGGGAAAGAGAAAGAGCAAACTGGATATGAACTGACCTTTCATACTCTGAAAAGCCAGGGCTGGGGTGGCTATCAAAACTGCCTTCTCCTGTGTACACTTCAGGAGATGAAGACAGGGTCTTGTACGTACTGTGTGAGCCTTTACCACAGAGCTATATATCCATGTGCGTGTGTGTGTGTATGTGTGTGCGCGTGCGTGCGTGTGTGTGTGTGTATGCTCTCAGTCCTCCTGCTACATCCCAGGATTACAGTCCAGGGCTGCCACATCCAGCTTGTCAGTTTACTCTTTTTCGGTAGCACAGACCTCCCATCTCACCCCTGCTGGTGATGTTTTCTGCTGTTTCCCCGAGATTCCTAGATAAAGTGCATCCTTTGCAGACACACAAGATTTTCTTTAGTAATCTGATTACTTGGAGTCTAATTTCCATATAAAATTTGCTCTGATGTCCTGTGTACAGTTCAGTAAGTCCTGACAGATGTATTTATCTGTGGAACTTTCACCCCAGATTCAGGGTATAGAGATTTTCTCCATGTTCCTTTGATCTCTTCTGTCTCTAGCCCTGGCTGACTACTGCTGACCTGTTCTGTGTCTTGGTAATCTTGTTGTTGCTTTGGCCAAGAATTTCATACAAATGGAACCACAGAGTATGAAGCCAGGATTCTTTTGCCTTGCAACCATCTTTTAATAATTATGTATGCATGATGTCTAATTAAAAGTTCTTTTGTTGTTTTTGGTCTTTTTTTTTTTGGCTGAGTAGTATTCCACTCTGTGGACATAAACTCACATTCTTCAGATGAGAGGCAGTGGGGTTAGTTCCTGTGTCTTTGCTATTTGATTAAGGCTAAGAACATCTCTGTGTGTGTCTCTCTGTGAACATGTGCTTTAAATTCTCTGCTAAGCACCTACTACCAGGACTTCGGTGTCATAGGCAAATGTGTATTTGACTTTATAAGAATCTTATAAATGGTTTCCCAGGGTGACTGTACCATGGCTGTGTCTGCACCAGTGGTTGAACATTTCAGCCGTGCAACGTCCTCATCAACATGTGCTATTTCCAAAGGTTTAATTTTAGCCACTCTGTGGATTACACAAGATTTTTGGAATCCCTCAAAAAACATGTTAGCCTTTGCTCCAGATGGCCCCTGTTCTGGTTGCGTGGATTCACGATGCTCCCTCAAGGGGTCGGCCTCCCAATGAGGTCCCTGCCCACCCCAGGCCAAACTGGTCCCCATCACCCATTTCTAGTCTGTCATTTTTATATGGTCCCTTCCATTTTCTCCTCTCCCTCTCTCTTCCTCTGACTTCTTTCAACTCCAAGTTTGGAAGGTAGAAGGAGGAATTATTCACTGTTTGAGTCCCAACACCTAGCACAGAGCATAGAATTGCTTACTGGCAAGATGAAGGCATGAATCTTAAGACCTGATGTGGTTTCCAGCTGACAAGGCTCATGGTCGCCTATAACAAGCCTTCAGTCTTCAAGGATTGGATGGTGGCATGGTTGTTCCATATCCCTCTCCCTCCCCCTTTCCTTCCTCCTCTCCCTCCTCCTCCTCCTCCCTCTGTCTCTGTCTCTCTGCAGGGATCTTGACTTGCATTTGGAAGAAAAACAGTGGCCCATATTGCTACAGACTCTGGAATGGTCTGTGGAACTCCATTCCAGAACTGTGGAAGCTCTGCCTTTACCTCTCTGTATGACAAGGCCATTCATTCATTCATTCATTCATTCATTCAAAAGTACTTCAAAGTCTTACCGTATGCAAGGGCTCTGGCTAGACTCTAAGGTCACAGGCAGACTCCAACAAAGGAGTAATATTGGTGGAACAGGCAAAAGTGTCTTAGGAAGCAGGGGCAACTTGAAGTGATAGGGCTTGAGTGGTGGAGAGACAGGGAGAGATGTCTTGCTGAGGGAGTTGATATCCATAGAACTCACAAGAGTGTGGCCTATGGGCTCGACCCTGGCTGGCTAGAGCTCTAGAGGGGCAAGCTGGGACTCTGCAGGACAGCCTTAGAGGGCTGTGGCCTGTGGGAGGCAGACGAGCCCCAGAAGTCTTCATCCAGCTTCCAGTACTCAAAGTCTGGGTGATGAAAGAGGCCTATTTCTTACAATTCTGAGGCTGGAAAGATGAGATAGTCTACTTGCTGGGTCCTTACAAGGCAGAGGGCATCAGATGGTGAGAGGGCCAGAGAAAGGAGCTCAACTTTGATAACAAAGCCACTGTTGTGCTAATGAATCTACCCCCATGGGAGTGACATTAATCCATTCCTGGGGGTGGTGCCCTCATTAATCCAGGACTCTGTAATTACACAGGGAACTTTCTGAAGGACACATTTAAGCTACAGGAGTGAAGGGGACTGAATTCTGTCTCTTGGGGCTCAGGGGGTCGGGGCAGAGTCATCTATTTATGTCTGTTTAATGAGGTAGTAAAGGTGATGAGGTCAGTATTTTAGGAAAAGATTCTGATAGACAAATGCGGGTGAAGACAGGGAACCATGGCTGCTCTGAAGCTGCGACAGACACCTGCAGTAGCTGAGTGGGCTGCCTGTGACCCCACATCTCCAGCTCTAGCAACCGACTGACTTGCACTCCCTGAGAATGTTTCGTCATTGTGTTTGCAGATAGCTTGGCTCTATTTCTGATGCTCTATGGTCTTCTCAGGCTTGACTTCTTTCTCTCCTCCCAGGCCCTCATCCGTGGAATGGGCAAAGCTGTTGTAGAGCAAATCCAGCTTTGTGTACGACGTTAGTTATCCTACAGATAAAGAAACATCTGCACAAGGCTGGGGAGGTGGCTCAGGGGTTAAGCACTTGCCTGGCAAGCATGAGGACCAGAGTTCAGATCCTCAGAACCCATGAAAAGATCAAGTGAGTTTGGAGGCCCGTCTGTAATTTTAGCCCCCTGTAGTTGAGACGGAGGCTTCCTGGGAGCAATCGGGCTAGTAAGACCAGCCACATCCAAGAGCTCCAAGTTTGAAAGAAGGAGCCTCCCAGCCTCAAAGAAAAAAGTAGAAAAGCAACTAAGGGTGACTGGAGACATCAACCTCAGGCCTCTACATCCATGTGAACATATGTAAACATTTACCACCCCCACAGCTGAGTCCACACACATGCAAAACATGCATGTCTACAACCACACACACACACACACATACACACTCTAATACTGGGGGAGGGGAATAAGAAGTATCAATCAGTACAGTGATCCACAAGTTTCCTAGGGAGGGCTTAGTGGACATATTAGAAGAACATCACTCTGCCCATTTAAGGCTACTCTCTGTGAGTAAAGCTTCACTCAGAGGCTCACAGATTCCTTGAAAGAAGTGGTGAGAGCCCCTTTGGACTGGGTTTCAAGATGATGTGAGTCGAAGGACGGGTCCTTCTGAGACCACGAACGCTGCCTTATGCATTAATGCATTTTGATAAACCCTCACAAGGCACACACATCCTCCCTCCTCAAACCTGCCATGTCTGCAGGGTGTAATAATCACCTTCACATAGTACAGCAAGAAACCCCGACCTCATGTTCCTTTGCCCAAAACCTGTGGGGAAGAAGAGCAAGGTTAGGCTACTGCTTGTTCACACAGCCTAACACAGCGTGTAGCTGCTGGGCGCAAGGACGTGAAGGCCAAGCAGTCCCCAGCCTCTCTTACCTCAGTGGTTGTCTCCATTGTCCGCTTCTTATAAATTGTTAAAACAAACAGAAAACATGAACTCAGATGACCTTGAGTTCATGAAAGAGTCCTCCAGGCCTGGTCAGAAGCCTGTGCTTGGAGCAGCCTGGGTCTGGTTCTTCTCATGGGGCTGTTCATCCCCTGGGGAGGCTCCCCCTGTGGCCTCAGCCCCTGTGTGGTGTTTATTGGAAAGTCTTGCCTTTCCCTTGACTTCCCTACTTCAGCGTGTGTGTGTGTGTGTGTGTGTGTGTGTGTGTGTGTGTCTGTCTCTCTCTCTCTCTCTCTCTCTCTCTCTCTCTCTCTCTCTCTCCTGTCTTCACCCTGAATGGGAAACAGCTAGCCAGCCTCCATTTTCCTTGGAGGTGGTTATTGAGTTCTGCCCGTTTTCATTTTCCTTCCACATGCATCATGCTTTGTCACTTACCTGGCGTCTGAGGTACCATGTCAGCAGGGAAATGCATTACTGCCACAATGTCTGCTGCCTCAGCGCCTTCCGGGAGGCAGGTGGCCTGTGGGCTGGAATACAGCTAAAGGAGAAAAGACAGACATGGAGGGTGGAGGAGGCCGGGAGAGATGATATGGAAATGATTGCTTTTTTCAGCAAATCTGATGCTTGCGTTGACAGGAAGTGACTGAGAAAGTGGACAATGGAGGGCTAATTAGCCACTCGGGGAAAGTTAGAAGACGTATTTTTGTGCACGGCAAGAGGGCTTTTCTCAGAAGTAGTCCCAGATCTGGGAAGTTGACTCTGGGGCAAGGCAGGTGCAGAAAGCAGCAAGGCCCTGGAAGGGAAGCCTGACCTGCAGAGCAGGTGTCTTGAAATATGACAGAGGCTAACCAGAGCAGTGAGAGGTCCCGGTGGGATCAGTGACGATGCCAGGAATTGCAGAAAGGCCCAGAGAAAACATGACGGAAAAACATTTACAAATGTAGTCCACGAGTTAATAAAAAAAAATAATTCCAATGATGCTGGATTAACAAATATCCCTTTCCATAGATCGCTGCACCCAAGTTTAAGACCAAAAGAATATACACTAGGGTAAACAGAGAAGAGGGAGAAGAGATGGATTGCTGGACGGGGAAATGCCAGTTTGTTTGTACCAGGTCATTTCAGTTATCCAAACCCACTGTTAACTGGACAGTAAAGATGTTGTTTCCTTTTGACAGCTCAATAGACTTGTCTTTTCAAGCTTCTTTTGCAAGGTTGGTTTTAACATAAGTCTTGAGCAAGCTTAACGTGTAAAACCCTACTCAGGGCCAGTGCAGTTACATTAGGGTTTTTATTTTCCCTTGCAGGCAGAATTTCTCTTTCTGCTGGTTGTTGTACATGCCTGCCAAGACCATAAAAGAGCCATCACGGGGAACAGCTTCCAGTGCTGGGAGCCAATGCAGTCCTGTCCTGGAGGCTGGGAGGAAATCGATGTGAGGAGAACCGTGAGTGAGGACAGCTTGAGGGGAGACGAATGCTCCCAGTCTTCTCAGGGGGGCTGACAACACCTCCCTGCACGGCAGCTACTGCTGGAAAGACAAGTCTGTGGTGTATTCCAGTGATTTTTATCTTCAAAATCAGTTAGGGGTTGCTTTCTGCCAGCAGGGATAAGTTCAAACTAAACCTTGGAGCTCAGAATGATCGTATGGACTTTGACTCCGTTTTACACACATTTATGCCACACAAGCCATCCTGTCTCCCTCCCTCCCCTTTTAGAAACAGGAATTCCAGAAATGGGGGGACAAGAAGGCAATGCAAGTGATGCCTTATAGTAAATAGTATCTTTGCCTCCTTACCAGCCCCCTCCCAAGACATACTTTTCCTATAGCATTTAGAGTAAGACCAACCTGTCTGGAGCTGACAAGTACATTTATGTCCTGCGGTCTTGGCTGTATATTCAGGATAGATAAGGTTGGAAAGAAAGATAAGGATTCTGATGTCCCTCAAGATTATTCTGCTCACAAAAGCTTTTGTTTAGTTCCTGGCCCTGTTCAAAGGACAGTAGACTTAGAGGGATCTATGCAAATGTGTCCTTTTCCCATTACAGAATGTGACCTTTATGGCTATATTGGAATAGCAACATCAATTCCTGGGTTAATAAGACTCTCTGGCCTAAAGGGAGGGTGTTCTCCTAGCAAGAGGTAGAAACAGGGACAGCAGCATTGCAACCTGTCCCTCCAGGGAAAGGATTTTCATGAGTGTTAGGAAACCCGTTATTTTTGTCTGTCCTACTTGCTTGTAAATCAGGGAACTCACCGGTTCAGGAGAGCTATGAGGAACTTTTAATAGTTTCACATAGACCTGGGCATGGGGGCATATGCTGTTAATCCTAGCATTTGGGAGACAGAGGCAGATGGATCTCTGTGAATTTGAAGTCAGACTGGTGTACAAAGCAAGTTCCAGGACAGCCAGGGCTATGCAGAGAAACCCTGACTCAAAACAAAACAACAAAACAAAAGCTTCACTTAAAAGTCATAGAACTTGTTAAAAATAACAAAGCATGTAGGATTGCCACATAGGACACTGATTAGCTTAAACCTGGGACATGCATATTGATAAAAACCAACATTAAACACAGATAACCATTATTGTTCATTAGCAAGACCATCCTTGCTAATGTTGCAGCCTATATGAAAAAACACAAGCAGAAAACTTTCTTGGAGATGTGTTTAGAGGTTTATCAACGAAATGCTCACACATGTGTGGATATTCTAAGTCATCACCAGGAAGTCAAAAGCAGTGGTTTTCTGAATCCACCCTTTGCTGTGTTATGGGTGTCTTTTTCCCACCCTTTATCCCCCAGTTTCACCCCCATCACTAGATAGGAAAGAAAGAAGGATAGACGGAGGGAGAGGGGGAGAAAGAGTGGGAGGGATGGGGGGAGAGAGAGAAAGAGAGAGAGAGAGAGAGGTCTAAATCTAATTTCTTCTTTGAGCACAACTACTAACAAACCACAACCAACCCCCCCCCCCAAATGACCAACAACTGCTCAGCCCACTGATTGGGGCCCTAGCATTTATGCACCTTCTGAAAAGTTCTCAGAATTCTAAACATCTTGAAATCGCAGAAATTCTCAGCAGCTGGCAAAATTACGCCTCAGCTGGGGCACGAGGCAAATTGTAGTCATCTGCTTCGAAGCAGCCCCAGTCCCCACACCTGGGATTAAAAAGGAAATGCATTCATATTATATTTCTCTCTGTGTGTTTTTCTTTTTAAGAAACCAAAATTCCAGAATTCTCACTGCAAGTTTCCCTGTGATTAATTTCTCTTTCCAAACTCATCATGGTTATTAGTTTGACTGGCCATAGTGCTTTGCATTTCCAAAGTGCCTTAAAAATACAACTTGAACAGTCAGTATGGAGAGGAAGAGCCTAAGGACTGGGGAGAGCACACACTGACATGAAACTTGAAATCACTGGCACAGAGTGGAAAGGAACGTGAATGGATGTTTTTTAGTGAGGCTGAAATTTCCAAGACTAAATCAATCAAACGTAGACAAATCTGTTAATGAAAGAGGGTTCCAGCTCCTGCAACTAAGACAACATCCTAGAGCTTTCCAACGTAAAACAAAACAAAACAAAAAAACCCAAACAAAAAACAGGAAGGAAAGAAGAAAGAAAAGAACAGGAAAAAAGCAAAGAAAGAATGGAATGTGGCTGAGGCAGGAGAATTACCTCAAATTTGAGAGATGCCATAAAGAACCTAAACAAAGGTTAGGAATATGGTTCAGTAAGTAAAAGTTGGAGCTGTTCAAGCCGGATGATCTGAGTTCAATCCCTAGTACTTACACAAAGTGTGTTGAAGTACACCGATAAGCATTCCCATAAGGAGATGGGAGGTGAAGGCAGGAGACTCTCGGGAGGCCAGCTAGCATAGAGAACACACAGCGAGGCAACGAGAGACTCTGCCTTAACCAGCTCCACGTGCTGTGGCGTGGCCAGACACCATACCCAAAGCTGTGCCGCTCCTGAGCCTGTGTGAGCATGCGCGAGTGAGCACGCACTGGCCATAGAGATAAAAAATTAAAAAGGCAAAGCCAAATTAATTATTTAATTACAAATAAGGCTAAATGAAAACGGAAGCACAAAGTCTGCAACTCCAACTCTTCGAAGGCTGCTTTAATGTTTGCAAATAAAGAGCGTTTTCAAATTCACCGGAACCAAGCCTGCCCAAAGACCTTATGGCATCATTGGGTTAAAATATTGTTCCGTTTGAAGGCAGCATTTGGCTGGGATTCCCATCCTGGGGTCAAAGTGGGAAAATGTTTAATTGCTTAGGAAGTAATCCTATTACGGCAGATTTCATGCATCATGAATTCTTTCTCCTAATTTGAGGAATTATGAAAGGAAAGTGGGATTTTTCTGGTAAGTACACTTTTGAAAGAGCATGTGATAGGTGCCCGGAGACCAAGCAGACCTGGCCAGGCAGAGGCTTTCAACCGAGGCTTACACACAGGTGATACTCAGCTGGCCGTCAAGTGAGGCGGAGTCTGCTTCAGGTCTGAGCATGAAATCATTGTAAAAACATTCTAGAAGTGGGGTATAAATGGACGTGCTGTTTCATTAAAGGTTCTGATATTTCTCAGAGAAAGCTGTGCGCTGAGCAACTATGTGAGTACAAAGCACTTAATAGTAAATTTGTACACTTAAGAGACTCAATTAAAGGTCTCTAGGAATTGGGAAGAGAGACTGGGAAGATTTAGCCAAGTGCCTACCAGATAAACACCAGGACCTGAGTTTGGATACCCAGCAGCCACATATGGGTGTGTGTGTGTGTGTGTGTGTGTGTGTGTGTGTGTGTCTGTAACCCAGTAGTACTACAGGGATGGAGACAGGTATCCCTGAAGCTCAGAACACAAAGGCAGGTTTTAATCAATTAGCTTCAGAACTTCAGCCTTGGTAAGAGACTCCGTCTCAAAAATAAAGGTGGAACATGATTGAGAAAAGACACAAGTTGCTGATCCTAGCCTCCTCTACTAGGTAGGTACCACTTGCACACATGCACACTAACGAGTGTGTGCAACACACACACACATGAAGAAAATGGCATATGAGTCAAAGGAGGTGGTGGGTAGAAGAGAAGTTCCTTGGAGGAGCTCCCAGCACCTAGGCAGGCACGGGGAAAGGTGCCTGGTTTGGATGGCTAGACAGACAGAATAAGGTAATGGTTTTGTGATCACAAAGTCATTTAGTGCTTTTTTTTTTCCCCTCCCCAAATGATTCTGAGGTGGAGACTTCTGGTTAAGTTGATGAATATGCCCTAAAAGGATCGCTTAATTAAAAAATAAAAAAGCCTTTAAGGGCCTTGATGACATTCACACCCCACAGAGCAAGCCAAGCATGATTTATATGATTCTCTGGTGAGCCACAGAGCCTTTAGAACACTGCAGAGGAGATGCATTTCTCACCGCATAGTTCAGCAAAAGCCTTCCGTAAACTCTTGTTTCCAGATAACTTCAACATTCCCTTTGTCCATGTTGCTTTTATTTGTATCTTAACTCTTGTTTTTAGGTTACAAAACATGCTCTTAATGAATTTGCACTTGAAATTTTGACGAAGATAATTTTGTAGTGGGGCGAGAGAGCTGACCTTGTTAATAGGTCTGACCTTTGCTGAGAGGGATTCTCCACGGTAAGTAGGCCAGGTTCCGGGGAAGGACACCCTTGGCAGGTGAGAACTGGCTGATTTAAGCCACAAGGAAAGAAAAATGGAATTTCTGACCCTGAGCTCTCTCTTTTCGACCTTGACTCTATTCCTAATCCAACCAGATTGGTCCTTTCCCACTCCGTGTGCTATCTCTTCTTTTATCTTTCAAAATGTTTTCCTTGTTGATGTTTTAGTTACACATTAGGACTGCTTAGTCTCTGCATCCGAGAAGCTAGGGGTTCATCCAAGAACTCCCCTCATTCTTGTATCAGTCCAAGACACGGCACAGTGGCCATGAGCTTTCCTGGATTCCTATCAAACACAGCTTATTTTAATAATTTATGTTAGAGCCACTGAGGAAAATGTTGGCAGAGGGTCTGCATGCAGTTTACCTTCACAGAAGGGTTACCCAAAAGCCATTAATGAGATGACAGGAAGATGAGGCAACTTGAAGATACATACACACACACACACACACACACACACACACACACACACACGGTGGTGTGAAATCTTCAGGCAAAACTCTTATCTCAAGAGAAAGTCCACCAGGATGACGAATAACTATATACTCAAGGTTGGCCTTCTATCACTGTTGCTGGAAGTTTCTGTGTCATCTACCTTCTAGAATCTTCCAATTGGAAGGCTGGAGTGGGGCAGACGTCTGCCCTTGCTTTGCCATGTTCCCCCAGAGCTCTACTTCCTAAGTTTGTTTCATTGGTTGTAAAATGTCAAAACCTCCTTGTGACTGTTTACAATGCGTGTGTAAAAAGACTTCTCTTCTAGAGCACAAGCCAGTTTACCTGTAAACAAATGGGAACCCCAGACAATGGTTCTGTGTGGTGAGAATTTTGGTTTCTTTAAAAACTTAGAAATAAGATAATGTGTTTTCATTTTAATTCCAGGTGTGGGAGAAGGAACTGCTTCAGATTGTCCATAGCAGCTGACTATGATTTACCTCGTGCTCTAGCAAGGGTGCGATTTTTGCCAGCTGCAGATAGTATGTGAGTGTGTGATATTGGAATTCTGGGGACTTTTTAGAGGATATATAAATGCTAGAGCCCCGATAGTGAGGGCTGTTTGGCTGGTTGGTGGTTAAATGCTGTTGGTTGTGATTTGCCAAATGGTTGTGTGAGAAGAGACGAAAAGAAGAAATTAGATATCTTGAAGGCAAAGATCAAACTTGTCCCAAGAAACTCAATGGACTCACTAGGAAGTAGTCTAATGATATCATCATCCCACTTCTCCTCTGTCCCTTTTTCTCTCCTATTTACTGTTAGGCAGTTCCAAGGGTAGAAAAAGACAGGTAGAGGAGGGTAGAAGAATGAAGAACCCACAATGTAGCCAAAATCTGGCTACAATTCTGAACTGGTATTTTAAGGCAAACACAGTGAGTCTTACTTTAGACACCCTGTGAAGATAAAGAAAGAGTCAACACAGTGCACTTGCCTACAACCCCAGCATGTGGAAGCAGGGAGTTTAAGGTCATCCTGGGTTACATAGCTCCAGTCTAGCCTCAACTATATAGTGAAACTGTCTTCACAAAGCAAAGAATGAAAATATATGTCAGAGAGAAAGAATGGGTGAGAGGGAAGGACAATTTCCTGATAATATAGTTGACAGCAGGAAGGAGTGGAAACTAGGAATGAAGACAGAGCATTGACAGATGTCAGAACCAGGTAGCGTGTATAGTATCCCATCCACATGACATGCCAGATGATAGTGTGAGGATACAGCTACTCAGTCTTCAAGGCATCGATAAAGGATTCTGTTGCAAACCCACAGTCCTGAACAATTTGGGGGACATGACCACCACCATGTACTAATGCCTGACATTCAACAATCTTATTTCATCGTCAACAACACAATGTGAGCTACATAATGGTCCCTTTCTAGAAGCCTGAAACTCAAGCTTTGAAGACCACCCAGAGTTACAGGGCTGGGATTCAAGCTGAGATTTAAATGAACCCAAGTCTGTCCTCTTATGGTTGTATAAATGCAGGTAGCAGGCAGAGGGCAGGAGCCTGAGTCTTATGGCATGATGTTGGAGTTGCCCAGCATGCTGGCCTGGAGGCTCCCCTGGTTTGCTGACTTACACATTGTCACTGATTCATACACGACTTAACACATAATAGAAACCTAATAAAAGTTTGTTAACTGAGGTTATGATGTACATGCTGCACAATGAAGTCCTGAGGTCCGCCTTTCCCATTTATCTAGAGATCTCCTGTGTTGGCAGCATATACTGTGTTAGTTCTGGTTTTACAAGTGTCTGGGACACCTGCCTGACAGCCTGGACACAGCTTCCTACACAGCCCTGTCCTTCTGTGGATTGTTATGGCTGCTGTCTGTAGACGTGGAGCTGCTGTTGACATCTGATTCACACGTCTGGCTTGTTCTTGGCCCTGTGAGAATTATGGTTGGGGAATAACAAATAAATAAAAAATAAGTGAGAAATAAAAATAAGGAAGGAGAAGATGGTGGGGGTTGAGTGGGGGTAGTCTCCCATCTTATTTTCACAGGTTGTTAAGTGCTGAAGGGACATCAATCCAAGGCTAATGAGGAGGTAGGTTGACATCTGGTCCAACCCCTGACTCCTGTGATTCAGACCAGTTCTGAGACTGCCCGACCAGCAACCAGTCGATGCCTGGGTGTTGCCAGATTTATGAAGTCTGCCTGGGCTGTGGAGAAGGAAGAGGTGAGACTTTTCACTCTAGATGAAGCTACAACATCTGCTATAAATACTGAGTCACTTGAAAAGCTGACTCATGGGCTTATGGGACTTTCGGGGAGGGAGGAAATGGGAAAGGGGAAATGATTTGGAATGTAAATAAAAAAAAACTTAGAAAATAAAAAAAAAAGAAAAATAAACACATTTCCACAGTCAAAAAAAAAAAAAGAAAAAAGAAAAGAAAAGCTGACTCACGGTCTATGTGCTTCTTCCCACACCTGCAGTAGTTCATATGTAGAAAAGGAAGTTGTACTTGAACTTGGGCCTGGGATGGACATCTCCGTCCTCTGTGTCCTTTACCTGCTCCTTGAATTGTCAGCACTGAGTGCCTCCCTCTCTGCTCCAGAGCAGGTTCCAAGAAATGGAACTTTCACTGTTTCTAAGAGTACTTGATTTTATTTCTTAAGACATTACTGTCTGGTTTTGTGTCAACTTGACACAAAGAGTGCCTCCATGGGACCCAGTTGTAAGGCATTTTTTTTTTTCAATTAGCAATCAAGGGCAGAGGGCCCAGCCCATTGGGGATGGTGCCATCCCTGAGCTGGTAGTCCTGGGTTCTGTAAGTAAGCAGGCTGAGCAAGTCATGGGAAACAAACCAGTAAGCAGCACCCCTCCATCTGCATCAGCTCCTGCCTCCAGGTCCCTGCCCAGTGTGAGCTCTTGTCCTGACTTCCTTTGGTGATGAACAGAAATGTGGAAGTGTAAGCTGAATAAACCCTTTCCTCACCAACTTACTTTGGGTCATGGAATTTTGGTCATTGTCGCAGCATAAGAAACCCTAAGACTGACAGGGTCCTACTTTAGCACAGACTGGCCTAGAACTTGTAAACCTCCTATTTTAGCTTCTGCAATGCTAGGATCATAGATGGGCTTGCAGCACCATTCTAGCCTATTCCCCAGTGCCGTATAGTTAGAAATGAGCAGGGCAGGCAAGTTCTGCTCCTGGATCTTGGAGCCTCATGCTGACTTTTTAGTTTAGTGATGTAAGTTCCCACAACAAGGATGAGAGAGTGAATGTCCCAGCGATGCCCTCATGGACACGCTAGAGGGTGCACTCCTCATCTTTCACCATTTCCCAATCCAAATGTCTCCTCCAGCCAGTGAGATGTTCTCCAGAAAGCAACCATGAGACTAAACACAGCCATGACACTTCAAGCTTCATTAAATGTTTTCAAACAACATCTGGAGACTTGCCTAAACATTTTAAACCAAAAATATCAAGCTAAGAGAAAACGAAAACAAGTTAAAATATGATGCAAGGACTATTGGACTTGGAGAGACAATAGAAAAAGAGTTCAAAATTATATCAGCAATAGAGATGCGATCTTAAGAGGCCCAAGGGAGAAGAGTCAAGCAGAAACGTCTTGTTTTTTGAGACAAGGTCTCACTGTGTAGCTCTGGCTGGCCTTGAACTCATGGGGATCCACTTGTCTTTGCCTCCCAAATACTATAATTAAAGGTATAAAAACTTATTATTATTACCATTATTATTATTATTACTATTTAGGATTTTTGTATGCAATATCAAGCTATATGCAACTTAGAAAAATGTACTTCCCTTCTTCTGATTTGGATGCCTCATTTCCCTTTCTGGCCTGGTTCCCATGGCTGGGACCACCAGTCTGGTGCTGAGATATGGTCACCACTTGCTTTGGGTTTGATTTTTGTTTCTGCAGTGGTGGGGATAGAACTCCCGGCTTGGCACAGGGTAGATGAGTGCCAGCCCCACCACTGAGCCATACTCACAGTCCCTCGGGTTCACTTTCTAACTTCTGTCCTTCATGTGCACAGCTGCTGCCCATCTTCAGCCACTGTAGTGACCAGCTATGGACTGAGCAAATATTTCCTTACGTGCCTTGAAACTGCTGAAAGACTCTGGGGGGTTTTGGCACATCCCTCAATGTTCCATCCACTTACAACTTTGTTATCCTCACTTCCTGCTTATGCAGAGCCTCAAGGCCAGAGGTGAGAGATTAAGACTTTCTTTAGACATTGCTGAGTGTGAGGACAGGCCTGCAAGTGAGCACTGACAGTAAGTTCTAGTTCTTCAGGATAGAGATGGAACTTTCCACAGCCCTCAGTGGTCATCCCACCACACAGGTAGCCTGTCTGTCTGTCTGTCTGTCTGTCGCCTATCTATCTACTTATGAGTAAATGAATATGTAGCATAACACATGTATTTGCATGTGTATGCTTGTGTGTGTGTGTGTGTGTGTGCATGCGTGCGTGTGCGCATACGTCTCAGGAGAGCTGCAAATCCCTTCTGTTGTCTCCAGTGGGTTCTGGTTTTCAGTTACTGGTGCTGTGAGAATGTTTGTTTTCAGGGATGTTATGGAGCTGTAAGGAGGGGAATGTGGAGGACATAAAATAAAACAAACAAAGCTCATTGTCTGGGTGTCAACTGTCCTTGAACCGGCCTTATAGATTACCTAATAGCCAGAAGCTGGAAAGAACCCAGATGTCCCTCAACGGAGGAATGGATTCAGAAGATGTGGTATATTTACACAATGGAATACTACTCTGCAATTAAAAACAATGAATTCACGAAATTCCTAGGCAAATGGTCAGAACTTGAAAATATCATCCTTAGTGAGGTAACCCAATCACAAAAGAACACACATTGTATGCAGTCACTGATAAGGGGATATTAACCCAGAATCTCAGAATACCCTAGACACAATTTGAATATCAATTGATTTCCAAGAAGATGGAAGGAGAGACCCCTGGTCCTGGAAAGACTGGATGTAGGGGAATACCAAGACAGAGAAGCAAGAGGGGGTTGAATGGGGAAAAGAAGGAGGGAAGGGGGCTTATGGGACTTTCGGGGAGGGAGGAAATGGGAAAGGGGAAATGATTTTGAATGTAAATAAAAAAACTTAGAAAATAAAAAAATAAAATCTATGCACATATCCCCCCCCCAAAAAAAAAAGATTACCTCGAGCTTCTGGTGATGATCAGAGCTCTGCCAAAGTAGATTATGACAAGTGTTGTTAGTGGTCTCACTAATTCCACAGGCACATGGATTTGCAGAGAACCTTTATTTTTGATGTACAAACTCTCCATGATTGGCAATCCATGGAGAGTTCTTGAACACACTCCCAGTGTAGCCATCTTGGCCTGTGTATTAGCAGGCTGGCCTTAGACACGGCTCTGGAGTGGTACAGCTCCATGTGGGGCTCCACATTTTCAGGTCTTCACACAACTTGGCTAGATGATTGGCCAAGATCTGACTCTATTCTTCTTTTATTTATTTTTAATCAATAATTGTGTAAGTTGAGTGTTGGGTACATGCTTGCCAAATTTATTTATTTATTTATTTATTTTATTAAACTAATAAAATTTATTTTAAAATATACAACTCAGTATTGACATTTTAAGACATCCAAATAATTTATAATATGGAGGTCAGACACTTGGGAGTTGGTTCTCACCTTCCGACCTTGTTTTGGGGCAAAGTCTCTCTTGGTGTTTCTATCTGCATGCTGTGTACTCTAATTTACCTGGCCCGGGAGCTTTCAGACAGGAGTGCTGGGATTACAGATGCACCCCACTCCATCTGGCTTTCTATGTGGATTCCAGGAGTCACACCAGGCCGCTCGGCTTGGACAGCAAGGGCTTTACTCCACTGAGCCCTGACTGCATCTTCGGTTCTCATGCCCCAAGAATCAGTCAGAGACCACAGACTGTCATGGATTCTCCATGTCATGGATCTCCCATCTCCTGGAAGAAGATGTCCTCTTTACTCAACAACGTTCATGGGTATTTCTGCTCTGTGTCCCTAATGGCAAAGGCTATTTTACATCTGTGTTGATACGAACAAAACACAGTGACTATCCCCGGTCGCTAGAGGCAGTGCGGTGGCAGCAGCAGACACAGTGGCGCACGGGGCTCCTGGGAAGAGCTCAGGGTCTTTCCTACACCATCCAGCGGTGCCTCCGGCTTTTGCTGTGGAACGACCCACGCAGCATCTGGAGCAGTTTGCGAGAAAACACGAGTAGGGGATATCTTTTGTTTGTTGCATGGACTCGGCATTTGGGATTGTAGAAGCTGATTAGACTTGCCCTAATTCCCAGATTTAAGTCCAAGTGGGGAACCGTCAAAAGAACATACGTGTGGCTTCACTAAGTATCCCGAGTTTGGCTGAACCTAGAGCTCGACAACAGGAAGGTTGTCAACGCTGCCAGCCCTGAAGAGTGTCTGTATTGACGGTGGCCATATGTTCTGTTTACTCCATGTGGCTATTTAGAGAAATGTAGATCTGCTGATTTTCATGAAATAAATCATCTTCATCCTTTGGAAAAAGGGAGCTGGGACTAGGAGGACCGTACTCAGAAGCTAAGCAGAAAACCCACTTTCCTGCTGGATCAGATATTACATCCAAAACGCAGAAGTGTGGCAAAGAGGGAAGCAGTTGCCACCTGGAACTTGGTGCTTTTGAGGCTGCGTAGTGTCCTGGACTCACAGGTTACTTGGTGACTCACTGCCAGCGTAGTAGGAGTCCCAGGGAGGAGTGCTAAGCAAATGCATCCTCCCCACCATCATAGCAGAATTAGGTAGAAAAGTAGACATGTGAGTTGCTATCAAAGCCTTAATCAGAACTTCCTGAGGAACAATAATAATAATAATAATAATAATTTATAAAAGAGACTGGGGACATAGCTTAGTAGCACAACATTTTTCTAGCAGATACATTAAGAAAAAAATTATATATATATACATATATATACATGTGTGTATGTGTGTATGTATATATGTATAATATGTATATTAGTGAATATATATTAATTTTTTTCTATATATACATTAGTTTTTCCTCTATATATGCATATATAAATGATTTCATAATAATATGTCATCTATGTCAAAAAGCTTAACCATCTGTTTTTGTAGTATTTTTACAAATGTACTGAATAATTCATATTTAAGATCCTTTCTAAGTGGCGTTTGGGATAGGAAACCCTGCTACTAATTGTGATTTAAGATGATGAAGACGCAACCGAGGACACTTTACCTTTCCCTTGAGTAAGAAGTGTGTAGTTGTGCCAGGTTTAGTGCAAGAATGAGGAATCGCATCTCTAGACAGAAAGTCTGCATTCTCTGTGGTGGCCTGTGCAGGGGGACACATGATTGCACGATCTGACAATCTTGGGATGTGACCTACACACATGTGGTAAAGGTGTGGAGTTTTATTAAATCTACTGTGAATATGCTGGAAACAGGAAATCTAACTGTATGAGTTAGGCAAAGTCGTAGGGAAAGGAATGAAAGGGAGTTACGGGAGAGAGATGGTGGCTCACATAAAGGGTCGTCAAACACTAGGAGTTATTTTCATTTTCTCTGTTGTCTTTTTTTAAAAAGAATAATTCCCCTTTATCACTGCAATGAGAAAAACAGTGGGGCTCAGAATAGCCACTCACCAGAGCTAATCACTATGTACATTACTGCCAGGGTGGTAATACGCATCCCTTAGTCAATCCTGAAACAGAACAGCTATTTTTTTTTCTTTTTTGGTTTTTCGAGGCAGGGTTTCTCTGTGTAGCCCTGGCTATCCTGGAACTCACTCTGTAGACCAAGCTAGCCTCGAACTCAGAAATCCGCCTGCCTCTGCCTCCCAAGCGCTGGGATTAAAGGCGAGCGCCACCACCGCCCGGCAGAACAGCTATTAATAGGGAACTCTGCTGGCAGATTTTGACACTCTTTTCAAACTGTTTTCGGTCATATCACAGATGACCAAATGAATGAAGGAATGGCTGTCAGGGTCCCTGGTTTTGAAGGGATGAGACTGGAATACTTAAATGAGTTCTGCTTTGGAGCTGAACAAACTTCTCCTGCAAAGGGCATGTGGTAAATGTTTTAGGCACTGTCTCTGCCTCAGCCATGAACTTTGCTGTTGCAAAGTCTGAGAGAAGTCATAGGAAATACAGTATGAATGGGCAGGACTGTGTTTTGATAAAACTTTATTCATGATAAAAAAAAAAAAGCAGTGGGTTGGTATAGTCCTCTGCCAGGATTTTTCAGGAGTGGTGGGTGGTGGGTTTGCTTGTAGCCCCGGCACTGGTTAAGTGGAGAGGGTTCTTGGAGTTCGTTGGTCTAGGTAGTGTAGCCTAAGAGGGGAGCCTGAAATTCCATTAACAGACCCTGCCTCAAACATTAAGGTGATTAACTCCTGCTCCTATGGAATGAAAGCCAATGTTGACTTCTGGCTTCCACACACGCATGTGAACCCACATATACACATGAATGTACATGCCTGAACACACACACACACACACACACACACACACACACACACACAGTGGTCAGTGAGAATGGGGTAGCCATTTAAGTCAGTGGTTTCCAAATCCAATCGCTTATGCCATATCTACTAAGTTCTGCCTCTAGAGATGGACATTCAGTAGGCTTAGGAATATTTTTATATTCTTCAGGAAGATGATTAGTTAATGTTGTCAACCTGACAGGACCCAGAATCATCTGGGAGATGGGTCGCTGGGCATGCTGGGGGATATTATCTCAATTGAGTTAATTGAGGAAGACCTGCCTACTCTGTGTCCCCACCCCTTGGTTGGGACCTTGGATTGTATAACTGGAGAAAGGTAGCAGGTTAGCTGCATGCATTCATCCCTCTCTGCATCCTGATTGTAGATGTGATGTGACCAGCTGTGTCAAGTTCCTGTCACCATGACGGTTTGAGGATTGTAGCCTCAAACCATGAGCCAGAGAAGAAAGATCCTTCTCCCCCTAAGTTGCTTTGTACAGTATTTTATCACAGCAGCAGAAAAATAAACTTAAAAAGAGACTCTCTGATTTAGAAAAACAAAAATTAAATTATTGACTGTTGAACTAAAGGGAAACGATAGGGACATGTGTGATGCTGTAGATGAACTCTCCTTAGGGTGAGGGTGAGATCCCAGGCTACGAGAGGCCCAAGACTACCAGTCCGAATGGGAACAGAGTTGAGTTGACCTTGGCTATGTCACTGTAGTGACCTTAAATAACTCATTCAGATTCTCCATTTTGTGAAAGAAGACAGTATGAAAATAGAGTAACTTCTGGTGGACCCTAGCAAACTAGAGTGAGGAGAGCATAAAGAAAGGGCTTTCACACACAGGACTCTGTGAAATGACCCCTGTGAAGAATGCACACAATTAGCCACAACACTGGCAACTCACCACAACCATACACACACAGTACATTCACAGGCACATTTGCCTAGTCACGACCAAGCCAATCAGGGGCCAGTGGTCCCTTGGATCAGTATCTAAGGATACTTATTTCAAAACAACAAACACCATCTATACCACTTCGTCTTTCAAAAACTCTTCTCGTTCTTCCTCGGGCTCCCTGCAAAGCCCAGGTGTAAGGCTCCCACAGCTAAATAAAATCATGCTGCACCTTAGCCACTCCCTATTGCTATTCACTGGGACACCTCTTCCAGCAACGAGAGTGGGACCTTCTAAGACAGGTTTATTGCAGCCCAGACTATGAAATTATCATCTTTTGTCTCCTCTCTCATGAAGTTAGGCTGGACAGTGTTTAAAATAGAAAATTACAGATGGTGCCATTTAACTGCTCCTTGGCTGGGTTTCCATGTGATAAACAGACAAACAGAACAATTTTCTGGGGGACATTCAGTCTGATAGAAAGGTACCCACTGTGTCCGACTTTTTTTTTTCAGAAATGAACTAGGTTGAGGCCTCCTCTCTTCCTGGTGCACTTGCTCTGTGCCCACCTGACTTTAGATGCTAACTCAGAAAGGCACAAAGGGATCCAAAGGCAGGCTGGCAAGAAGTGGAGCAAATGGGCTGTTGGTGTGTGAGCCAGGTTCCCATTTCTAGGACAAACACAGAGGCTGTCAGCTTAAAATGAGAAAAGGTACATTTCAGCTCCTGGTTTCATGGCTACTAGGCCCTGACGCCTTGGGCCTTTGTGTCATTTTTGTAGGAAGCCTGTTCACCTCCTGATGGCTGGGAGCACAGAGACCAGCAGGCTGAGGTATACACCCATTTCAAGGGCATCCCTGCGCAACCTAACTTCCATTTACTAGGCCTCACTGTTTGTATATGTATCCATATAGGTATGTATATGTATATAAAGTTACATTTGGGGCTTGTACATGTATGTGTGTAGGTGTCCACATCATGGTGTGTCTCATCAGATAACAACCTGCAAAGGCCAGTTTTCTTATCCCACATGTGGGTCCCAGGGATCGAACCCAGGTCAACAGGCTTGGCAGCAAGTGCCTTCACCCGCTGAGCCATCTTGCCAACCCCTACCCTCTCTTTTTTATTAGCACATATTTGCTGTACAAAATAACCAGAATCATTATGATGTTTTCATCCTCCATTCATCCCGTTATCACCTTCCTTCCCAGTGGTCTCCTTCCTCTTCCCAAATGGCCTGTCCCTCTTCTATTTCAGTCTTAGAATAATACTCTTTCAGAGGCTGACTCTGTGAATGAGAAGATGTATTGTCTGAGACTGACTTGATTCACTTAATGTAGTCTACAGTCCTTTGCATTTTCTGTAAGTGACACAGTTTCATTTTTATTATTGTGGAATAGAACTCCCATTGTGTATAGACAGCACACTTTTTTTAAACCATTAGCTAATTGCTGGACTTCAGGCTATTGTGGTTATCTTGGCTATTATGAACAGCAGCACAGTAAACGTGGGTGGGGCTGGGGAGATGGTTTGAGGATAAAGTGCACGTGAAAGTATTAAAGTTGGGGTATGAATCCCCTGAACCCCAGAAAAGCCAGGCAGGTGTGGTAGCTGTCCGTATGCCCCGCACTCAGGAGGTGGAAACTAGGGATCCCTAAGGCAAGCCGGCTGACTAGGCTAGGCTAGCCAGAACTGGTGAGCTCAGGCTCAGTGAGAGAGCCTCAATCAATCAATAAAAGATTGATGGAAAAAGTCACTCTTGAGTGTCTACACACATGGGCACACACACTGTATATACGGCAGCAGCAACAACAAAAGAGGAAGTTCAGATATCCTGACCCAGTGTCCTTTGAGTATATACCCTGGGGTAGCAAGCTAGGCCATCCATAGTTCTGATTTTAGTTTTTGGGGAGTCTTCATACTGATTTCCATAGCTGCTGCATCAGCATCATATAAGGGCTCCTTTCCATCTTTACTGGTATTTGTTGTCTTTTGTGGCTTTTTTTTTTTTACTTACTTTACATCCTGCTCACTGCTCCCCTCCTGGTGGTCACTGCCTCCCACTATCCTTCCTTCCCCCTTCTCCTCTAGGCGGATGGGGGCCTCACTGGGCACCCCTCCGCCCCCTTGCACTTCAAGGCTCTGCAGGGCTAGGCACTTCCTCTCCAAGGCCAGATGAGGCAGCCGAGCTAGAAGAACGCATCCCGCAGACAAGCAACAGCTTTTGGGACAGCCCCAGCTCCAGTTGTTCGGGACCCACATGGAGACCAAGCTGCACATCTGTTACATAGGAGCTGGGAGGCCTAGGGCCAGCTGTGTATGTTCTTTGGTTGGTGGTTCAGTCTGAACCCCTGAGAGCCCCCAAGGATCTAGGTTAGTTGACTCTGCTGGTCTTCCTGTGGAGTTCCCATCCCCTTCAGGACCCACAATCCTTCCTCCTATTCTTCCATAAGAGTCCCCAAGCTCCAGTCACTGGCTGTGGGTGTCTGTATCTGAGTCAGCTGCTGGGTGCAGCCTCTCAGAGGATGACTTGCTCCTGTCTGCAATGGAACCTGAAGAGGCCACCTCCTGTATCCAGACAGGAGCCCCAGTGGAGCGACAGAGACACCAACCCACCCACAAAACTTTCAACCCCACATTTATCCTGTTTACAAGTGATGCAGGCATGGGGAAGGGAGCAGAGGCTGAGGGAATGGCTAACCAATAGCCTGCGACCCATCCCATGGGCAAGCACCAATCACTAACCATCAATCATACTCTGTTGTACTTGCAGACAGGAGAAAGTCTTGTGTTCTTAATGATAGCCATTCTGACTGGGGTGAGATGAGATTTCAAGGAAGCTTTCATTTGGGTTTCTCAGATAAATCCTCCCCCGCCCCCCTACAATTTCTACCTCCTTTTAACAGCACCACAGGCTGGGGACCAAGTACTCAGCACACAGGTCTCAGTGGGAAATTCAAGCTGCAAATAACAGGAACAGATGACTCGAGTATAGGAGGCTCAAAAGGCATGGCAGAGCGTCTGCCCTGTGGGAAAAGTATTTTATGATTCAAATAAAACAATCATGTTATGTAACTAGGGCTGAGTAAACGGCTACTTAAGAACATAAGCACTTGCTGGTGAGACGGACGAGTGTCTGCTGTACAAGCTTGTACCTCGAGTGCTTATGTAAAAAAGCCAGGCATGGCCACACCTTCAGATCGAACAAACAAAACTCAACTAAGCTCCTCGCGGACCAGGAACTTGGCGCTTATGTTCCTAGACAAACGCACGTCAAAATCACTACTGGGAAAAGTGGTAAACCATGGAGATCCTGGGACTTCTGGGGAAACTGGAACTAGAGGCTCAAAGGCCCAAACCTCACCAGTCACACACACAAGGACATCAAGGACAACGGAAGAAAAAGTGTTCCGTGTAAATGGCAGCCCAGTTTCAAACATGCTAAATGGTTAAAAACCATGAACACATGAAGACTGTTAACAAGTTACTTCCATAAAAGCTCAGTACTACCTATGGTGGGGCGACTGAGAACCTTTTTTGATTCTATGGTGTGTGTGTGTATGTGCATGTGCGCGCACACACACACACACACACACACACACACACACACACACACGTGTAGACCTGAGGTTTGGTATCAAGAGTCTTCCTCAACAGCTCTCTATGTGATCTGTTGTGTCAGGGTCTCTTATTGAACCCAGAGTTTGCCAATATGGCTAGTCCAGCTTGCCAGAACGCCCCTTCTCTCCCACCTTTGGAGTGCTGGAATATGGTGAGCTGCTATGCCCACCTGGCATTTATATGGGCGCTGGAGATCTTAACTTGGAGCCTAATGCTTGTGCGCCAAGCGCTTTATCCGGCGGGCGAGCTCTCCCCACCCTGTGCTTGCTTGCTCTTTTACTTGTGCGCTGTGTAAGAAGTCCATTTGTCATTTATGTGTCTTAGCATCACTGCAGACTGAAGGTCAGGCCCTAGAGAGGTAAGAGCTGCCAGGTCCTCTTACCGTTCCACAGAACAGCCGGGGACACCCCAGTCCTATCACCGTTCTCCAGCACAGAGAAGCGAAACTAAGAGAGTCATCAAAGTGCTTTATTCGTAAAGCCCGGCTCGCGACTCGAGCGCGCACTGTTAGCACTGTTCTCCTCTTGTCCAAACAGCTTATTTGGATGGCAGAGATGGTTACAGACAAAAACCAAAGCATTTTTGTAAACTTCTAAAAGCATACAGATTGGCCACAGAGGAAATGGTTACTCAGATCATGTATATGTACCTTCATTTTTTTTTTTTTTTTTACTTTAGGGTCTTGGGTTTGTAAGTTTGGGAATCAAAGGTTAACAGGAGAGCTTCAGAACACTCAAACGAATCAGACACCACAATTAACAGTGCCTGGAAACTGAATCATACAGCATTGATTATTTTAAATGCATCAAATACAGATTTGTACAACTATGTTACAGTGGAGTTAACAACATCAGCTAATGAATCTGTGGCAGGTCAGGACACAGGAGTCAGATGGTGTTGATGCTGGCTTCCAGATGCTGTGAAGGCAGCCCACACATGTTGGGCACAGCTGTACCTGGAGAGGCCAAAAGGAAAGTGACTGGGAAGGCGCCTGGCAGGGGGACTTGATGACTTGTAATTATTGAAGGGTGGATTTTTTTTTCCTTTCTTAAACTGCCTACAGAAACCATCTCACGTTTGAGACAGGGGCTTTTAAAGGCACAGCTGCCATACAGCGTGTAAGTTGGTAATGTACTCTAAGCAAATCTAGGACTCTGTAACTTGAGGCCTTTTAGGAAGGAATGCAGGGAAGTTGGTAGATACATGATTGATGCTGGAAGGTTTTGTTTTTTTTTAATCTCAGTTACACACGATCAGCACAGTTTAGGGCAATGAACTTACATAACCAGATTTTGGGTTTAATCTTTTTATAGAAAAAAAAACCCCATCAGGTTGATAAATACACATCTTGAGGAACAAAATCCTTTTGCTTTTATGTGATAGACTGTCTACTAAGTACTTTGAACAAAACATTCACTCAAAAACACAACTGCAAGACAGATCTCAAAACACAACAAACATTATGTTCCCTACACTGCAAAATGGCTTTACATGTAAACTTCAAAAATCACATGTTGTATATTAAATTTTTAGATTCAAAAATATCCCTGTTTCTCTAACCATGTAAACAGTAAAACTGAGGGTTTCAGTTAAAGGGATAATTCATAACAAAATTCCATTCCTAAACAATGGTTAAACATAAACCTCATATAGTTGGGTTTGTCTTCGGCCACAGCAGGGTTTTAATGCCTGCTCATCTTCCTGCAGTGGGAGGTTTAGCTGCATTTGCCCCAAACTATGCACCTTTCAGGGAAGTCCTACATCTGTTTTGCAGAGTGAATTTCTGCAGCTCAACATGAGGGTGTTAACAGTGACAGGCTCCAGGTGTGAAGAGAGACGCAAGCGGTTTTCCTGGAGGTGAAATGGTAGACAGGCTCTTGGCATCAGACTCTTGGAAGATGAAGGGCTCAGCTTGGGACATCTGGGGATGGTGACACTGTTAGAAGGGAACCCTGAACCAGTACACAGGGAGATGCTAGCATCCCCTTATCTAGGGCTGTGGGCTTAGGGTAACCACTATTTAGGAGTAGTCTTTCTGTGGGCCAGGAGTGTAACATTTGATATAAATTTTCTTTCTTTTAATCATCATCATCATCACCATCATCATCACCATCACCACCATCGTGATGAACAATCTCACATCTTTCAAGTCAGAAAAAAAACCAAACAAACTGATCTACAGTTTCTCTTGTGGGGATGCAGTGAGGTGCATTTCCGTTCCCCTCCCCCATGGGCTTGTCTCCTCGTCTATTCATGTGGCCACAGCTGGAATCAGAGAGGTCTGGCTGTTACACGCTGCTCTGCTCTGATTCAAGCTGATCGGTTTTAATTAATTAATAATTAATTAAAATGTGCGCGAGAGTGCGTGCACGTGCGCACACACGCTCGCGTGTGCGCACACGTACAGAGTCAGAAATAGCGATGCTGGGAAGTATCAGGTAGCTGTTAAAGCGACTAGCCCCCAACTTCAGTCATCTCGGCTTAAAGATGTAAACAAGGGTTGCTTCCTGCAAGGTGAGTGCTTCCTGGAGTTTGAGTTTTCCTTTTTTTCTTACACTGAAGCTGCCACCAGCCTTCTGGAGCTCATGCCCATCCCGGGCTGTGCAGGAGGTTACGTCAAGATGTGCCCAATAAAGTCCAAAAAGCGCTTTGAATACTGCTCTGGGTTCACGGTCGAGATCTCAGCTCCAGCCTAGGGGATCGTGAAGGAGAGGATCTTAACAGAATGCTCAGGATGGCCCCACATTACTGCTCAGTGTCTCCGGCTATTTCCAAAAGCAGCTGAACATTAAGGTAGCCATTTATTTTGGGGAGCCAGTAGTAGGGGATTGAATCCAAGGCCTTGAACATGTTTGGCAAGTACTTCACCAACTAAAGCCACACCCCAACCCTAACGCTAAGAACACAGCTAAGTGGCTTCTCTTCTTAAACCACTACTCACAAGTATCTCTGCCATTTGGTCAAATAAATCTAAACTCCTAGGAATCTATGAGTGAAAATGAGACCCAGTCTCCTGGCACAGCAGCTAGGAGCACTGGCTACTCCTCCAGCACCCACATGAGAGCTCACAACTGTCTATAACTACAGTTCCATGGGATCTAAGACTCTCTTCCGATGTCTGTGGGTACCATGCATGCACGTGGTATACACGGATATACAAGCAGGCAAAACACCCATACACATTAAGTGGAAAGAAAGAAATCTTAAAACAACACATACACATCCCGGTCCCAACTCGCCACATTTGAGATATTACCTTTCTATTCCAAACCCTCCAATGTGCCCCATTTTTTTTCTTGGAATAAAACTTTGTCTCCCTGTGTAGCCCTGGGTACCCTTAAATCCTCAATCCTCCTGCCTCAGCCATCAAGGTGCTAGGATTACAGGTACATATCACTATGTCAAACTTCTGGAAGTTACTGGGGGCTGTCAGCCTCAGTTTCTACCACTGGAGAGAAAATACACTGGGGAGGGGGAGAGGCGTATGCAGGGGAGTATCTTCACATTACACTACATGCTCACACACACATGGTCTTATGCAGCCCTATGTAGAAAAACAGTTTCTGTCCAAAAGCACACTGGAGTCCTTTTCTAAGAAAGGGTGGAGGGAACCACAATGGAACCTCCCTCACAGGCTTTTCATGGGGGATTCGACACTATCCCTGGATCAGAGAAGATTTGGAGCCAGTAAGCTAAGTGAGGGGGGTACTTATACTCGCAATCTCTATAACAGGAAAAGAAAATATTGTGAGAAAAGAAATACAACCCTGCACACTTTGGAGCACCTGACTGCAGGCTGGAACATTTCATATGAAAACAGAACTATCATCAGTAAGTCCATCTTTGGGGTGTTTTTCAAACATGGAAGAACCCACAGATGCACAGAGCTATGAAGTCGGGTGCTGCAGGGTTGTGCTGATGCCTCACTCCCAGGAGCTGAGGGGTGAGGCGGGGTGCAGGGTACAGGAGCCAGTACTTACGCCGTGTTTAACAGTTTTCGCAGCGTGGGCGGCTTTCTTTTTCGCATCGTAATGAGTAAGAATGTCAATAATTGCCATGAAGTACACCTCCTTTCTAGGTGCGTCTGGAAAGGGAAGAAAGCAGAGACTGTGGGCCACATGACAACATTCAGAAAAAGCCAAGCCACTAGGAGGGAGAGGGAGCGAAGGAGGCAGAGACCACATTTCCGGTTGGCTGCCTGGACCGAAACGGAAGCATCAAGAAGCCGGAGCAGTTCAAGGAGGCTGTGATCTGAGGGCTTTAACTTTGTTTCCTAATCTGCATTTCCTTTATGATAGTAAATTCTTTTTTGTAAAGAAAAATGCTATTTTCAGAATTTCCTGTAAAACAAGTAGAATTAATTATGCTTAGTAATTAATCCCTTTCTACCATCAGACACTGCATTTTCTCCTTGGATAGAAAGAATATCAGAACTGAATAAAGGATTTTAGGTCTCCATTCCATTATCTACTTTCTGCATAGTTTCAAGATACACTGTTTCAATTATGAATAGTAAGATGTACATTCAATTATACCAAGTTTTCTTATGTTTAAGGAATGATTTTGGTGGGTAAAATTAAAAATAAAGAAAAATACAACCCAAACCTGTTAGCTGATATGTGGGAGGAGGGGCAGAAATTGCCTCTTTTATTATTTAAGTAAGAATGAGGGCTTTTTTTGGTTTTTTTACCATATCAGTAAGATATTTTTGCCATGGACATGTAGCTAAAGCAGAAACCAACCAAACACCAGGATCCTGAGGACAGATGTGAGTGCGACCCTGTGGAGGAGGGTCACAGATCTCCTCACAGGGACAGCAGAAGAGGCAGTCACTCTCACTGTGTGCACTGGGGCCTGGCCTCTGCACCCCTGAAAAGGCACCTTTGCGATATATCAGCTCCACAAGAAGGCCACCTGAGGGCACAGTGGACTGCACCCAGAACAGATCTGTGACACACTGGATTTATTTAAAAGAGTCAAGCTGCTCTGTCCAGTTTCTGTACTGGGGCTCGAACCCCAGACCCCGCCCATGTTAGAGCCTTCTACCGGTGAGCTACAGCCACTGAGCATTTTTCGTTTTGAGACAGGCTCTTGTTAAATTGCTCAGGCAGGCTTTGTACCACTGAGCTTGACACGAAAAAAAATGTTTAATGTAACATGTTTGGAGCATTTAACCTTTTGACAACGAGGCATAATATTGTGATCTACAAATGAGTTGGGATGCTTCATTCAATACTATCCTGATGTGCACGTTGGACACGCCTGTCAGAATACACTGGACATATATGTCATAATGCATTATCTACAAATGTGTATGTATAATATATTAAAAATGCTTTCTAGTTTTCTTCCTCCCTCTAACATCTGAAATTACTGTTTCCTTTAAACGTGCATTGGTGTCTGATATCAACATGTTTGACTCAGTGGGGACCCTTGGAACTAGGGCCAGAATTACTGATAGATCACTGTGCAAAAATCAAACCCCTCTACATGCAGAAAGGGTCAATAACACTAAGCTTACTTTCATGGCATTTAATTGCATAAACATCAATGTTTGGATCGAACTCGCCAGGAGCCAAGGGTGGTGAGCTGTTGAGTGTATTTCCAGGACTGTCCGGTGGCGTCCCGATCGGGTGGGTGCCGTCGCTCTCTCCCTCCTCTTCCCCGTCGTTCTCCTCACACTCCACCTCCTCCTGTTCTGCTCGCTCCACGTCGTGAATCCCCACCAGCAGGCTGTAGTCCATGAGTTTTAACTGTGCAAGGAACTGGGGGCGGGGGTGGAGGGGAGAGGTCGGTTACACTTTACGCTAAGAATCAAAGAATTTAGGGACTGGAAGCACACACACTGGGGAAGGCACCGAGGGCTAACGGGGACCCCCCCGGCCTCCTTTATGTGGCTCCCATTCTTAGTTTCCTCATTTCTGGCTGATTCAGTGCCAGGATTATTCTACCCCACCCAACCAATGCAAAGTTGGACTCTGAGACTGGCATTTCTTATGCAGCCACTGAGGTTCTCCTGAGAGTATAAGCTGCTGTCGGAGAAGAGTCCTGGGAGTGTGTGTGTGGTTTTATCCCAACAATGAAACTGGTTAATGGGGAAAACCAGGGAGTCACCACGTAGCCTCCGGCAAAGCTCGAGGAAGCCTCCTGGAAAGCACTTGGAACTCCTGCATACTCCTAGCACATAATTATCACGCTGTCCGGTGACCAACAGCAAAAGCCCTTAGATCCCTATCACCGGGCGAGTGGGTGGTGTCAGTGCTCTGGTAAGTAACACATTCCCTCTGCACCCATTCTGAGCAGCCCGCTGACTGTACCCACTCCTGGCTGCTGATGAAGCTAAGGCACTGCGTTTCCCATGAGGTCCCAGGGGTACTGGTCCCCTTTCCCTTTCCTGTGTGGCTACAGTGTCCAGCAAGGCAAGACCCACCTGTGGGTGTGTCCCCTCCCGCCTGTCAAGTTCTTCGACTTTGCATGTTGCTTTCCCCTCTCGTTTATTTTAATTAATCGGATCTACACAGACACACGGAGCACAACGCTCTTATTGAAGCGAGGTTGGCTTAACTGAGAGCAGACTGAGCAGCCCAGACGACTGGCTGCCTCTGCAGAATCCCATCTGCAAAAGGTAAATGGTCACGACTCCTTGAGAATTTGCCACCACCCTGGTGCTGTGACAGTGAGCACCGGGTAGCTGAGAGGAAGGGTAATTCCACACACAACAGGCACGCCTGTGGTATGGTAGGATAGGTGTAAGTCTAGAGGGAAAGCATGTGGGAGAGGCTCCTGACTCGTCTCCGATAACTTTTTCTTTTTTTTAAAAGATTTTATTTATTTATTTTATGTATATGAAGAGTACACTGTAGCTGTCTTCAGACACACCAGAAGAGGGCATCAGATCCCATTACAGATGGTCATAAGCCACCCTGTGGTTGCTGGGAATTGAACTCAGGACCTTTGGAAGAGCAGTCAATGCTCCTAACTGCTGAGCCATCTCTCCAGCCCAATCCCTGCTTAACTCTAATGCAAGTCACTTTGCTGTCAGAGTGAAATGAGCTGGGCTCATTCCAAACATTCAAGTAAGAAGGAAAGGAGAAGAGAGGGAAGGAGAGTCCCACAGTGTGAGCCCACAAGCAGAAAGAGAAGACAAGCTGGGTACTAGGGCTCAGTTGTGGGGCTGGTGCCAGTGAATGTAGGAAAGACAAGACATATCTACCCACCTACCACCCCCGCCACTGATCTCTTGAAACTTGTCTATTTACTTGTTATTTTGTGGTGGGGTCTCACTGCAAAGCTTTGGTTGGGGCTAGAGCTCAGTTAACGCAGACCAGGCTGGTCTCAAACTCATAGCTACTTACCAGCCTCTGCTTCTTGAGTGTAGAGATTAAAGGCGTGTACAACTGTGCCTGGGTTATCTCATACATTTATCTTAAAAATATGTAATGTCTCCAAATGTGTGGATTCAGAACTCTTTAGACCCTCTGCCTGCCTTTGTACAAGTCTTACACTGCCAGGCCTCTGGTTTATTTCTTTTTTCCTCTCACAAGATCCAATCTATCTGATTCCTTTCGAATAAGTTCCTTATTATTCCAAATTCCTGTAGTTTAATTTTCTTTCTTTTTTTTTTTATGGGTACTAAGCCCACAGCCCTGTACATGTCAAAGCACACAGTCCGTCTCAAAGCCACACCCTAAGCCCATGTTACCTCCTGGAGCCAGGTCCTTCCTCGTGATTTGTATGAGTACTAGAACCAACTCTTCTACCAGGCCATGTGGTCAAAGAGCAGGTTGTAAACCCCTGTCAGCAGGCTGAAATGAACCTCCTTACACCCCACCTCCCAACTCTATGAGACATGAATTAGCACTCGGATCTGGCTGTTCAGCATTTGGCCGCACCGGAAGCTGGGCGGCTCAGTGGAAACACTCTGTGGACCACACAGATTAGAACTGCGTGGCTTATGTGCCGTGTGGCTTTCCATACTGTTAGAATCCGAGCTGACAGGAAGCAAGAAGAAAATGGAAGGGAGTTTCATTCTAAGACCCCTTTTTTCTTTTTTTGCAGAAAAGAGTTTGCATAAGTGTACTGAATGTATAGATGAATGCTATCTGGAATAAAGGAGTCTGACTGGCATATAGACAAAAATTTCTATTGCAGGGAGAGAAAAAATAATTAGAACAGATTTTCAAATGACAATTATTTCTTGTTTCAAAGAAAAACACAGACCATTTACTGAGTTATAATAAACTCAGGTCTTCTTTTCTTCATTTTTTATTCCTGTTTTGAGACAGGTTTTACTACATAGACTTAGCTGACCTAGATCTTACTATGTAGACCAGACTGGCCTTGAACTTACAGCGACTCCCCTGCCTCTGTGTTCTGGGTGCTGCAGTTAAAAGAGTGCACTACGATCTGTCTTAAATTCAGAAAGTTTACGGAAAGAAAATACAAAAACGCATACATAGACAAGCGCACATGTATGCACACAAGCACACAAGCACATATATATCCATACAAGCACACATGAGCACATACACACATGAGCACACAAGCACACATGAGCACACAAGCACACAGGCATGCCCACAAGCCCATGAGAACACATGTATGCACACAAGCACACACACACACGAGCACACAAGAGCACATAAGCACACATGCACACAAGAGCACATAAGCACACATGCACACAAGAGCACATAAGCACACACACATGAGCACACAAGAGCACATAAGCACACACACATGAGCACACAAGAGCACATAAGCACACACGCACACATGGACACATCCTTGAAGTTTTAGCAGTCAGGCTAGTCATCAAAATCAGAAAGCATGGGACTCATGAACAAAGAAAACTTGATTAAATGCTAGTCTCATTATCAAGATCAGATGTCAAGTTGCTTCCCCATAATTACCTGCTTAAATATTTAATGCCACTTCTGCATGGGTTTCAAAGGTAAAGACACTGTTACCGGCCACTGAGAAGCTCTAAGTGAGTGGACACTAGGCTCTGCCTCTGCTTCCACAGCAGCAGTGTGTGTGAGAGAACCGATGCAGGACTATTTAACTTGTCACTCAACTATTAGAGGCAACATGAGCGCTGGGCACCCTCACAGAACCCAACTCTCCCTCTGAGCTCTGAGGGCTACGTTCTTCCTGGATGCTTACTATCTCAGTGATGGCGGCCAACAGAAGGAAAAAAAAAACAGGATTTTTTTTTGGGGGGGCAGGTCACAAATCACCCTGAGCTATTTACCATAATTGCTAAAACAATATTATCCTCGAGATCAAAAATTTCTTGACTAGTAAGTGAAAATCCAAAAGAGAGTGTTTCCTCTATGCTACAGTTCTGAGTTACCAGGTAGATCAAGTTGATTCTCAAGTAAAAAGGAAATACTTAACTAACATGTGTTTTTATAACAGGCACCGGCAGCCAAGCAAAATGAACTGCTTATTAATAAAAGATAAGAGAAAAATGATACATGAGAAAAACAAACACCTTAAACAAACAAACAAAACCCAAAACTACTCACTACCCACTCATATGCTTTGTAAATAAGTAATCTACACACACACACACACACACACACACACACACACACACACACACACCACCATGGAGGCTAAAATAATAGAGATGGCTCAGTGGTTAAGAGCACTGACTGCTCTTCTAGGGGACCTGGGTTCAATTCCTGGCACCCACGTGGCAGCTCACACCTGTGTGTAACTCCAGTTCCAGAGGATCTGACACCCTCACACAGACATACATGAAATAAAAAAAATTAAAAAGATGTACGGATAATTCAGAATAAACCTGGTCGGCTTGTATTGTGTGATGACAAGAGCTGTGGACAGGGCTGAGGCGCAGACGCTGCCACTGCTCTGTCCAGGAGGACAAACCCTGGTGGCAGCATCCTTTGGCTCCAGCCACGCTAATTGTTTTGGTTTAATGACATGAGAAAGAAAATCTCTCCACAAAGCCTTTCTCCAAGAGGCAGAACTTAGTACACAGGGAACAGTATTTCAAAGGAACAAAAAAAGTACACAAAAGTAACAGGCAAGAGAAACCTAGTGAGCAACTGCCTAAATTAAAATTCTCATTGCATTGTCTTGTAACTTGGCAAATTATGAGAATATAACTTCCCCGAGTTTACTTCAGAAAGACTGAAGAAAGAAAGCCCAACAGGAAAGCTAAACAAAATGATATGAAGAAGTTTTTATTTTGTTTTTTCTTTCTTTCCATTTTTTTAATTCTTAAAACAGTATTAAAAACGAACCTCTTTCAAAATAGGCTAGGCGTTCACTAGAACACTGGGTCCTGCCTGCCACCCTTGCCGAGGGCCATGAACCCACATTGCTCCCAGGCTGACCCCTTGACACAACAGGCTGGCTCTCCGCCGCCTGCCTGGGGTCAGCACGGCTGTGGTATCAGTAACCAAGGTGAGGCTGTGTGCACCTACACAGGGGTGCGAGTCAGAGGGAAGGACACTCTGTTCTGTCACCCGTGCTCTGGTGTTGATGCAAATCCAGCACTCCTGCCTTTCCACGCTGGCTGCTGTGGGCGGGGCCCTCTTCACTAGCAAAGGCCTGGCATTTGAGAATGGAGACACTCTACAGAAGACAGCAGGGGTCGCTGGTTCTTATCATCCTGACTGGGGCACACTGCCTTAAAACCAGATCCTGTAACATGAGGTCTCTCTGTTTATATGTGGGCCGTGGGCAATGGAGGATATATACATTCTAATCTTCATTATAGATTTGGAAAGATTACAAGTCGCTAAAAACTAAAGGAGTTGAGGTGAACGGTGATAATACAGTGAGCTCATGGTGGGACATGGAGGATCCTCCAGGTTGGTTTTTCTTACCTCGACATCCTTTTTCAGTTTTTCCAGGAATATCTTTTTGTTGTTGTCATCGATATAGATCTTTTGTCCCTCATTGATGAAGTCATTATCCTTTAAAGTTGGCAGCTCTTTGGCCTAAACGAGAAGAAGGAGAAGGCGCTTAAATAAAGCCTAAAAAGCCACGTGCTCTCTCCAATCTCTAGGCGGGGACAATGAAGCATAGGGTGGCTTAATACCACAAGGGTAAGCCAGGGAGCCAGGACCACTGGAAGCATTCTCACTAGGAGTTGGGGTAAGGCACGCTCCCCATCTGTGACACATCACGATTTTCAGAGAAATGAAACAGATGGAGTTCTCTGGTTTACTTTCTTATAAGAAACTTTCCAAGTATTGAACATGTATTCCTGGAGTTCTTTATGAGGAACGCTCTACTGTGTAACCCAATACGACCTACCCTCTGACCCTCTTGGGTGACCAAAACAACTTTGGGTAGCCATAGCATCATGCCTCACAAAGCCCAGCCATCAGCCGTGTGCTGACTCGGGGAAGAGCATCTGACCAGAGGTTCGGCAGTTGTTCCTCAAAGCCTTGTTGCTGTTGGGTAACTCCAAACAAATAATGTTGTAACACAGAGTGGATTCAGATGAGAAATTTTACTCTTCACAAGTAACCACGAGAATGAGCAGCCGAGTAATTGCCCTTCGGGTCACCAATGCAAGAGGGTTTGAGAAATTCAAAGCGTGGGTGACAGCAGAGGAAAAGGTGTTAGCCTATGCTATGGCACACAGAACACAGGCATCTGGCTTTAAGATAGTGTGGATTGTACTTCATGTAATCTGCACTCTGGGAAAGTTCAAAGGCCAGATCCCTCCTCCATCCCAATTCCTTTCTGCTAACCATAGCTTATTTCTTTCATCTGCAAGGAATCCAATGTAATATACTGCCCTTCTTGGCCTTATGCTGAGCCCCTAATAGTCATTTTTCTTCTAAGGAAAAAAAAATCCATGGAAACAACATATCCCCCTTCCTGGCTCCTCACATTGTTTCCAGCTAAAGAAAATACACTGGATGTATCTCCTGAGTTTCCCTTCAAATGTCTGAAGGGTATGCATCTCTCTCTCTCATTTTATAAAGAGTGTATGTATATGCACACATACATCAATGATATACATTCATATATTTACGTGTATCATGCATTCCCAAATTATTAGCTTTGCTATTTTGCTTCACTTTGAGAAGAGAACATTTTGGTCATTTTGTGACTGAAATTGTCACCAACATAAATTTTTTTATAAATAAGGTTTGGCAAGTGTCAGAGATTCAAAGGTTCTGTTCAATAGGCAGTTCCCGAATTGCTGTCACACACAGAGATGCTACTATGAGCAGTAAACTCCCTACATAAAGGAGTTGGTCATCTTGTTTGGGAAGCAGGATCGCATGTACATGGGAGACATCCTCGAGATACCTTAGAGTGAGATGTGTTTTTATATCTGTTTATGCTGAGTCAGGGCCCACTTTTTAGAAGGGGAGTATTAGTAAAGACATTTTAATACATGCTTAAGCAGAAGGGTTATGAGAAAGAGAGGCACTCAGAAGTAGAACACACCCAAGAGCATGGGAGTAGGTCTCTCAAAACAGAGTTTCAGAAAGCAAGATGCACATTAAAAATAATGTAGGGTGTGTTAAAAATAGAAACCATGAACAACTTCCTTTAGAAGATGGCACATTGATAATAGTAACATCACTTATATTGGACTTAGAATTGCAAACTCTCTCTCTCTCTCTCTCTCTCTCTCTCTCTCTCTCTCTCTCTCTCTGTGTGTGTGTGTGTGTGTGTGTGTGTGTGTGTTGGGGGAGGTGCTTTGGAGATGCTCCTGATCCCAGGGATTACAGAAGCACACAGCTGAGCCTCGAGTTTACATGGGTGCTAGGGGTTTGAACTCAGCTTCTCATGCTTGTGTGACGCTTTAACCACTAAGGCATCATCCTAGCTTCTGAAATGAAGTTTCGAAGTGAATGAAACACAAGCCCTGAAGTTTTGGCAAGCTACATTCTGAGAGCAACAAGAGGAGATATCCTGCTCTGATGGAAAAGGTTAGGGCCTTCAAGAAGCAGGCAGACCTCCCCACGAAGCCAGGCATGAGAGTCCTGGGAGACAGTTGAATGCTTTTGTGTCCTTTTGCTTTGGGGTTGCAGGGTCTGGGATTACATCTCCACTTTGATTATAAAACTCATTTCTGTATGTAAAAAATTACTGAGGAGAGGTGTGTGTGTGTGTGTGTGTGTGTGTGTGTGTGTGTAAGAATTCAAGCAATCTGATGACTGAGATGATACACCACACATGAAGCAGAAAAGTACACACTGGGGTGTGTTTGTAACACACCAGTCACATTAATGAACATGAATGTCATTTCGAGCTCACCCTAGCAGAATTCCTTCATGTGACAGGTCAAAGTCTAAACATATATCTCATAAAACTCTGGGTACCCTGTACTGTGTTACTAAGGTTGCTTGTGGATTTCACAGGCACTGGGGATGTATTTAGGTTGGATCAAGTTCAAAAAAGGGCAACCATATTGGTTAACCGACTTAATGGCTTATTGAAAGGAGCAAGAGGCAGAGGCAGGTCCTTAGGAGGGCAGCTGTTGCTGAGGAGCCTAATATGGTGGGCCAATGCTCCCTTCCCAGATGCTTTCCCTAGAATAGTGCTTAGGACACACCCAAGTCCATATCTAGTCAGTGTAGGCAAGGCAAAGGCTGGATTCAGGATAAGGCATCTCTATTGCTGTGATATGTGCAAACACATAAGCACATCTAAAGGCATATGCAGAGGGAGCACCTCCCCCACCATCTAGCTTTCCCGTCTCTGTATCCAGCACCTGGGCAGACGAGTGAGTGATCAATCCTCTCACTTGCCTGCTAGTTGATGTCTGACCCTAGGCAGACTACACCTCTGCCTCCATCCAGGAGATACAGATTAAAACACGTGGTTCTAGATATAACTGGACCCAGGCTGGCTGCTACAGTTTATCTCGGCTCATCCAATTACTAGCTGTCCGTCTTTGAGCATGTGACGCTTTCTGTGATTTGGTTTCTCATCTCTAAGTAGGATTACTAAGTAAAGGGCGGTTGTGAGAATTCCACAAGTCATACTTATCAAAGGGTGAGAGCAGTGTTTGCCACGTGTAGTTAAGTTACCTCGAGATGCTTGTCATGTTTTCAAGTATGGCTTCTTTAGGCAAAGCTGTCTCTGAGAAATCCCGAGCAAAGCTATCTTCTTTTCTAAAAGGTGTCATATTAAGAGTTACATAGCTGGCTGTGACTTGGGCCAGCTGCTTGGTTCAGCCCCAAACCACTTCTTTGGCCAAGTAATGGGAAAATAATCATAGCTATGCAATAGGGTTAGTGTGTGGACTGAAAGGCAACATGCAGGCTCGCCCACAAGGACCCGGTGAGTTTGTTGTTTCTCCGCCCTCCTTTTTCTCCCCCCTAAGATTTTAAAGGCATAGGCTCTTTTGCCTTAGGCTATCAGTAATATAAACTATGCTTAAGACTTCCTCAGTTTTCAGTTTTTATTAGTCACGTGTTCCACATGGGTTTACGATGTAGCCCTTTATGAGGCTGGACCTGTTGGTGTGTAAGTGCTACTGTCCAGAGTCAGAGCATATGGTAGCACAGGGTACACACTGGACAAATGCAGCCGTGGTGACGCTGGCTGGTCTCTCACTGCCTGCCTCAATGGCTCCACATCTATCAGCTGCTTGGTCAACTTCAACCTAGCCTCTTGTGTCTAGAAAACCTGAGATCTTCAGCAGAGCTTACCCCAGTAGAAATCCCTCACTAACATACCCTGAGTTAAAACCTGAAAACTCAAGACTAGAATATGGCCATATACTAAAAATTGGTTCTAACTTCTTGGAGTAAATTATTTAAACTTGTGTAATATATGTTAAATCTCTGGAATAAAATTTAATGCTTTTATACATACAGCCAAGGACAGGAATTTGCTCAATTTTTTCCCTGGTATTTTTCTACAGGTTTTCATGGTGAGTGGGTGGTTTAGTGATTACTATTTTGCTGACCTAAAGCAAAAGTCCATACTTAATAGCCAGAAAATATAACTAAGGTGCAAGGGAGCTATACATTGATTCTTAGGAGGTAGTGAATTTGCTGGGATACTAAAGTTGCTATGAGCTATGAAACCTCAACAGCTTTGGGCTTCATTCAGTTAAAGCGCAGTACTAAACCCTCTCAGCAGGCCAGTATTTTCCTACAGTGAGGAAGGCACAGACTATGAGAACAGACTATTCAACACTATTGATCATTGTCAGGATGACACAAATGATAGACAAATGAAGAGGGGCAGGGACCTGGACCACATCCAGCTCAGGGTCAAGTTTCTAATTAATCCTTATTCCCTATGGCTCAACAACGGAGATAAAGGATCCTTTCCGGGGAGATTTGGCCAGAGATCTGAGACTTTAAAATGTTCAGAACACCACTCTCGCCACTCTCAGTGGTAGCAGTGACCACAGCCCGTGTGGACAGCTCAGTAGATGAAGGAGGATATGAGATGGTCACCTGGACACACCTCGGATAAAGGATTGAGGGTATTCCTCATGCTTCCCTCAGGATCTGGGTAGACTGAGGTAAAAAGCAAGGCCTCAAAAATTTGTTTTATATTACTTACCTCTTTTATACTTAAAAATAAAAAATTACTATGACTTTTTACAGAATCTCTGAATATAAAACCAAAAAAAAATATAACAAAGTGTTTTTTACCAAAGTGATTTAACAGAAGCAGTTTTTTTCAAGTAAGGGTTAACTCTAACACACATGCACGTGTGTACATAACTACTGTCATCTGTATAGTTTAATAAACAATCCACTTTAAGGCTTGTAAGATCAGAAACTATATAGGATTTTGTGTTCAATTAAAAAATCAAGTTAGTTTTCAGAGACAGGTTAAAAAAATTACTACGAAAATTAAATTTGTGTCTGTAGTCATAACTCTAAACACACAAAATTCAAACGTAGACAACACTGGGTTTTATTTTTATTCTGCATACAAACCAGGTAATTGTATTATAAATGGCTATTAACAATAGCAAAGTGAGAAATATATGTTTCTTAACATTAAAATATGGAGCTCACAACACGGAGCAGTCCTTTTGTTCTGCATCCGAGCATTACCAAGAAGATGAAATGCTCTGGTCACACTTGAGTGTATAATGCAAACAGGATTTGGTACCAGAAGGTTTCAATGCAGAGGATTCTATGTATCACCGTACACTGAGATTAAAGGACTTGTACTTTAGAATGAGATGGATTTTGTTCGATGTGCTCATTTAGTGACCTACTTAATTTTTCTTCCACTGTAAGCCTCAATGTCAAAGATTGCTACTTGGGGTATCTTTGATAGCTGTTCCTGTGACCCTTCAAGCCAAACACACAACTTAAAAGCATGTAGTCACTGTAGTCTCATGGCAAGGACTGCTTCTGTTCCTGATTTACTTGCTATTACAAGTTCACCTAAATGAAAATAAATTGGTGAAGAAGAATAGAATTCTGTGCTTGTCATAGAAAATCAGTCCACAGAGTAGAAAATGCCCCAGGACTGTCCCTGCAAGGGAAAGAATGTAGGTAATCCTTGAGCTGGGGGTGGGATAAAAGCAGTTTGATGGAATAACATCACATGTATGGTATCAATTTTGGGTAACAAGAGATGCTAGGGCTTTATAATAAAATCGGTTCCGCTTCCCCAAACAGCTAAGCCACAAATTTGATACATGAAAAGGCAAATTAGCCAATGTGGGTGAAATTCACAGAGAAGAGGCAGTGATAACAGGTGCTTTCCCACAAGGCTGCACGTAAAGACCTCCCCTCCACGGAAGGGAAGGTCCACCTAAGAACCTAGCTTGGGAAATGGCCTAGTAGATCCTTACTAACTTCTAACCTCCACAATGAGAACAAGGAGAGTGTACACCTGGATGTGACTGTTTCATATATTTTATTTTGGAATCTCTGTTTATCTGTAAAACGTGGAAAGAAAATATATCTCAACACACCCGTGAAATGGTGCTGAAGTTAAAAGCACAAAACTAGGTAAGCTTACCTATCATGTTGCTATTTAGAACTGTTACACTCTAGCTATGGGCTCTTTCTCTCAGTATCTTAAGCAAACATGTACAAAATATTACTTAAAATACTTTCATTTTAAGGAAATTTTAATGAATATTAAGTAGCCATATAAAAGGTCTTCCTCCATAAGCAATGATGTGGCAGTTATATAGTCTCCAAGACCAGGGAAGTTTCTTAAGTCCTCTTGATTCTGGCTTAACATGAACACAGCCAAGATCTTTACCTGCCTTCTAAGAATTGCACATATGCAGCAGGCTGGCTTAAATTTAAGCCATGCACTACATGCTAATAAACATCTTCTCTTCACCCTAACTTTAGCTAGAAGCAACTGCACAGGAGCTGCTGGCTTCCGATACTTCCTGTGTGCTTCTGATGCTCACCTGAGCTCTGCCCAGTGGGAGCAAGCGAACCAAGGCACCTCTGCCTTTGCACAGCACGCATGTCAAAAAGGCTGGGCGGCTGCAGTGCCAACGTAAGTGTCACATCTAGAAGATGTTCATATGAATCCTGTTTTTCATATGCCAGGCTTACCAGTCTGGAAAAATTACAAGTGAAACCCCTGCGTGTGAGCATGGGATCCAGGTCATCTGCAGAGCCCTTGCCCAGCATGCCAGGGACTCCTGGATTCCAGCTTCAGCGTCACACACAACGCAAGCAAAACAGCTTTCCTCACAGCCTCCCGAGGGCTTACTGAGATGTGCTGAGATAATGTCTATCAAAAATAACAGCCTTTTAAGCTTTGCCTATATAAAACAAGTATAATTTTGGTGAATGTTAAGTGCAGGACTCTAAATGTGGTCTACTATTAATCAGAATTTCTGAGAGGGTCCAGAAGGGCTTGACTTAAAACCAGAGGTTTTTACCAAACCCTGAAACAAATGAACCAATGATCCAATCACATCTTCTCTTTCCACCTCCTTCCTTTCTTTCTTTGTTTTTAAAATCTGACCTGTCCCAATTCCATCACTGGGATCTCCCTGTCTGGTCTCAAGGCTGGACTGAGATCTCAGACACTGATGTCTTTGGTCCCAAACTCCCTTTTAAAAACCATCTCTGGTCCACAGGGCTGAAGTTCCTAGTGCTGTCTTTCTAAGGTCTGAGCAGGGGAAGGAACTCAATGATAGATAGAATGCCTGCTTTTCATATGCGAGTCTTAAGTATGACTGCCAGGATTACAGGGGGAAAAAACCCCTGTGAACTAATACCTACTTCTGCTCAGACGGGAAGCATGCCCTACCCTCTGGGTGTTCCTCAGGCCACTGAAGAAGGAAACTGGTTCCCTTCCATCTGGGGAGAAGAGGGAAGATACAGAGTAAGTTTAAAGCATTAGCTGCCTAGAGAGTTGGAGGTCCCCCATGTCCCCTGAGGTGACAGCTCACCTCCAGTGGTAAGGCACAATGGAGAAAGGTTTCTCAAAGGGCACACTATGTGCTTTCTGTACCTTGCTCAGGGGCCGGGCACCCATCCTATCTTGCCTATAACTGCAAGGACCAGACAGGGATAGGGATTAAGTATAATGAGGGACCATTTAAAGATCTCAGAAGAAATGCTGAAAAGGGGTTTGGGAAAGGAGTTTGGGGGGGAGGGTATAAATGATCAATTCTATTGAACCTTCAGCCAGTAATAGGTAAAATGTCAGCGCCTGTGGTAGCCTCTTAATCGCCAGTGCAATTTATGATGCATAAGAATCAACAAGGAGGCTTTTTGTAGCGGGTTATCAAAGTGTCAACAATGATTATTGCCAATATAGCTCTGTAAATGCCAATTGCAGGGCTGCTGCTTTCTTTCCAGTGGGTCCGGGGAAGAGGTGATGTGTTAAAAGCAGTCTTCTGACCCTCTTACTTCTTTCACACCAGCTTCACTTTACCAGAGGAAATCAGATCTACATTTGGCGAACTGTGAAGAGCGATGTACAAAATGCATATTTGTGTAAATCCCTGGGACTCCCTCTCTCAAGAACACTGGCTTTGTAAAGAGTCAGGTCAAATCCCCTGGAGATGGAGTGAGCCCAGTTACATTTTCCTTTACTCCCCCAGAGCCCCTGCTGGGGGGCTGGCTAGCTGGCAGCATGCTAAGACTGTCATTTGTAAAAGGCAGTCTGCTCAGCTATAATTAGTAATTTGATGTCACACTGGAATTGGACCGCAGCTGTGAAAAGATCGACCACCAGGGAGATTCGCATTTCTCTGTCTCATTTAGAGGAGGCGAAACTGCTGGAGTCATGAATGGAAGATGCCCTTCCACTAAAAAGCAAAGAATTAAGGAATAAAACAAGCCATTGCAGCTGTCAGAATTTGACAATGTTTTTTTTTGGAAGGACTCCCATTTAAAAAAAAAAATCTAGACATCTGTACATACATGTTCTGATACTTGTTGCCATAAAAGTTAATTCCATTATTGTTAGAATCTAGGGCCCTATCTCCTCCAGTTCCATCTCCATTATCATGCTAATGAAACCACACTAATTATGTGTCAAGGCGAAATCCAAGGGAACAGGACTTGTCTGCACCTATATCTCTAAACATTGAAAATGACAGTTTTCAAAACTTGTCATCAACAAGTTAAAAGTAGAGGAAATTAAATAATGAGTCCTGCTGAAGGACGACTAGAGAAGGGTAAGAGCTGAGATCACTAATTAACCATGCCAGTGGAAGGAGATTCTACAAAAATGGGGCGACCATTCTGAGCAGGGCAGCCATGCACGGCGGCAATTACAGCGACAGTTACTAGCTTTCCTCTCAGAGGCGAAAAGAGAAGAAACAAAGCATTTTCAGCCTTCCCCGAGTATTTCAACCACAGGCACCAGGGACTATTATGAAGGTGTTTATGGTTTTATTCACGAACACACAAAAAATGCTATGCTTTTAAAGAAAAGTCAAAACAATTCATTGATCATGGAAGGAAAAAAAAATCAACAACTGAAAAAAAAAGGAAAGGTCAGAGTTCAACTATGGCAGCACACTTGGCTAACTGATTGTGATTGAGTACTTCCGGATTATTAGCACACTCCCTGCTGGTGGAGCCACCCACCCCACCTCTCCAGCAGTCATACTGTCCTGGGTAACTCTCAGTTTCAACTGCCTTTGAGCGATTTCTCCTCACCTTCCCGGTGAGAATCTGAAACAAAATGGATGAGTGAGGCAGCCTTATGGAACCTCTGACCTTTAGGGGACGAGTTGTCAGACCCCTAAACCTCCAACACAGTGGAGAAGGCTCCACCCTTCCTCAGGGCAACGCTGTTGACCAAGGTAGTGCTTGCACCGCAGGAGTCACGGGCCAAACATTATGTACCAAGTGGCCCAAATCACACACCTGAAACCATGCGTGAAAAATGCTCAGACACTTTAGGTGGAGGAAATATAAATGGTTGTTTCACTAAAATAGTTTGAAACCAAATCATTTCCTTGATTACTTAAAAAAAAAAAAAAAAAGCCAAGCCCCTGGGTTAGCACCAATATAGCCTTCATGCCATGTTCTGGCTAATGCAGTTAGTTTTCTCATCCATTTTCTCATCCTGGTTTCTAGGATTAACATGACATTTTATAGTTCCTTTAAGAAAAGGAGACATGGGTTGTCCCTGAATCTGTTGCCCGCCCGGTCTCCTTACTAGTCCACCTTGTCTTGCCTCAGTGGGAAAGGACGTGCCTAGTCCTGCAGTACTTTGTGCCAGGGTGGGGTGATACTCAGGGCCACCCCCCCCCCACCTTCTTGGAGGGGGAGAGGTTTTGTGAGAGGGAGGGGAAGGGGAGCTGATATTGGAATGTAAAGTGAATAAATGAATGAATGAATAAATAAGCAAGAGAAAAAGGAGACGCCGAAGACAGAGTAGTATCCCAGACTCGAGAAGGCAGTCATTCACAGAGATTATTAGCCCCTGGGGCTCACTCTCTGACTGTCACTTCCTAACTGTATAGCCTTGGACAAGGTATCAAACCCATGTGTGAAACTGAAATGGAAACTTAAGGGCTTTTTGGAAAGTCAGTTGTGTTGGATGTTTTTTGTTGGGGAAACACACGAAAGAGTGTTTTCCTGAAGTGGACACAGGTACAAAAGGCAAAGGCAGACTTGTGAAGACATGTCTGGCTGAAGCAGATACAGGTGAAAGGATGTTCTGCTAAAGCAAGCAGGTGATGAGGGATTCTTTGCTAACAATACCACACATGTATCGGTCCGCCTTACATTGCAAGAAACTGCAGCACCAACAGAGGGTTTTTTTGGTGCGTTTCTCTCTATGGAGCCCCAACAAATGCAGCTCAACTATGCAAAGTATGGCGGACCAATACATGTGTGTCATTAGCAAAGAATCCATCACCACGTGTCCTTCACGTGCTTGCTTTAGCACAACACCCTTTCTCTTGAGTCAGCTTTAACAAAATGTTCCTTCCTGAGTCTGTCTTAGTCTATTACCTGTGTCTACTTTAGGAAAACACTCCTTTACGTGTTTGTTCCAGCAAAACATCCAACACAGCCGACTTTCCAAAGAACCCTTAAGTTTCCACTTCAGAAATAACTCCACTGATCCAGGAAATAATCGCTGCACTGTCCTTAACAAAAAGAGGATTTGACCAAATGCACGCTTGCCTTGACGGTCTCTTGTATCCTAACACACTGACATTAGATAGAAATATATCCCAGGCCAGGGAAGGTTTCTGCTGTGCCACCAACTAGAAGCCTAGGTTTAGGGCTAGAGAGGTTAAGGTGTGCGGGCAGACAGCTCTGAGCCCTGCTGACTAGGTTTCAGGAGGTAGGGTTGGGGGAGAGGAGGGTGGCCCTTGAAGAGGGGTGGAGGAGGAAGACAGTGACAGAGAACCTGCCAACAGCCTGTGACAGTGCTCAGGGACAGCAGCTTCTCCCAGCTCTGTGCACAGTTGGGCTCTGACCTCCCATACTCCCAAGTCCTGCCCATTCTCTAAAACCACCACCAGGAGGAATACTGAGAGGAGTGCTGTCCATTTACCCACGCCAGAGGTAAGAGCAGGTCCTAGCAGAGGCTGGAGGCAAGGAACCTCTGCTTAGCCAAATTCTCTATTCTGGTTATTTGCACTTACAGCAGTGAAGGGGCTAAGGAGCTGTCGGGAGGAGGGCAGTGACCGTGGCTGCTGCTGGCTTCTAGAAAGCATGAGGTCCTAAGGCACAACAGTGCGTTATCTAAGGAAGCGTCACACTTTAAAACGTCAGAGGCCAGTGGCTTTCCCTCACATACACCTGCTTTCCATCAACCATAGTTACAAATGTTTTGCTTGGGTTTGGTTATTGCTGGAACAGCCCTTGTAGATCGAGCCTGAAGATATCAAAACCAATGCATGACATGGTCTCTAGGGTCTTGGTGACTGAAGCCGGGTGATGGTGGTAAAGAAACCCAGCAACTGTCACGGAGTACAAATGTTACCACGTGTTCTTTCCTGGGCCACTCTGTGGCTAGGATTCTGGAGTGTATGTGTGGCCCTTTAAATAATTATATATTTTCTCTTGATAATATTAGAAGTTTCAATAATGTACAACCTTTAGAAACTCCTCATGTGTGTAAAAGTTAAATACTTTGCTCGAGTTTTTGCTCTTGAAAGAAAAGCTCATTCAGCAACCTGGAAGTTAAGAGTCATTGTTGTGGTTCTTAGCATCTTCAAGGGAGCCTGGATGAAATGTAAAAATACACAATCGTGCACAGTGTAAACACGAGGGACAGCCACCATTTCCAGCTTGCTCCCACACTTCACCACTGCAATCCGGCTTCTGCTCCTACCCACCTTCTCTCGGGGTATACCCTCTACAGCCTGGCAGGATGCCTGCTTCCCCCGGATGCCCGTAGGCACTTGCTCATCTGGCTGTGGCAGGTGGTGGCAGGTCTCTCTTCCCAGGAGACACAGATGCTTCTTCTCCACCCACCACACTTTCCTTGGGTGATTCAATGCACCCCTGTCTGTGCTGACCATCCTTTCTCCGCCAGGACCCCTGGTCAGCCTCATATGTCTGTGGGCATCTCTGTTCTGTTTGCATTTCAAAGTCTGCCTGCTGCTGTGTTTCAGGGAGTGCAAGGCTCCTCTGGTCAGATCTGAAGCCTGGTGAGTTGTCTTTCACAGTCTCTCTTGGGACACTGGTCACCTCCCACATTTTATCTGAATAAATGAATTTGCTCTATTTTTTTCACCACCAAACCTCTCTAGCCATGTCCACCAGCCAAGCCCAGGCCCTGCCTTGGGGATACTACACTGGACTGGCATCTGGTTCCACTTGAAGCTTGTTATATCCCTCTAGCTAACCTACTAAGTGCCTAGTGGCCTCTGTAGGACTTGCCGCTCTTCCTCTGCCCAGATCACCTCCTCCAGGGAACATTTTCCTGCCTGATCCCTTCCAGCCTGAGTAGCTTAGGTTCCTCAGCTACATATTCAATCATGTGAGGATTCCCTGTGAGACTGCAGAGTTCCCCACACCATAATACCATTTCCTACTGAACAGCATTATTCCTGCAGCATGTGCCTGAGTGATTCATTATTTCAGTCCCTGAAGCTGGGACAGTAACTGTAAACACACACACACACACACACACACACACACACACAGAGATATCACACACACACATGCACCTGCTGGGAGAGTAACTATGAAGAAGACACACACACACACAGGCACACACACACAGGCACACACACACAGGCACACACACACAGGCACACACACACAGGCACACACACACACACACATATATGCACCTGCTGGGACAGTAACCATGAAAACACACACAGGCACGCACACACATACACACACACACACGCACCTGCTGGGACAGTAACCATGAAACACACACAGACACACACACACAGGCACACACACACACACACACATATGCACCTGCTGGGACAGTAACCATGAAAACACACACAGACACACACACACAGGCACACACACACAGACACACACACACATATATGCACCTGCTGGGACAGTAACCATGAAAATACACACATACACACACACACACACGCACCTGCTGGGACAGTAACCATGAAAATACACACATACACACACACACACAGAGGCACACACACACACACGCACCTGCTGGGAGAGTAACTATGAACACACACACACACACACACACACACACACACACACACACACTTCTGAACGAACACAGCAGAGTACACGTACAAATTCATAAAATTCAAACTGAAACAAAATGGCATTCTGAAAGAACTTAAGAAAAAATGTAAGAAGTTCTTCGGTCTAGCTTTAAATGGGACAGTAGACAAAAGACCTTTCTGATATGTAGGAAATAGTCAAGAGCCCAGGCAACCTTTCACAATGTGTCAATATGGGCTAGTTTAGATCTACACGTAGAAAACTGTCTTCCAAATCCTGTTTTTTTTTTAATTGAAGTATTTTAATTTTGAAAAGGAATCACGAAGCCAGTGTTCTGCTAGCTGCCTTCAGATGAAGATGTTGAACTCTCATCTCTGCCTGTCCCATGCCTGCCTGGATGCTGCCATGTTCCTGGTTTGATGGTAATGGCCTGAATCTCTGAACCTGTAAGCCAGCCCCAATTAAATGTTGTTTTTATAAGAAAAAAAAAAAAAAAGAAAAGGAATCACATATGAAACCACTTTTTCCTTATCTCACCTAGAATGGCAGGGTTTTTTTTTAATTTAACAGTCCAACTCTTATTTCCAGTCTTTCACTAAATGAAGGCATCCACCAGTCTGTTCACTCACCTGCTCTGACCTGGTATGCTTGTTCAAAAGTCTTTGCAGCCTGTAACTGGATAATCCTAACTTTCTATGTCTCTTTCAATTCTTTATGTCTCCATCTGCCAATCTGAGCTAATTACATTCTTCAAACTGACTTAAAACCTAGATCTGTCCAAAAGACTTCAGAAAATCCCAACTATAAACTTATTCGTTAATGAGGAATTGTCTCCTTTCAGCATCCAATGTATTTTACAGAGCACAAACACACATGTGCAGTTTACAGCAGTTACTTGGAATGTTTCACTAACAGCAAACCCATTTTCTCTTTCTGTTTCACCGGTCCTACATCAGCCAGTCTTACTTCTTATTTACCAATACTGAAATACTGCATACTCTAACTTTTAACACTGAAAGTCCTCTTGATAATACTCCCAACAGCCTGATCCTTCAAGTCTATAATTCTGTTAAAAGAAACCAATGAGATTTAAGTATTACTTGATTCCCAATCAGTCAGGTGATACAAAGATGCAGTCTTTCGTCCCTCATTTTAAAAAGCAAAACCAACCCTAATCTCATCTTACCACTGTATACTTGAAAAAAAAATGGACGCTTGCCCAAGTCAGTATGTAATGGTCAATAAAAAGGACAAAGAAGAGGCAAAGAACACAGTCAGGGTCACGTGTCTAACTGGGGTGAAGAGGGCTTGGGACCCCAGTTCCTCAACACCCAGGACTCACACTCTGAGTTCCACTTCAGCTAAGTTTACAGTCTGTGTAGAGCAGGTTGCGTGTGACCCATTTCTGTCAACCACACACACAACTAGTAACTGTAGCATCCCTAGCCGCCGAGGAAGGGGATGAAGTCCTGCATCCCCAGGATTCAGGGACTGCTGCTTGTGCTGGCGGCAGCAACAAGGCAATGGGAAGAACCACCTCGGTGGGGAATGAGAAGAACGGACGAAAGTACTGGCAGCCCCGCTCCTGGGACAGTGCGGGGCACCATCACACTTACCTTCTCTTTGTCACTAGCTTCTCTAGCCACGGTCGAGCCCTGGAACACAAAGACAGCGTTAAGAATGGACTTGCACGGGATGTCTGGTTTCCCGTGTACAGTATGTAAGTGGCTCTGGGCAGAACAGAGAAGAGACAAAGCTAGCTCTGCCCTAGGTCCAGCCTCGGCATGCTCCCCTTGTCCCAACAGCCCTCATCTAGTCGGTGGCTTCCCCTGCAAGCGTTCCTGCCTACTGCCCACTCTTCTCCAACCAAGTCCCTGTCATTGTTGCCCAATCTGTCATTCTCTGGTTGTTACCACCCTCCTGGAGGTCAGAAAACCTGCCCTCACTTGAGGAATAAACTTGCTATGCGTTGATCAAAACGTGAAAGGTTTCACTCTCTTCAAAAGGGAGGTGGGCTATCAGATGGCTGTGGCCACAAAGGCATTGGATGCCCTTTCCCCATAGCCGACCTCCAGATGTGGACCATCCTGCCTCTGACAGCCTTCTCTGTACCACACGCTGTCTTCTCCCCAGTGTGAGTTACTGGAGGACAGCTCCACTGAGCTCTGAGCACATCCCCTGGGAGCACTGTCTGACTCCCTTACTTTGGAGATTCCTTCAAAGCCACACACTTCCTTACACGTCTTTTGTTCTAGGCCCTATGCCGTGCGCTGACTGGGGTACAAAGTGGAAGAAAACACAGCCCTTGATCTCCGCAGCACCTAGTCTACTGCACAGGTTTTCAAAAGCAGCCTCAGAACTGTGCTGGCCAACATGCCTGATGGGAGGCGGGAAGCCACCTCTGAAATCCCTGGGAGGCCTTGGAGGCAATGCTCACGCACAGAAAATTTCCCTTTTTTTTTGCAGAGGATTTTAATTCATAAAGAGAAGCTGAGGAACACAAAGACAAGTTGAGTCGTACTTTAGATTTCTAAGTATGTGAATTTAGCAATCTGTGGCTCACCCATGGCAGTCTGTGTTTGCTGACAAGTGGCTGGAGAAGGATCACAGGTTTCTGACTTGTTTTGCCCCAGTACCGGATGCCTGAACTGCTACGGTGGAGTGTTTGTTAACTTGGCCACTGCTCTAACACACAACTATCATCCTGGATCATTAAAGTGGCCAATCATGACAGGAACCCATACTTGATTTGAACAGAGCAGTAGGTTAGATAAGGAAAGGAAAAAAAAAAATCTTCCCATAACTACCTCTCCACTGATATTCGTGCACGCACCCTTTACAGATGCAGAAACTAGCGGGTGTGTGTGTGTGTGTGTGTGTGTGTGTGTGTGTGTGTGTGTCCTGAATTGGGGAGCGGGGACAAGAGCAAGCTTGAGACACCCCAGTGTCAGTTCGCTACTCCCTGGCACTTGGCATGCAGGACTGGTGGGTATCAAGCCCCTGGTGAGTAGCCCAGGGACAGACAGCAAAGTTTCTTGGGGAGCAAATCAGAGAAGCACCAGGTGGAGTTGACAAATAAGGGTCCATTGCAGCACAGTTGGGATTAAAGGTGTGTTCTGCCACCACAAGGTCAAGTCCACTTTCTACCAATGATGGCCATTCTTTATTGTCAACTTATTGTAATCTAGATGCTCCTGCGAAAAGCGTCTTCATGAAGGACTGCCTGGATTACACTGGCCTGTGAGAATCTCTGACTCTGTTAATTGAGGCAGGAGGACCTTCCTACTGTGGGTGACCCTATTCTTAAGGCAGAGGATCCTGGGTTGTATAAAAGTGTGATAAAGCACATTGATCAGAAGTGTGCATGTGCGCATGAGTTCATTATCATCTGTTCTAGACTGTGGATGTAATATGTTTAGTAACTTCAGGTGCCTGTCGCCTTGGCGTCCCCACAATGATGGCCTGCACGTAACCTGGAATTGTAAACCAATGCCTTAAGTTGCTTTGTCAGGGCATGTTTTTTAATCACAGTAAGACGACGTCAAAGAAAGACACTGTCTACTTAGGGTTCCTGAATATGGGTCACAAACATCTTTCTTTCCTCTCTCTCTTGTATTCTTGTAGGCCTTGTAACTTCCTCTCTCTCTCTCTTTCTTTCTCTCTCTCTCTCTCTCTCTCTCTCTGAGAGAAGGTGTCTGTAATTCTTGAGCATTGCCTAGGGTGTTGGGCAGAGGAGAAAACAATTCTACTTTTGTAACCTGTGTGTGTATACTGTATGTGTGAGTATGTATGTGTGCATTGCATCTGGGGCTAGAGGATGACCCTGTTGTTTGGGCCATTTACTTTTTATTTTATTTTACTTTGTAAAATATTTTGTATTTATATTTTACTTTATTTTATTTTACCTAGGGTTTGCAGATCAAGCTAGGCTGACCGGCCAGGGAGCCCCAGGAACCTTCCTGTCCTCACCTCCCCAGCGCTAGGTTTACAAGCAAGTGCTACCATGCATGGCTTTTAATTGTGGCCCTTCCAGTACTTTCCTAACCCAGCCATCTCCCAGGTATCCTTTTTTGTTGGTCCCTGTGTGTTTTCTCTCCCACAATGAAGTTTACTCTCCTTTTCAATTTTGAAAATATCTTAATTCTATGTAAAATGTCATTAGTTGGTGTGTGTATGTGTGTATGTGTGTGTGTGTGTGTGTGTCATGTCTTTAAAACTGAATTAGTACACAGTAAAAGAAATTAAAATAAAAAATTAAGTAGTTAAGGCCTTGAATGGGAACCATGAACGATGCGAGGTTTCCATGCATCCGAGGACTCTGGCAGCGACAGTGCGTTGTTCTATAAGGGAACGAGAGCGAGGACACTGGGGCATGCTAAGCAAACCACAGCACAGTGGCCACTCTACAAATGCAGCTTACATCTAGGCCGGCTTACTTGAAGGCATCCTAGGCATTCCAAGGGGATGGACGTTAGGCAGGGCACTCAGACCCCAGTTCCTCTATGCCGTGCCTTACGCTGCAGGAGCTGTGTATGCATCTTATTTAAGGTGTCCTTCAAGTGCAGATAAAACTATTCCTGCTGTAACAGACCAGGAAACTGAGGCTCAAAGGTCCAGCAACTTGCACACAGTTGCTAACTTCATGAGGCTACTGAGGCCACACTGGCTTTCTGGTTTGGGTCAGTCAGAGTACCACCTAGAACCCCGAAATTTCCAGTAGAGCCTGTGAGCAGTATAGCTCTAGATGTCAGGAAAGAGCAGGTGTCAAATGAGAGAACGGGGTGTGGCTGGGACTCCCCAGAGGCAATTCCAAGGCAATAAAATGGCTTGATTTGTGAGGACAAATGGCTTGATGTAGGACAGGAGAGGCCTATGCAGGAAGTTCAGCCTGTCTGGGATTTAGAGAGCAGACACAAAGGCTGCATGCTTCCTTTACTTTAGCATTTCTCAAAGTGTGGCTCAGAATCCTGAGGCGCTCTCAGAGGCCTACAAGTCAAAACTGTTGCTTGTCTGTTTTGGTGGTTTTGAGACAGGACCTCATCTGCATTTAAAATCTGGCTTGAAACTCATAGCTCATGCTGTTCTTGAACTTGTGATTCTGCTGCCTCAGCCGTTTGATTGCTGCGATTACTGGTGTATAACAACCACATCTGACAAAACTGTTTGTGTAATACTGAGACACTGGTTGCCTCTTCACTCTCGATATTCACAAGGACACTACAAACACAATAGTGGGCTTTGTCCTATGAAGCAGTTAGGAGTATCTGTCATCGAGATAATCCCAAATCCCTAGCATCTGTATGAAAGTCCCCGATGGAGCGATGGTGGGCCTTGACTCTGAAGCACACACCTTCAGTGTTCTGAACAGAGGCGTGCAGAGAGCACATCTGCTCAGCAATTGTTACTCAGCACCATTCTCCTGACAGGTACAGTTATGGCCGAAACAGACACCTTCTCTTCCATAAAACAATTTGAATTTGAAAAAAAAAAAAAGACAAACGAACTGTCTTTGGTCAGACCTGAGAAACTGACACTTCCTGACAGTGGGTGGAACTGCAGAGCTCTGCTCCGGAGGAGCTAGGCCCTGTCCTTTCCCAGCACTGCTGACGGGACTTTAGGGCAGCGACAGCGGGCTGTCAAACGAAAATCAGACTTTTGAAAAACTTGTATATACCCTCAGGTTCCCACACATGGGAGGCTTTCAATGTGACCAGTAGTGGTCACATGACCTTGGATACTTTGTAATTCAAGATGTCAACATTGGGAAAAACTGTGTCAATTCAGGAAACTATGTCTCCAGAGAAATAGGTGTGAGTATAAAGCCATACACTTGAACCAGTGCATGCAACAGACAATAGATATTAACAAGCTAAGTATAAATTCCTCAAGGTAACTAAGATACTACTGACTTTAAGTCTTGGTGTGTTACTAAAGAGTATCTACAATCACCCTCCAAACTGCACATCTCTCCTTTCCAATTACACATTTGTGTGGGCTCAGATTTTTTTCCTAGTTACTCATCTAAATACCACAATGTATTGACAGCAGGATCGGATAGGACATTCCAACTGTACCAAATTAATCCAGACAGTACAGAGATCTGAAATAGGGTTAGGAGAAGAATAGGAGGGAAAGAGGCATGGGGGAGGAATCCACCATACACACACACGAAAGTCAAAGGACACATTTAACTAAAACAAAATGTAAAACCATGGGGGTGGGTAGAGGGGCTGTGTGAGGGGAGGAGTGGGGCTCCAATCCAGATGTGAAGTGAAGAAATAAATTAATTCATGGAAAGAAATGTAAAACCACGAGGCTTGAGCCACGAGGCTTCTGAAAAATACAGTTGTCACAAAAATCCATTACTATGTAATAGTTTATCATTATTTAAAATAACTATAAATAAATGTTATTAATATAAAACAGTGTAGTATTTCTTATTAACTTTTTTTAAGCAAAGATTCATTCTTATTTATATGTAAAGGCATACAAATATATTTATATGTAAGGGTTTACAGGGGTGACCAGAAGAGGGTGTCAGGTCCCCTGGAGGTGGAGTTACAGGTGGTTGTGAGCCGCCTGATCCTGGGAACTAAATTCATGTCCTCTGGAAGAGCAGCAAGTCCTCTTAAGTGCTGAGCCATCTCTCCAGCCCTGCACCCATGTCTAATACTGTAGATATGCAGACATAACCAACAGAAGACAATGCTTCTTAGGGTCCTCTTTTGTGCATGTGAATGAATTCTAAGATTAAACAAAACAAAACAACCAACCAAACAAAAAACCCCAAATCCTAAGAACCAAGTACCACAGATCAGAGGAGGATAAACTTTCTCAGCGAGTGACTGAGCCTCACGGTCCATTAAGAATCTGTGGTCACGGCTCAGGGTGGCCCGTATTGAGCGAAAGCACGGATGACACAGAAACCATGCATCTGATGACACGACAAAACCTTATAAAGATGCGACCCCTCTTGGTCCTGGCATTCAAACATGTCACAGTTGGCTGTCTGAAAGTCAGGTCATGTCACTGAATTCGGAAATTTCCAGTGGTTTCATTTTAACTCTTTGACATGCCTGATCTCTGGGCTTTCCTGTCCCCTTTGTCATTTCTCTTGAGACGGGTCTAATGCCACCCTTTCAGATGCACCTTACCTAACATCCTACTTAGAAATGGATGCCTTGGTAGGCTGGTGGAATGGGCCCGTGATCCCAGTCACTAGGCAAGCTGAGGCAGGGTGTTACCACTCAAGGTCTGTGTTGGCTACAGGATGAGCTCAATGCTAGCCTGGGCAAACTTAGTGAGACCTTGTCTCAAAATAAGAAGAAAAGGGCTGAGGCTGTGGCTTAATAGTAGAGTACTTGTTTATTGTTAATAAAAAATAGTGTGACCTTCCCCCTGACCATTTCTACCCACAACACTCATTATTTATCAATCATCATCATCATCCCTAAAGATTTGCTCAGTTTTCTTTTGTCAGTGTGTGTGTGTGTGTGTGTGTGTATGTGTGTGTGTGTGTGTGTGTGTGTGTTATGCATGTGAAGTAGAGGACAAGAGGCCAACTTCTGAGAACCAATTCTTTCCTTCTATCATGGATTCTTGCTGCTCTGGTCTGTTCCACTCATAAACTATTCCAATCACTTAGCCTACCACATGGCATGTGGCTGACATGCTTGTAATAACATGGATGGTTTAATCCTAGGGTTCTGGCAACCGCCTGCTAGATTCAAACTTGTGAAGCATGCTGACCATTTCGCTCACGTGATTAATTTTAACATATACAATATGGACGAGTAGGCTTGAGCGAATGAACATGACACTTAATGAAAACGATCAAAGTCAGTCTCACCTTTAGGTCGTATTTCCTATATACAGATAGACGGTGGCTGAACACGTTCCTTGTAACGATCACGTATATCTCCACTCCATCAACATTAAGCCGGTACATCCCCAAGAACTGAGGAAGAAGGGTGACCCCATGACACTCCACTATATACTGTACAGGAGAGAAAAAAAGGGACAGTAGTTGTCAAAACATGCTGTATCGTTTATACAAAGTAGAAATGTCCAGTTCTTGAGGCTTTATTTCCAGAAACTATTTAAGGTGGTTTATTCTGCTGTGCTTGCTTTCTATATATAAATGAGAAACATTTATTCTCACCACGAAAGATATTCTTTCCCTAGTAGCCCAACTAATCTGTAGTGTCAAAATTGAACACAGTGGCTCAAGGCAAGAAAGGCAATCCCTTTGACATGAAGGACTGTCCACCTCCGTCCTCCTCCTCCCCTGAGAATGATTCACTGATAGTTCCAGAACTTGAGGGCAGTGAGGCAGAGGGTGAAGAAGAGGATTCTGGGAGACTAGCACTGGAAGCTTAGGTGTTTTGTTCTCCATCTTGATTTCAATGGGCATGAAGGGGCCCTGAGCTACAGACAAGTCAGCTTTCTTTGGCGAGGTGCTGGGTGCCATCAAGTCCCAGGGTTGCAAAAACACCACATGACTTGGGTCATATGCCAATGAGCCACAAGAGGGAGCTACTTCCTCTTGGAAGTAGCCATTGATAAACTACCACAGGGGCCTTTAAAATGGGGGAAGAGTCTCAATGAGCCTTTTTACACCCATGACACAGATTAAACCTCCAGCACAATACCAACACCACAAATCCAATGTTGTAAACGCCCTACCCACTGTGCCTGCACCGGATGCCTGAAAGGATGATAACCGACGGTTGAGGGTTGTACTTTGGGGAGTGTTCCTGTATGAGTACATGTGTGTGCCTGTGTGCATGCACGAGTGTGTGCATGTTGAGTTGCCATACATGCACCTCAGTGCTGGGGTTACAGGTACATGCATCCATGCTTGGATTTTTTACATGGGCACTGGGGATTCAAACTTGATCCTTACATCAGCAAAACAAGTCACGGAGTCATCTCCTTAACCCCTAATTTGAGTCTGTAAAAAAGGTTACACTGATTTTTTTTTAAAAAAACAAAACAACAAAACTTTAACAAAAACATTCTAATTGAATGTTTTTTAGTGATAAACATTATTAATAATCAACTCTGGGAATATTTAACTAGCTAAAGAAGAAAAAAGTTCTTGATCCTGTCGTTAGAGCTGAACAACACCTGTCGCTGAAGCTGGTTTTTTGTTCTGCAGAGTTCTGACAGATTTCCAGGGTGCTTTGGCTTTCCTCCTTCCTTCCAGGTAGCAGCTAAGATACATATTTGAGCTCAGTCTATTTTTTTCCCACTGAGTTTCTTCTCAGCTTGTTACTTGAAATCAGATGAGTGGAGATTAATTTCAAACCAATACATGGACTTGAGAGGTTTGCTAATGCACAACAGGTGGTTAATAGTTCTTGGTTGAAAAGGAAATTTCCCACAGCGATTTAAAGGATTAAAAAGTGTGTTGTTTGCCAGTGGTGGAAGGTGGATGAATGGTCTTAATAGAGTCTGAGGGCATCCATATTGTCAAGGTTCTTATATTAGAACATTGGTTTTTGTTTTGTTTTGTTTTTGTAAGGACAGGTCTCACTATGTAGCCCAAGCCGGTCTTGAACTCATAGTTTTCTTGATTCAGCCTCTCTAGAGGCTACACCCAGCTAGCACAGGGCAACTCAAAAGTACCAGGTTTCTCCCTAGTTCCTGTGGAGGACCAAAGTTTCCTTCCTAGTCATTGTGAAAATCACAAGGATGGAGAGGGAAAGGGGGCACCCGTGGATTTTCCCACATCATCCTGTGGCTTGAAAGGTCATCATTTACCATCTTTATAAGTTCTTACATACTTGGGGAAGTCTCCTTGACTGCCTAGGTCAAGGAGAACAGGCTTGTGAGCTGGGATGCTGAAGCAAGCATCCCTGGGTTGCCATTTACCAGCTGTGGGATTTGAGGTGAGTTAACTAAGCCTCTTTATATCTTAGTTTCATTTTCCAGAAAATGAGCACCCAGACGCCCACCTCGAACACAGCTGTGAGGACGGCAAGTGAGAGCGTGCCAAAAGACCCCTCACCAGTCTGTACTGCACCCCACTCTTTCTCAATGATGTGATGTCAGCTGTCACTCAAAACTTTGGTAAGAAACTGTAACCTCACACCAACCTCTATCAAGCCTGAAACCTCTCACAGTCAAGTCTGCTCTGGGGCTCTGTCTATGGCAAGTGTTATTTCGCATACCTGGATTCCCCTCCCCCCCGCCCCCGGGGAGGCTGATCAACTCTTCCACTCACATTCTTATCCTTAAAGCTGTAGTTCAGTGATAGAGCACCGTAACTTCATATGCATTCGGCCAAAGGTTCTAACCCTACTACCGCAAACAACAAGGAATGCCAAGATGGAGATCTCACACAGCCACAGACAGCCTGGCTCACAGAGGTACCACCCACAGTGACCAATGCTAAGGAGCCTTATACAGGCTCCTTATACAGTCCACTTCACAATTCAGGAATCCCTGCCTAGGTAATGGTGCCACCTATACTGGGTGAGCCTTCCCATTATGTACTATTAGGTACTCCACAGACACGCCCACAGGCCAACTGAATCTAGTATCTTATTGAGACTGCATTGCAAGGTGATCCTAGACTGTGTCAAGTTGACAACTGAAACTAACCATTCTAGAGGTATCACAGAATATGGTTTAAGAATATGGAAACTGCTATTCCATGGTAAACTTGAGGGCAACTCTGGTAAGAGCCACAGGTTACATGTTGTACAGCTATGTTGCTGAGGAACATATATATGTTCCTCAGTATGTTCGAATTCTGGGCATAGTAGGTATCATGTGAAGGTTACAAGCACAAGGAAAGGCAGCTGAGTCACATATCATTTGATGACTTATACAGAATTAACGCTGGAAATTCTCCCAACTTCCCCGAGTATGTAAGAACTTATAAAGATGGTAAATGATGACCGTTCCAGCCACAGGATGATGTGGGAAAATCCACGGGTGCCCCCTTTTCCTCTCCATCCTTGCTATTTTCACAGTGACTGGGAAGGAAACTTTGGTCCTCCACAGGAACTAGGGAGAAACCTGGTGCTTTTGAGCTGCCCTGTGCTAGTTGGGTGTAGTGATAGAGAGGCTGAATCAAGAAAACTATGAGTTCAAGACCAGCTTGGGCTACATAGTGAGACCTGTCCTTACAAAAACAAAACAAAACAAAACCCAATGTTCTAATATAAGAACCTATAAGGCTGAATATAAGGACAGAGAGCCTCAAATAACGAAGAATACAATGTGCAGAGGAAGAAGACTTAGGAAGGAGGGAATAAGAGAGGAAATGTGGGCTGGAGAGATGACTCAGCGGTTAAGAGCACTGACTGCTCTTCCAGAGGCCCTAAGTTCAATTTCCAGTAACCACATGGTGGCTCACAACCATCTGTAATGTGATCTGATGCCCCCTTCTGGTGTATCAGAAGAGAGTCACAGTGTACTCACATAAATCTTTTTTTTTTAAAGAGAACCCCCAAACCAGGGGACCCCCCAAAGCATTCTCAGAAAAATGGTTATACACAGACATAGTTTTCTATCGTGTGCATGCCTGCATGTATGCCGTGTTATAGGCATATGTATGCCTTGGTATGTATGTATGTAGAGGTGCTAGATCTCGCCTTCCAATCCTCTTGAGCACGGCTGGGCACTAGGCTAGCTGGCCGTCAGTTTCTGAGGATTCTCCCATCCGCACCTTCCACCTTGCCAGGATTATAGAGAAGTGCTTTCCCATCTGGCTTTTCATGGGTTCTAAGGATCCAGCTCAGGTCTACAAGCTTATATAACAAGCACTTTGTCCACTGAGCCATTTTGCTAGTCTAGCCACGGTCACATTTTAAACAGATGATGGAAATATCTGTAAAATATTTCCGTAAATGAATAATGTTTCGTATATCTACCAGGTAAGACAATGTTCTATAGATATAAAATATTTCAAAATTAATTGCTGCATTCTTCTACTTTTAGGTAACAACTGAGAACTTCCTTTTAGAGACCACAGGGGAATTAGGAAAATAATTTGTTCAATACTTCAAGAACAACAAGCAGGTGTACCGGGGACCGCATGCTATGAGTTTTCTTTAATATCTATTGTTTGGTGCCTTTTAAAAAAAAAGGAGTCAAAACATCATTAGCAGCCAATCTTTCTTACCACGGCTTACAGGCACAGGAACAACTGAGGAAGCTTTGATTGTTTTCTCTTCTGTATGCTTAGTTTCCAGATGATAAAAATAGAAAAGTAGTCAGGTATGGTGGCACACACCTGTAATCATGAAACCTTGAGTTTGAGGTTAGCATGGGCTACACATCCCAGGTGCCATGTATACAAAGCTTGAGAGGGCTGCTCCCAGTGGCCACTCAACGCTAGCATTCTCCATGAGGCATCTCTCTGGGACCCAGTGCTAACAATTAAGTCTATCCTTCTTGGCCTCCAATGTCACCAAACTCTTCTGGAACATCAAAGAGGCCCCTGTGGTTTTCAGTGCTTGCAAGCATCAGTAGATACTGAATACTGGCTCCCCAGTTTTAACAAGTAAACTTGCAATCATCTATTCTTGGGGCTAACTTAATCACTGTTATTCCTGGGATCCGATTCCATATTCTCAATAGGAATTCATCACATTACCTATGCTTGCATTAAAATTATTTTTACTAAGCGCTGTTGACGCCACGCTGCCTGCCTGTTATGTATTATGTCATGGCTTCTGTTTTATTCCCAGAGTGCTCTCAGAAAGTTTTTTTACATGCAGCCAGTAGGTCTGGCTATAACTGGAGTTTCTAACAGAAGTGACTGCTGCTTTCTGTGTCCTACCCTCTGCTCAAAAGTCTATGGATACATGATGTTACATCATCATCAATATAGACAGATTGCCCCTCTTCCCAGGTTTCTCCAAATTAACTGTGGGCTTATTGTTCCCCGTGCAATTGAAGAAGGAACATGCTGGACGAAGACTTGCAATATATGTGGATGTAATGGCCTCAAGAGCACAGCTCCCTTGTCCTTGGACTGAATAGCAAGGATTATGAATTCCTTATCTGCTGCTCTTCTTATGCAAAGTGGACACCATTCAAAGATCCACAGCCTCTGGAAAGTTCCAGCAGAAAGGGCTCTAAGTGATACGTGAACTGGGCTCTGACTTTCAAAATTGCTGTTATTATCATGTTTTACTTTTATTTTTTTTTAAAGTGGCTTGAACTGAGAGTTTAACACATTATCAAATTAACATTGACTGTAAAGTCTTGTTTCACTTAATGTTTCTGAAGATTAAATTATCTGCAATCCTTACTGTGTCTGTGGTTATGTTTTCTTTTAAAGGATTTATTTTTATTTTGTGACTGTCTTAGCATAGGTGTGTGTGTGTGTGTGTGTGTGTGTGTGTGTGTGTGTGTGTCTGTGTCTGTGGTGTGTATGCCTTCAGAATCCAGAAGAGGGTGCCAGATAACCTGAAGCTGGATTACTGGCAGTTGTGGGTTCTGGGAACCAAACTCAGGTCCTTAGGAAGAGCAGAAAGCCTTCTTAATCCCTGAGCAACCACCGCCACTACCACTCCCCCAACCCAGTGGGGTAAGAAGGAAAAGAAGGAGCGGGGAGGGAGGAAGAGGCAATGTGCAGATGCCCTCAGGGATGGGCTGGTGGTGAGCTATCTGCTCTGCTGTGGTCAGATGGTCTTCCATCACGGCCTCTCTGGGTCTACCTCCCATCCAACAGGGCAGCCAGCTGGAGTTTCAGTGGTCATCTCCCTGGCGTCCCACCAGCTTGTTGATGCACATGGCTGGAGGGTGGTGTAATTTTTCTCTCTGTCCAATCTTGCCTCTTTCCTCTGCACCACATGACATTGATCCTCAGTCAACTCTGACCCCCAAATCTGGCCCTGTGTCTAATTTGCTAAGTCACTGCATGAACCAGCTGACAGGAGGTCCAGGAACTGCAAGTGTTGGCCTATCGAGAGGGCACTGTGAGCATCCTAAGTATCAGCTCTTTTAAAGAAACAAAGGGGTCTGGAGTGGTGTCTCATACCCCAAATCCCAGCACTTGGGAGGCTAAACCCAGACTGTCATACACTTAAAGCCAGTCTGAGTTCCATAGTGAGACTATGTCTCCAAAATCCAAGACAAAGAATATAACAGAAAGCATATGACAAAAAGCTGTTAAGTGTTCTATCCCCACATTCCCTCCACCCCGCCTCATTTTTACATGCTCTTCTGACACTGCTTAGAAGAAACAGCTGCTAAATAACCATCATTTGTAAGACCTGAGAGTGTTAGAGTCAACAGTTGAAGAAAAGCATATTTACAAAGTATCATTTCCCCAAATATACAAAAGAGAAAAATCAAACAGAAGATTTAGTTTGCTGAGCAGCAGGACAAGGACAGCAATGGACCTGAGAAGAGCTCCTGAGGCCTGAAGGCTAAAACCTCTATCAGTTTGCATCAGCATCGCCCGCTACTGGAACCACGTCCCCCAGTGGACTAAAGGAGTCAATGACCAAATAGCACACAATTCCAAGAATGAGATCTAAGAAGTTAAGGATAAGAACAGTACTTAATTATATTATTCAATCATTTATACAGTAATTATTCACCAGACACGGTCCTGAGCATGTTACAAGTATGTGATCACAAGACAACTTAGGAAAGTCCTGTTCCTTCATCATGTGGGCCCCAGGAATCAAACTCAGGCTGTTGGGGTTGGTGGCCTGGTAGCACTTGTCTCTCCTGTTGAGCCATCTCACTGGCCCTAATGAGCCAAGTCTTGAACCAAATGTACTATTATCCCAATTTAATAGAATAAGTAGGTGCCAACGTAAGTTATCCAAGGTCTCATCCTTGGTTAGGACAAAGCCAGGGTGTGGATATAGCTGGTTGATCCAAATTCCTGCTCTGTACGACCTGTCTCACCACATGTTGTAAGGGGTGGCTGTTCAGGAAATAACTAACACTGGGAAGAATTTCAGTAGGAAGCAACGTCCTCCAAGGCTGGCCTCTTGGTAGTCTTGATCTCCAGAATATGGCTTTGATGACTGTGAATGCATTAAAACCAACCAACCAAGGAAGGAGCTACAGAGTAACAGCATAGTCAGAAGATCCATCTAACCTGAGAGCCTGGCTCTTCTTCCAATATGTAATTTCAACAGAGTTAAGCACTGTGTCCAGATTTGGGCAGTTAAGAAACGTAACCGATTGGAAGGGAAAAGCAAGAATAAAATGATAAAATAAAACAAAATAAGCTCGAAGAAAGAAGACCCAACAGACTCCACTGAAGAGAGACAGAAACCTTTATGATTCCACACAAACCCTGACTGTACTGTGCCCACTTTAAGCAGGGACAGAATGAGTGAGAACACAGTAAAGCAACTTGTATGCTAGCTTTAATATTGTTCTTAAGTAGAGATGAAGGTGTTTGAATTCTGAGCATCCCAGAACAGAATGAGAATGGCATCCTATGTGTTCCGGCTGGATTTATGTCAACTTGACCCAAGCTAGAGTCACCTCAAAGGAGGGAACCTCAATTGAGAAAATGCTTCCATAAGATCCACCTGTACGATCTTTTCTTAATTAGTAACTGTGGGTGGGGGGCTGGTGGTCTTGGGTTCTTCTATTTAAAAAAACAAGCTGAACAAGTCAGGAAGCAGCACCTTTCATGGCCTCTGCATCAGCTCCTGCCTCCAGGTTCCTGCCCTGTTCTGAGTTCCTATCCTGACTTCCTTCAGTGATGAAGGAATTGTAAGCAGAATACACTTTTCTTCTTTTTAAGTTTCTTTGGTTATGGTGTTTTATCACAGCAATACAAACCCTAACAAAGACAAGATGGTACCAGGGTAGTGGGGTATTGCTGTGACAGACATGACTATGTTTTGGGGAGGACTGTGGAGGAAATTTGGAATTTGGGCTAGAAAATCCATTGAGTGTTGTGAGCTGTTCTGTAGGAGCTTGGAAGATGAGATTGTTGAGGTCAGTGCAGATGATGGAGGCCTCTTGGGAAGTTTAAAGACTCTACTGGGACATTGGTTATTTTTAATTAAGATACTCAGCTGGAGAGATGGCTCAGCGGTTAAGAGCACCAACTGTTCTTCCAGAGGTCCTGAGTTCAAATCCCAGCAACCACATGGTGGCTTACAACTGTCTGTAATGAGATCAGATGCCCTCTTCTGGTGTGTCTGAAAACAGCTACAGTGTACTTAGATATAATAAAGATACTATGGTTCTTCTGGTCAGCTGGGGCTGAAGAATAAGCTTCGATTAATGGGAGACCAGCACCATTGACATGAAGCCTTCATATCACTAGGATAATGGATGATGGTTAGCTGGTGCTAAGAAATTAGTAGCAATTAAGAAGAGATCGGCATCGTTGAGATGAAATTTTCTGGGGAGTGTTTCCTGAAAGCACACAGAAGCTGTGTTCCAGAAGCAGCCAAAGTTGTACCCTGTGCTGGCAAATGAACTTGGTAGTGTAAGTTTAGAGAGAATCTCTTATAAGCAACATCTGTCAATAAAAAAGCTTGTGGTCAATGAGCTGAGGCAGGAAATAGGAGGTGGGACATCCAGTAGGGATAGAGAGAATTGTGGGAAACAGTCAAGAGCCAAGAATGTTGAGGAGATTGGTGTAAGAGACAAAGAGAGGAAACAAGCCAAGTAGCTGAACCCAGGCCTAGGCATTTATTAATAATTAGACTCAGAGTCATCATTCCAGGAGCAGGGGCTGGGAGTAAAGATCTGATTTATTTTTCACATGTAAGCACCCAAGTAGTACTGATTTTGAAGGTATGAAGGGGTCATGCAGAGAAGTTGAGGCTTGGCACCATGAAGAGAGCCTGTGAAAGACTACTGGTGAAAGCGGAGTCTAGTTGCAGCAGAATACCCCAGAGTTTTGGAGAGGTCCATACCATGGGATGACCAAGAACAACAGCCACAGTGGGGTGGAGCCTGCCTAAGCATTGAAGACAGCCTGTGCGCGTTGCTGAGGGCAGAGTTGGAGAAGTGACTCAAGCCTCTTTGAGGAGCCCAGAAGATCATGAGTCAGTGCCAGACATCGGATGTTGAGTTATTCACACTTTTGGAGTTTGGTTTTGCTTTGATTTGATTGTGATTGTACCCTGGTTCTTCTCTCCTCAAGTAACAAAGTATTGTTTAGTTTTTATTTTACAGAAGCTCACAGTTGAGAGACTTAATTTTTAAAGATATTCTTAGGTTTTAAAAGAGACTTCGGAACATTAATACGACTGAATTTTAAAAAGTATTTGAATTTGTGAAAACTGTGGAACTTTTAAAGTTTGTAAAATGCTCTGTGTTGAGATGTTAACGTTAATGTATGATCTCAGGGATGAACGAGAAAGGAATGGTTCTGGATTATCAGTGATATGCTTGTGTGTTTAGTTGACAAGAGATCAACTGTCCTAGATAGTTTTATGTCAGCCTGATACAAGCTAGAGTCATCTGAAAGGAGAAAACCTAAATTGAGAAAATGCCTCCATAAGACCCAGCTATAAGGTGTTTTCTCAATTAGAGACTGATGTGGGAGGAGCTCAGTCCATGGTAGGAGGTACCATCCCTTAGCTGGTGGTCCTGAGTGTTTCATCATAGTGATCAAAACCCTAACTAAGACAACTTGCAAGGGCATCCTAGGATCAGAGACAGGTGGCTGGCCACAGGAGGACACCACATTACACATCACACTTGGCTCCCACCACATTATCTTCACCAAAGCCTGTGGTAGATATGAAAGGCAACAGGACATTTGGTGGAAGCCAGTCTGATAAGACAGCAAGGTGGCCAGCACACACAAGGTGCTCACTGAATGTAATGGAAATGCTGGTGTGCTTCTAATAGCTATAATCCCTCTTTTGTGGAAAGTTCTGTGACATTCCTGTGTGTACCGTATGTAGTGGCTATTCCTGGTTGTCAACTTGACCATATCTGGAATGAACTACAATCTAGAATTGGAAGGCTCACCTGAGATCCTAATCTGGAGGCTCAGAGATACAAGTTTCTGACCTGGATCTTGGCATGGAGATCTTGAGGCATAGTGGCTATGAATTCCAGAAGGTTAAGACAGGGAGATCTTTGAGTTCAAGGTCATCTGGGATTAAAGGCATAGTGGCACACACCTTTAATCTGGACCATACCTTCTGCTGGAGACCTACATAAGGACACTGGAAGAAGGAAGACTCACTCTCTCTCTTCTTTGCCTGCTTGCCTTGTGGGACTGAGCAACTGCTAGATCCTTGGACTTCCATTCACAACTGCTGCTGACCATTGTTGGGAGTTGGACTACAGACTGTAAGTCACCAACAAATTCCCTTACTATATAGAGACTACCCATACGTTCTGTGACTCTAGAGAACCCTGACTAATACACCGTACCTCTGTAAAGACACTGCTTATAGTGTCAGGTATCTTACAAGACAACTCCGCATATCCCATATCAAGGGCAGCTCTACTCTACTTCTTAGCAATAGACTTAATTATGTTCAGACAGCTACACGGATGACTTACTCAGGGTGCCCCTTAACTACCAGGTAGTTCCGCTCAAACTGAAGGCATTCCAGATGGCAAGTGTTCCAGAATGCCTCGAAGACTGATCAAGAAGTTTCAATAAAAGTTGCAATTAGAAGCTTTCCTTTTTACCCACTCTCTCTGTTCTTTTTGCTTTTTAAATTTGTTTTTATCTTTACTTCTCTGAAGGTGACTTCAAATCTTTTCTGGAACATGGTCATGAGTAAATGCCTAACTGAATGAGTTAATGAAATGGAACATAGATGGGGAATCTGAGCCCGCAGATCACATTTAACAGCCAGGGTCTACATCATCTGACTTCAATTTAGTGTCCTTTAAGTAAACTGTATTAATACTGGTGGTTCTCAGTCATGAGATGCTTTAAATTATATCTAAAATATCACTTTCTAAGATGCGAGAAAACCCAAATGTTGGCTAACTGTGACTTTTCTGAATGAAGAGCATACCAATAAATAATACCTAAATAACTAAATAAAATTTTGTATTAGTGGATCAAAAAGGAACCTCAGTAGTGTGAGTGATCCTGAAGTGTGTCAGCAACTGTCCTGATGCCCAATGTGATTACATAATACTGGGAATATGTCTGATTTGTGTGTCATCACAGCAAGTACCCCCAGAAAAACACCTAGTGTCGGTTAGTCTTACGGTCAACTCAACATAACCTAAAGTCACCTGGGAAGAGAGAAATTTCAATAAGGAACGAAACTGGTCTGTGGATATCTTTCTGGGGAAAGATTGCAGGAAATATTAAAATGAACGGCAAGTTCCTGAGCTACTCTCTGCCCCGGTGAGCTGGCCAGCTCTTATCTTGTGGAGACTCTCTGACTCAGAGCTCCAAAATCTCTCCACCCAGCTTGCTAGGTTCCCACTGGCAGGTCACTACCATGCCAGCCCCATGCTGCAAAACATCCACAGCCTTTGTGGTGCACATCTGGCATACCCACGCTTTGCAGCAGTATCTTTCTCTCTGGAATCCAACTGAGCCGCTGCGTAAAGAAAAACACCACACAAACTTAGTTCAGAAACAATGGTAACTCAATCTCTGGGCACAACGACCAAAATTCTAATCTTGTAAACCTTATTAAATCTAAATCCTCTGAATTCATCAGGTGAATCCTGATGGAGATTCCTCCCAGGAGAGCAGAATTAGCATCAAAATACAAGCAACCCAAGGGCTATCCACAACAGAGGAACAGACTTAATTGCTAATTGACCTAGCTCACTGAGGGCGGGACCATTCCCTAGGCAAGAGGCCCTAAACTGTAGAAATATGAAAAGAGCTGACTGAATGAGCAAGCCCCAGGGATGCATTTCTTTCTCTCCAGTTTTGACTGTGGATATTTTGTGACTAGCTGCCTGGAGTCCCTGCCTCGACTTCTCCTCAGGGGTAGACTGTAACCTGGAACTAAAAAACAAACCCTTCCCTTAAATTGCTGTTGGCTGGGATCTTGTATCACAGCAAACAACCAGAACACACCTCAAATTGTGATTTCTGTAAAGTTGAAAGATTCACTCTGAACCTAAGCTCGTCATGAACTGGACACCCGAACCATACGTCCCATTTTATTAGAAAGGCATCTATGCTGCTAATCAGAAGAATATAATCTCACTTGTCAGGAAAAGCCAACTTGCTTTGAGCAGTTCTAGGACAAGTCCGAGCATAAAGAGACGCGTGGGTGTGACATCCAATTCCAGAAAGGGAGCATATGAAACTGTGAGGGCCTTGAAGCTTGGGCTGGAACTCAGGGGCTTCAGAGCCAGTGTATCTGCCCTCACAGGGATTAGCTGGGTACGTCCAAAGTTTTCTGTTTTTTGTTTTTTTTTTTTAAATAGGCAATAACATAAGCATGGAAGAACAGATTTTGAAAGCGATATCTGTTTTCAAAGATGTATTAGATGTTAATGAATTCAAAGGCAGACTGATGCCTTCAGAAAGCACATTAGAGGCAGTCATAGGTTTTCAGAGACAGAATGCAATGTGAAGGCTTTTATAGACCTCGCAGCAAGTGAAATGCGGTTGATCACATTTGCAAAGACTGGAAGAATAGCTACGGCCAAGAAACAACCCGCCACATTAGGGCGCAGAGCACAGCTAAAAGTAACGCTTTAAACAAGTCATGTCAGAGCTCACAGATACAGAGAACTGTCTTCAGAGAACACAGCAGGAGAGGCTGATACTTGGCAGATATGATGTAACTCTGTGAATCCTGATCTGATGCAGTAGGGCTCACAAAACTTTACTTTGAACGTTCTCTGTGATAGTCTGTACTGCTGAGGGGAATTTAAAGCTATTTAAGTAAAAGCAAAATCTAGACTAAATATTTGTGTTCCCTCGATATGCACAGTTTTAAATCTTAATCACAGGCTAGAATAATGGCTTAGCTGTTAAGAGTGCTTGGTGATCTTCCAGAAGACCAGCACTGGTACCTAACAAGTACCCACAGTCAGGAAGCACAACAACCTGCAACTCTAGCTTCAGGCTGTCTGACGTCCTCTCTGGGCTCTATTGGCAGCCAGACTTACACACACACACACACACACACACACACACACACACACGAATACAACAGTTAAAGCCCTATCACCAGTGTGTGGTAAATGGTTCTGTGGATCTGATGCGATTCCTGCACTTAGCAGGAAGCAGCATAGAGTTCTTTCCATCTCCCCTAAGCACAGGCAGGGGCAGAGTCCTCTGGACTTCTACCATGTTAGTTCCCTGATCTCAAATTCCCAGTCTCTAGAACTATAAGCAAACATGTTTTTCATCTAAGTCACTCAGTTTGTGTTAATACAACCAAGCAGACTGAGACAGGCTCTGAAAGCAACAGTGTGTGTGTGTGTGTGTGTGTGTGTGTGTGTGTGCGCGTGCGCGCGCGTAACAAGACTACAGTTTCTCCGGATGACTTCTGTTATTAGTTACGGTGACACGACAGGTAGTCAACCTCACAGTCACGTGACAAGCAGCTGAGCACTGAGTGTGTGTCAGGTGCTCTGCCGTGTCCTTGATATGTGTTCTCACTGAATTCTCAGGACTTGGGAAGTATTGATACTTTCATTGTATAAGTGAGGAGACAGGTCTCAAAATCCAGAAGCCACACAGTCAGCAGGTGACTAGGCTGGGATCTAAGCTGATCTTGTTTCTGCATCTGGTGTTCTTGCTATTTCATAGTGAGAAGTCTTTTACTGATCCTGTTAGACCTGTGGATCTGTGCTCTAACAGGCAAAACTATGCTGAAATTTATTTCAGGAAAGAGAAAGCAGCTCCCAAGGGCATCTCCCCAGGAGATTACAAAGTGGTAAGAGTTGGGGATGAACTGGGGCAGAAAGTGACCAACACAAGATTCCCTAAAACTGGAGAATTTTCTACAAGGTCCAACTGGGTCCTGGGTGAGTCCTGGAAGAGCCAGACAATGAGAACAGCACAGGATTTGGTAGTGTAAACAGACACAGGCTTAGGGTTAACATCTGACTTCTGGCACAGAAGGAATCTTCTGGAAAGCTGCCAGATCTTTAGCGATGCGGTTTTTACAACCAGAACGGGGATCACTGGAAGCATAATTAGATTAAATTTATTTTAAATAATTTAGATGACTATTATGTAAATGGGACCATAAGCATTCTCATGTTAAGGGCCAGTAATCAGGCCACAATCACTCTGGAACTCTAGGCTGGAGGGGGTCTTTGTGTCAAATGTGGTCTTGATACATTGCCTTGATGACACTTTGGTATGAAGATAAACCTGCTCCAGGAGTCAATAAAGATAAGGGAGTTACCTGGTGGTACTTCTTGAGGATGTTGTGCATCTCTGCCACGTCCTCGCTGGTAATGGTCTTGATGACGTATCTTTTATCATAGGACGTGTGAAACCGAGCCCCGCTGCGAGCCTGGGAGTCATTGGGAAGGGGCGCACTTCTGGTCAAGGAATTCTTCCCGGTGGGAGGAGGAGGGAGAAGGGAAGAGAACTGGTTAAAGTGTGGCTTTGGGGTTTGGATCATCTGTCATCATAGCAAGAGCATTTGCATTTGGAATAAAGTGGTAAATGGCTGGTAATTCACAATTCTCTGTAACCTGATTGCAAGTCTCCTAACCAAAACGAAAACAGTTGGAAAAGAACTAATTCTCCTGTTCTCAGAGGAGGACGGGGCTGGACGCACTGGCGCAGAGCAATCAGGAGGGTGGCAGCGAGTTCCACACTATCCTCTTTGGGTTTTGACAAAGGTTCTATGTAGCCCTAGCTGTGCTGGAACTCTCTAAGTATACCAGGCTGGCCCTGAGTCCAAAGAGATCCACCTGCCTCAACTGGGATAAAGGTATGTACAACTTCACCCTGCTCGAGGTTAGCTTAGAATTCTAAGTAAACCAGACCTACACCGGCCAGCCTGGGCTATAGCAAGTTTTAGGCTACCCATGGTTACATGGTAAGATCTTGTCTCCAAGCAAACAAATAAGCAAGCGGGCTCATATCCAGAATTGTAACATTTTTCTTCAGAATAGGATAAGGTTTAAGTCGCAAAAGGACACTGCATAGTCATTGAGTATCTCTACAGTGCAGGCCACCAGGATTCTATGCATTCTGGTAAGATCCTAGGTGATAGTGCCCTCGCTGTCACATCATTTCATAGATGACAAGATGAGGTGAGAGGTCGTAACAGAATAAAGGTCATATAGCCAGTCAATGAGGAACCAGAATTTCAGCTTCTATGGCTGGTCCAGAACCTAGGTTCTCAACTACTAAGCTAGACAAGTATTTAAAGAGTCAGTCACGGCCTGTGGAGGAAGAGGAGCGTGGAAAGGTATGTTCTACAACAACTCATTAGAAGCCTGTCCATCTTCCACTCCCCTGCAGTAGTTTTCAAACACTACTGATGGCAGATGAGGAGCGTGGTCTCTGCAATGACTCTGTAGAGCGATGTACCCCAGAGTTTGAGTCAGGATGTTTACACTATAGCTAGTGTACAGCTCTACAAATCTTCTCGCTCCCACCAGTGTCTCTCTTCTTTCTTAGAGTTGTCAAGAAAATCCCCCTGCTTGCCGGACTCTCTATACCGGTCAGAGACTAATGGTGTTAGCAAACTCCCATGCCTGAGGAAGTCTGGGCTTCATCATGGCTAATTGTACCCGTGAGTAATGACATCATCCCCTTCCAGGCTTTGCCTGCTGGCCCAAGTGTATGGGGATTCAAAGGCAGAGTCACCTTCCCCCTTCAATTTCCTCTCTACACAAAGCATCCACAGGAACCTGTGGACTAAAGCAGTTTCAGGGAACATGGGTGACTTTGGGGAGTCAGGTGATATCAGGGTCCTACAGACTTTCAGTTGAAGGGACTCTGCCTAGCAGATTCACATCACTTTGTAATTTCCTCATTTCCAGGTGAAATACAGCAGGGCTGAGACAGCCAAGGTAGAATTAGTCCACAGCAGGACAGAAGCTCTAGGAGGGAAATGGCCCACCAGCTTATCTTGAATTCCCAGGATGCACCTGGCAGCACAGCACTGGACCATTACATCCTGAGAGAGTGCATCTCAGCTCCAATGTAAGCAAGCACACCTGCCAAGCGCAGAGGCAAGACAGCCAATGAAGCTAAGAAAAGCAGATTTAGTAAGTAATTAGAAAACTCAACATGAAAAAAAAAAATCAATGTAATTCTAGCAGGACTTTAAGTATCAAGATTTGGCAGTGTTAAATCATTCTTAAGACAACTGAAATTCATCAGGTAGATAAAGCAGATCAAAAGGATTTTCAGGATGAAAATGGAGACATTAGCAAGAGTGTAATTCTCAGTTAATTTTTTTTTAAGCAAACCTCCTTTACCATTTCCTGCTTAGAACAAAAGGAAGAAAATCAAAGCAAATGCCCCTTTTGTGGGTAAATGCCAGCAACAAACGTATTACTATATATTGCTAATGGTCTTATTTTCCTCTCCTAAACAATAATATGCGAAAGGAATTTACTGCAAATAAATAAGAGCTGTAAATACCACTAATACTACACGGTACCTTCATCAGTCGTAAAATCAAAGCAAGAGTCATCAATTCTGACGGATAAGGAGCAAGTGACAACACAGGAAAACTGGGGGCAGGAACAAGGATGGGCACGCGGATTCATCCCGAGGGGTGATGACCTAACACACACAACTTGTTGGCTCACGACTTCAGTAGGTTCAGCTCATGGCTACTTGGCCTGAAGACTTTACAGAACACTATGGCAGGAACATGTCGGGAGGATGGTTGTTCATACAACATCAGATCAGGGCATGTGTGTGGATATGTGGACATGCCTCCAGCTTTGTACAAATTGTATTCCGCCTGGGCTACAAGACCATTAAATGTTCACTGTCCACTCTCAAGATGTGTCTCCTCAGTCCCCCATATCCCCTCATATTCACCCAGGTGTGTCATTCACCCTTAGGCAGCTTCCAACCCAATAAACTGACAAAACCAGCCATCTGGAGTTTCATAGCTCGAGAAAAGTAACCCACCCTCCAGGAGCCAGTGTGGAAGATCACAATCAGAAGCTGAGTAGTCAATGCTGCTCACGATCAATGAACCACCATCGTGGAGACCATGTGGTACTGCAGGCTCTGACCTGATAGGCTGGTGCCAAGGCACTCTAGAAAATAGATGATACTGAAGGAGCTGGTATATGGACCACCACGATAACTGAGGGCCACCAGTGGTGCAGTAATGCACACTTGCACTAGCACCCTGTTCATTCAATTCCCTCCAACTCTCAGGTCAGTTAACATGGGAAACTGTACTCCAACCTTCACCGCCATAGTTAATGAGCGACCCCGAGCAAGGACGAGGCTGCCCGAGTTTACAAGTGTGGAGCCTGCACTAATAAATAGTTTAAGAACTTCATTCGGGTTCTGCTGCATGCAGGAGTCTCTTCTTTTCCCTTCAGCTTCAAAGACATGAAAATTCCTTCCTGCATTCTTTGTGTTAGGTACTGGCCATGTCCGGATCTTGGCATACACAGATGGTATATGTTCTAATCCTGGTTCTGCCTCAGCTCACTTCTCTAGCAATGCTATGAGCAGTCCCGACTTGCAGGCTATGTATGAAAGCAGTTCCTTAAGCTTAGTTTCCAAGCAATTGGTGAAGTTGGGGACACTTGACCAAAACTTAGACGGTGCCTGTAGAATTAACATAAATGTATTAATCATATTTAGTAAAAGCCCCGTCTAACAGACAACTGGAAAATGAGAAAAGTTAATGCAACTGTACACAAAGTGCCTGAACTTTGGGGTGACTGCGAGCTCCAGAAGTCTGGCTCATTATTTTGAATTTACTTGCGGCACTGCCACCAGGTACGCTTTTGCCACTTGAAAGTAAAAAACTGATGGGCAGTGGAGGCAGGTAATATGTGTCTCAGGTTCCTGCCTCAAACTTCCTTGGGGAAATCGAACAGAGTAACCGACAGTCAAGAGTAATCTATGTTTACAAAACATAACTGCAGATCTTTTACAGCTGCTATAATGAGATAAACATGGACTGGAGAGATGGCTCAGCAATTAAGGTCATCCGCTGGTCTTCCAGAGGACCTGGTTCAACTCCCAGAACCTACATGGTGACTCATAACTATGTCTAACTCCAATCCCAGGGGTTCCAATACATTCTCTGGTTCCACAGACATTGGACAAATTTGGTGCACAGATATACATTCAGACAAGTACCTATACAAATAAAAATAAAGATTTAAAAAACATAAATTTATTTGAATTTCTGGCCAATGCAGTGTAATGCTGAAGGTGAGGGGTCAGGTATCCAGAATGTTCTCTCATTTATACCACCTGCATTCCTACACCACCTGCCATCCCATACCACCTGCCACTCCTACACCACCACCTGCCATTCTTACACCAATTGCCATTCCTACACCACCACCTGCCATTCTTACACCACTTGCCATTCCCACACTACCTGCCATTCCTTGGCCTTTGAATATGTCATTTGGCCTCTTTGAGATTCATCTTCTGGTCTGTAATATGAGGGGCAGTAAGATAGACAACAGATCAAACACTCACTGCACAATCCTGAGTTTGGGAACTGGCCTGCCTGTAACCCTGGTGCTCAGAGACAGAGGCAGGGGTAGGGAGGTGGGGGAATACTTCTGCAGAAAGCTAACTAGCTGGCTTCAGCCAGAGACCTTAGAAGGTATTTGTCACCATGGAAAAATCAATATGAACGATCCTGCTGAAATGCATGCCATACCCTAGAGCCCAAGGCCTCATGCGTGCCTCGGTAATTAAAGCAAAGAGCAACTGAGGAAGACAGCAGACCTCAAGCTCTAGCTTTCCCCCAAACACGAACCCCTCATGTACCCAGACACCTGTAAACATGCCTACACACAGGCATGCACACTACACACACATACAAAAAGACAAAACCCGCCGGGCGGTGGTGGCGCACGCCTTTAATCCCAGCACTTGGGAGGCAGAGGCAGGAGGATTTCTGAGTTCGAGGCCAGCCTGGTCTACAAAGTGAGTTCCAGGACAGCCAGGGCTACACAGAGAAACCCTGTCTCGAAAAACCAAAAAAAAAAAAAAAAAAAAAAAAACAAAAAGACAAAACCCAAACCAAGCCAAAATACAATTTCCTTCAAGGCATGGCTCTCTGCTTAAGCAAAGGTGGGAGGTATAGGTCTTAGAACACAGAGCTTGTCTCCCAAGGAGATTCTAGTCAGGAGACTGGAAGGCCACCCTAGTCCTGGAAGTGTGTAGCGACAGTTTAGGATGTCTAGACCAAGATGAAAGATGACAATAATTCACAGGTGTACATAAAACCACTTCACAGATTCCAGATGTGTTCAGGACAGTCCCAGCAAAAGCAAGCACTGGCATTAAGGGAAGAACTGTTCAAAGCCTGTGATCTCATGAAATAGAATATGGAGGATCTAAGGGGTCCTTGTTCTATTGTGGAGGAAACAGCACTGGGGGCTATAGGTGTTATAAGGGGTCCTTCTCACAATAAAAAGGCATCAGAGTTGGAAGCAGCTTTAAAGATTATTCCAAAACTCTCAACTTGGAGATAAGAAAACAGACCCATAGGATGCCATCAAAAGCCCATCTAGGTTCTTAGGAGCACACCCAGTTACTCCAGCACCCATGAGGCCTCGGGTTCTAGAGTGTGGCAGGCATTTCAATGGGACAGCTCATATTGATTTCTCCATGGTGACAAACACCTTCTGACACCAATTTACAGTGTGAGCCAGCAGGCACAAAGTCAAACTTGTTCCTATGCTTTCAATTTTGCTGACTTAAGTGTGTGGAAAATGTCGGTAACAGCCAAGGTATTAAAGCCACCAGCGTACTTTATGTAGGTTTTTATTAACCTGTGTAGGAAGCCTTGGTTCATTCAAAGGCAGCACCGGCAGGAGGGCAGGGATAGGGGCCATCTTCTCTCCAGGCAAGAGCTGAGGCACTTGTGCGTCTGGGGAACAGACTGTAGGAAGAGCAGGGTGCGTGGTAGTGCTCCTGGGAGTTACCTGGGAGTTAGTTTACAGTATGAAGACAGGGCCGGAGCATGCACAGGTTCTAGTGTTTCCCGGGAGTCCTGTGGGCTGCTGCCATGCCAGCCCTAGGACTTCTTCACGTGTTTCTGGTCACTTTATCATGTCTGTCTTAACCCACAGAAACTGAGGACTGTTTTTAAAACTCTCCTACCACTGAACTCTATCTGTTCTACTTTCTTTGCTGAGAAGCACATAGGCGTTGCTAGTAGAAAAGATCACAAGAGGAATGAACCTCTTGGCTTTGGGAATGCAAGTTGTAGCTTATCCTCTGTTGTGGATGGGCCTGGTGCTGTTCTTGGGAACCAATCCCCTAATGATTAAAGGAGCCAATCACTGGGCATGTAGGAGGACTTCTGGTTGGATGGAAGAAGAGAGGAAGCAGAAGAGAGTTAGTCCTCTTTGGAACTGGGACAGAAGAGGGGTAAGATGTAGCTGCTAGAGTTCCCTAACCACTGGAGGGATCCCATTTTAATAAGGCTTACAAGATTAGGTTTTAGTTGTTGCTCCCAGTGATTGAGTTACCATTGTTTCTGAACTAAGTTTGTGTTGCGTTTTCCTTCACGAGGCCTCTCAAGGGATCAAGAGAGAAGGGTATGGTGGCCAAGAGTAGGTTTGCTGAGGTGCTCCACAAAGGCCATGGGGGATTTGAAGTACGGGATTGGTGTGGTAGTGACTTGCCAGTGGGAACCTAGAGAGCTGGATGGAGAGATTGTGGAGTTCAGAGTCAGAATCTCCATGAGATAAAAACAGGCCGGCCATTGCCTGCCAGTGCATGGCCAACCAGGCCACGGGGGCAGAGGCACAAGCGTGGGAATGAGCTGGTTCGACTTTTTAATATTTTCCCCAACAATCCTCCATAACAGTAATCTCAGAAATGGAGTGGGCAAGATGGTGAGAAGGAAGGCCAATAGAGGTGTTATTTTTAAAACTGTTATTTTAATTAAGCAAGACTTTCAGATCTGAACCAATCAAGGCTGAAAAGTATCACTTTTGGTTTAATCTTCATAATCTCCATTTCCAAATTACAACGTATTTTTCAGGAATCTTGTCTACTCATGTGTCCTCAGGAAAAGGTATCAGACAAAAATCAACCCACAGAAACCCACCCCAGGTTTGGAGAGATCTGCTCCCTTGAAAACTCAAATTCCTAGCTTAAGACAAAGCTTGGACAGGTTATCCATTCCGAAATAAGATTAACATTATTTACATTCTAATCTAGGGTTCTGCATGAATCAGTTTAAAAGCGACAGGTGATGATCTTCTCTAGCCCTTCCTACAAGAAGTTCTTATCAGAGAATTCAAACCACTTAAGGGAGCAGCTTCAAGTTGAGAACCCCCAGCTGTTGGGAGATGTTTCTGGGCATGGCATGACCTTTACCATCTAAATCAGAGCAGCTGGGACTTCCCAATAAGACTTTTTCAAGAAGGGCTTGTTGAAGCTCCTTCGAGGGAAGGGGGTGGGAGGGTCATTAGACCCTTGGCAGAGATTCGGCCACACGTTCCTCCTGCCCCTCTCCCAGCTGTCAGTAATCCTGTCCCAGCTGGACAGAGCCTTGGGAAGGCTGAGGACAAGGGGAGAAAGAAGGGACTCCATCCATGCAGCTTTGGGCAGCTGTCACCCACCGGGGTGGGACTTTTCGGTGAACAGCTGTCTCAGGATGATAATTCATACTCCTGAAGTAGATCTAACAAACACAGTGGTTTACCGGGCTGGACTGGGGTCAGACTGGTTCCTTTGTTTGTTGTTGAGGAACAATTTATTCCCACCTCTCCCAAGAAAGCTGACGCAACAGGCCTCCCAAGGTTCCCCTTCTGGGCTTACAGTTCAGCATCTTCTCAAACTAACGCTAAAGATGGAGTCAGGGGCAACAGGGAGCAGGATGAAAGGGTCTGCAATAGAAACAAGGCAGTACAAATCACAGCCCAGCAGCAATGCCTCTACTCCCACGCCAGACCCATTTATTTGCAAGGAAACACAGCTGGACTGAATGGTCTCCAAGAGTCCTGCTTCCTCTTACAATGATTAATCAGGATAAATTGGTTAATTCCCAGAGATTTGGGAAATGGCCAATGACTTACTCTTAGTTTATGAAACAAAAGAACCAATGATAAATGTACACAAACTACAAAATAAGCTATATTTATTGGCTATAGCTTTTCTTCTATATATCTGGTAGTCTCATATTAAATATGAAATAATTTTAAACTCTGAACTTCTTTCCTAAAAAGAAATGAATTTTATTTGTGTGCAATGTATATGCATGGATACACACGAATGTGTGTATATGTGTGTGTGTTTGTGTGTGTGTGTGTATGTGTGTACACCAGAAGCTGATGCCAGGTGTCTTGGTCTATGCCTCTTTTCTGAGAGAGTCTTTCACTGAACCTAGGGCTCCCCGTTGTTGAGGCTGGCTGGCCAGCTAGCCCCGGTGCCCTCCTTCATCTCCCTCTCCAGCATCTGGATCACTTATGCTGTTTTTATGTGGCTTCCTAGAATCCAAGCTCAGGTCCTCATTCTTCATGGTAAATCCTACACCTACTGAGCCACATCTCCTGCGCCCCTAAACATTCTCTTACTTTTTAAGTGCACATATTTGTTTATGCACATATACGCATGGCCCTGTGTGAGCCAGAGGACCACTTGCGGTAACTGTTCTTTTCTATCATGTGGGTCTTGGAAACTGAACTCAGATCATCAGGCTTGGCACCATGTGTCCTTATGCACCGAGCCGTCCTACCAGTCATTGGACATTCCTTTTCGGTGACTTTCCTTAGAAACCGCTCACAGACCATACCATTCACCTAAAGCGCACAACTCAGAAGGTTTCGTGGGTTTGCAAAGCCATGTGGCTACTGCCATATCCTTCTTACAGCATTTTTAGCAACCTGTCTACATTTCTGCTCAATTCTTTTCTCTGTCCCCTTCTGAGGGTTTCTTGTTGTGGTACATTTGCCTGGTCTGGACATTTCACATAGGGAAAAGGTGTTGCAGTTGGCCCACGCATTTTTTTCAAAGGCCCAGAAACACAGGTATCACAGCAAGAGGCCATTGACTGCACAGCTGTGCAAGCTGCAGACCCCAGGCTGACTCAGGGGACACAGGTGACCCCCAGGCTGACTCAGGGGACACAGGCGACCCCCAGGCTGACTCAGGGGACACAGGTGACCCCCAGGCTGACTCAGGCTGAGGAAGGGAACACAGGCGACCCCCAGGCTGACTCAGGCTGAGGAAGGGAACACAGGCGACCCCCAGGCTGACTCAGGCTGAGGAAGGGGACACAGGCGACCCCCAGGCTGACTCAGGGGACACAGGTGACCCCCAGGCTGACTCAGGCTGAGGAAGGGGACACAGGTGACCTCCAGGCTGAGGAAGGGGACACAGGTGACCTCTGCTCATTCCAGTGTTGAGCTGTAACTGTGGGGGACACATCGTGGGCAGCAGATGTTACTTCTAAGGCTTGCTGGGTAGCTGAGGAAAGTTGCAGTGCTAGACAAAGCTATGGTGATGGGCAGATAAAACCACTTAAGAATCTCATCCTTTTTAAAACCAATCATACAAGTTGGTATTTAAGCTCCCTTTTCCATAGATATGTCTTGTAATATCTGATATCCTGTCTCAAGCCTCAACAGCTGTGTTTGAAGCTCTGGCGTTCCGGCAGCTCTCGACAGGAAATAAAGCAAGATAATGAGAGACGTTCCCCTGCTATGGTCTTCCCGCATTTATAATTGGAAATTTACTATCCTTTCCCTTTCAGAAAAGGATTAACGGTGCCCTCCTTCCCACCCTCCTCCTCTAACAGTGGGCACCGAAGATGTTCACTCCCACAGTGGGAGGTCCAGGATTAGTGGAGCTTCCAAAAGGGGAGAAATCATAAAGGTCAATTTAATTAGCTCATTCCAATCACCAATCCTTTAGAGTTCTCATAAACCATCCTGCTTTAGGGCTGTTTCTTCCCCCAGCACCCTTGTTGAAAATACAAAGCATTTTTCACACTTAACTCTCTTGACCTAATCTCATATTTCCATTATAGTTTTGTTATTTCTCATGTTGTTTGTAGCTTGCACGTTCTGGCCAAAGTCACATGTGAAGGGCCAGCAGGATGGCTCGTGGGGTAAAGGTGCTTGCTGCCAAGCTTGAAGACCTGAGATGGATTTCCACAATCCACATGATGGAAGTAAGAACTGAGGCTGCCCTCTGATACTTACACACTTGTCAACACTGACATTTGCACACTTCCATTTGTGTGCTGTGGCACCCCAGCCCACTCCTTATCAATTCACACAGTCTAAGTAAACAAACAAACAAACAAATGTAGACTTTATTTTTAAAAAAATCATATATAGAACTTCTTAAAAATGTTAGTCAAAAGGAAGACTCCTTGAAAAATCAATTCTGCCAAGCTCGAATGTGGGAAAGCAATTAGCTTCCTAGGAGGATCTATCAATATTACACACAAGAACCTGTATTTGTTACTCTTTACATCACTGTGACCAAAACAACTTAAGTAGGAAGGGTTTATTTGGGCTCGTGGCTTAGGAGTGCTTAGTCTATATTGCTTGGTCACAGGGCTTGGACAGGACATCATGGCAGCAGGAGTGAGTTGGTGGAGAAGCTGACAGGCAGGAAGAAGCTGGAGAAGCTTAGCTGAGAACCTGGCAAGCTTGTCGCCCCACCCCCACGTCACAGATGAAACTGAGACCCGCCATGGTGGGTGAGCCTGGCCAAAGCATCAGTCGCTGAAGACCCAGGGCTCATCCAGACTCCCATGAAGTGTTCTTCCCCCAGTGTGGGCTCCCTGTCTCATGGACCTCGAAACCAGTCTCAAGCCTGCTGACAACTCAGGATTATAACTACAATGCCTCAGATCACAGAGCCCAAGAGAAAAATGTGATCAGCACCCAGAGAGCTGTATTCTGGGTTTCCTGTGGACATATGGGGGCGAGCAGGTGGGCTTCTGACATCATCAGAAAGTTAAAGACCAACATGCTACCCTGACCATCACCACCGAGTCATTAAAGGTGTACTGTGCTCAAAGCTTATCAAAGGAGGTGGGAGCTGTGATCCTAACTAAGCACAGAGTGGTTTTCGTTTTAGAGGGGAGCAAAACATTCAATGCTTATCAATGATGAAACCACTATCAGAAAAGAAGACAGTAATGGAAGGTAAGAAACCGGAGAGCACAGTGCAGGGACCTCACAGAACATTATGAGAACTGTTTTCAGCTCTCAGGGTGGCACTTGAGTTTGGAGCTCTAATACCAGATGCCAGTCTCCAAGGCTCATGAAATGGAAACACTGTGTTTACCTCGCACCCAGGGCTAAAGACTGCTGACTAATGATTAGCCTTGGCTGCACACAGTGAGGTGCAGCAGATTCAGGGCAGGAAACACAGGGCCAGCAGGAAACCAACACTGGAAGGAGGGGTGGGGACACTGTGTGTATGTGTGTTGGGGGGTGGGGGGGAGGTCATCTCAGCTTTCAGAGAAGAGAGAAAAACGTCCAAGAAATGGGAAGCAGATTGGCTGTGGAGTGCATCCTATGCTCTCACAAGGCTGAGCACCTGAAGGGAACTCCTTTGTGTTTTAGCCCAAGTGTCTCTATGCACAGGATGGAGTGACTACCCAGGGCGCCTTGGGATGCAGAATGTGGTTATCCAGCAAGAACAAACTGCAAGAGTGAGCCGGGCAAACTCCAAAACCGTGGGTTAAATATGCTTGGCCCACGGGAGGTGGCATTATTAGGAGGAGGTGTGGCTTTGTTGGGGGAAGTGTGTTACTGTACAGGTGGACTTTGAGGTCCTATGCTTAAGCTCCCCCAGGACAGAAGAGACCTTCCTGCTGGCTACCTGGGTGGGAGACCATCTCCTCGTGGCTGATGATCAAGATGTAGAACTCTCAACTTCTGTAGCACAATGTCTGCCTGGACACTGCCATGCTTCCTACCATGACAATGAACTGAACCTCTGAACCTGTAAACCAACCCCAATGAAATATCTGCCTTTATAAGAGTTGTCTTGGGCTGAGCAGTAGTGGCACATGCTCTTAATCTCAGCACTTGGGAGGCAGAGGCAGGCGAATTTCTGAGTTCGAGGCCAGCCTGGTCTACAGAGTGAGTTCCAGGACAGACAGGGCTACACAGAGAAACCTTGTCTCAAAAAACCAAAAAAAAAAAAAAACCTCCAAAACAACAACAACAAAAAACCCAAAACAAAAAACAAAAAAGAGTTGTCTTGATCCTTGTGTCTCCTCACAGAAATAAAAGCCTAACTAACACACCAGTCACCCAGTGGGGAAGAAACAAGAGTTGAAACAGTGCAGAGTAAGCACATGCAGGGAGGGACACTGTCGGTATGACTGTCCAGAGGAAGAATCCAGAAAGGCTCCCACAAGGACTTCCTGGAGCTGGGCCTCTCCCCCAGACTCCTACTGAGTACCACCTAGGGCACTCAACTGAGTGGTCAACAGTCTTGTGGACACTTCATGATCTCTAAGCCACAGGTCAGAAACTCAACTTTATCTTCCCCTCTCTTCTTGCATTAAACTCCCAATTGCCCTCTGTGACTCATACTATGTGCTCTCTCAGGTGCGCAGGTGCCTGTCTTTGTTTTCACTGACCCTTGGCCCTGACTTTTCTGCCTGACTCTGTCTCCGTTTTGTGCAGTTGTTCTCTATCAGCAGCATATGACTCAGCTCTCTTCTCCTCTGTACACAGAGCTATCCCCTAGCCTTCTACATTCTTCTCTCTCTTGTAGACCTTCTCTCTGCAACCATCCCACTATCTTAAAGGTATGTATGGGAGAAGAGGAGGCCAGGAGAGATGGCTCAGTGGTTCAAAGTCCTGCTGCTCTTCCTACTCATGCATGGTGGATCACAAGAGGGCACCTGATGCCCTCTTCTGGCCTCTGTGGGTACCCACAGTCATGTGGCATACACACATAAATCTAAACATAATGTAAATATATATAAATATATATAATATAAAACCAGACACACTGAAACTAATAGAAAGGAAACTAGGGAAGAACCTTGAACATATGGGCACAGGGGAGAATCTCCTGAACAGAACACCAATAGCTTATGCTCTATGATCAAGAATTGACAAATGGGACCTCATAAAATTACAAAGTTTCTGTAAGGCAAAGGACACTGTCAAAAGGACAAAGCAGCAACCAACAAACTGGGAAATGATCTTTACCAACTCTACATCTGACAGAGGGCTAATATCCAATATATACAAAGAACTGAAGAAGTTCGACTCCAGAGAGCCAAGTAACCCTATTAAAAAATGGGGTACAGAGCTAAACAAAGAGTTCTCACCTGAAGAATATCTAATGGCTGAGAAGCACCTAAAGAGATGTTCATCATCCTTAGTCATTAGGGAAATGCAAGTCAAAACAACCCTGAGATTCCATCTCATACCAGTCAGAATGGCTAAGATCAAAAACACAGGAGACAGCAGGTGTTGGCAAGGATGTGGAGAAAGAGGAACACTCCTCCACTGCTGGTGGGATTGCAAGCTGGTACAACTACTCTGGAAAGCAGTCTGGTGGTTCCTCAGAAAATTGGGCATGACACTCCTGGAGGATCCTGCTATACCACTCCTGGGTATATACCCAGAGGCTTCCCCTGCATGCAATAAGGACACATGCTCCACTATGTTCATAGCAGCCTTATTTATAATAGCCAGAAGCTGGAAAGAACCCAGATGCCCCTCAACGGAGGAATGGATTCAGAAGATGTGGTATATCTACACAATGGAATACTACTCTGCAATTAAAAACAATGAATTCACGAAATTCCTAGGCAAATGGTCAGAACTTGAAAATATCATCCTTAGTGAGGTAACCCAATCACAAAAGAACACACATGGTATGCAGTCACTGATAAGGGGATATTAACCCAGAATCTTGGACTACCCTAGACACAATTCGAATATCAATTAATTTCCAAGAAGATGGAAGGAGAGACCCTGGTCCTGGAAAGACTGGATGTAGGGGAATACCAGGACAGAGAAGCGAGAGGGGGTTGAATGGGGAACAGTGGGAGGGAAAGGGGATTATGGGACTTTTGGGGAGGGAGGACACGGGAAAGGGGAAATCATTTGGAATGTAAATAAAAAACTTAGAAAATAAAAATATATATATAATATAAATAATATACATAAACATAAAACAAACCTTTTAAAAATTATTTACCTCCCCCATTCCCAGACTTCAGGGTCTGGGAGATGGCTCAGTAGATAAAGTACTTGCCATCCAAGTTAGGATCTACAGACATCTACATAAAGTCAAATGGGTATGGTAGCCCACTCTCTGCATTCAAGAGATGGAGATAGGGGTCCCCAGGGAAACCAGTGAGCTCCAGATTCAGTGAGAGGCCATTCGAAAAGTGGATAGCAACTAAGAAAGATAACCAGACATCAGTTTCTGGCTTCTGCATGCACGCACACATGCAAACACATATACATACATGCACATATGCATTTAAATCATACACACATATACCCACAAAAAAACAAAAGCAGACTTCATTTATCTCTTCTCCCCTGCACAAAAATCCACAAAACTGCTTGCTAGCTGCAGAATAAGGTGAAGCCTTCAGACCTGTTATCAAGCCTCCTTGTGTGTCTAATTCCCCCACCTGTGCCTCTCCCTCAGCTCCCTCTCTACCCAATTGTTTTGTACTGCATAAAAGCCCCTGCCCCTCTCCCTTTCTTTCAGAGCTCTCAATGGAAAGGTAGGCAGTATAGGAAAGACTATAGTTCCTTCTTTCACACAGCTTTAAGCCCCCTTGAAAAAAAATATGTCCTGCAAACGTCTTTATTTGGCAGGTGTCCTGGCAGAATCCCCTTCTCCCTAAAATGTGGTAAGCTAGGAAAGTCTTCAAGTTAGACCTTGAAACTTAAAACAAGCACATCAGAAGTTTAGCTTCTAAAATGAATTATTTTTAAAATTAGAACTCTGTTGCAGATACAAAGAAGGGCATCAAACGCAAATAATGAGGGATTCTAATTCAGGAGGCACAGTGGGGGCAAACAAAACCTGGTATTATCCAACACAATGAACCAAGAGGGCTCAGTCTGTGCCCTGTATTTAGGCTGAACAGTACAGGCTCCATCCTGGGCTACTTCTTGGTTTCGGTGGGTAGTCTGCTCTGGACACCCACAAGCAAACTGAAGCCTCTATCCGACTTCCCAGGACTGTCTTAAGAGGGCTGGATGCCCTGCAAGACCTACAAGGGGGCTGCAGACTTTCTCAAAGTTAATGAAACATCTTCTTAACATTTACTATAGAATCTAGTATGCTTCACTCTTTTCGTCTGTATTCCAAAGGACATCTAGGTCTTTGGGCATCAAATATGGAGATGCAGCTCAGTTGGTGGAATGCTTGCCTAACATGTATGAAGTTCTGGGTTCCATCCTGAGCCCATAGAACTGGGCATGGTGGCACATGACTGTATCCTAGCACTTAGGAGGTAGAGAAGATACCTGGAATGTTTAGCATAGAATCCAAAATACAGTAGGGCAAGCAGATACACACAGAGTCAATCAGCTTGAGGGAAATCAGAGTGAAAGGGGCCAGGGCTTGTGGTATTGGAAGTACAGAAAAGGGAGTGGTGGAACCTCAATGACAGTTGTCATCCTTAAAGCATCTTAAAAGAGGCAGGGACAGGGGACCACATGGACCAACAATAACCAGAAAAACAGAACTCAGTCTGAGCATATCACAAACCTATTATATAACTAAAAACACACTAAGCCACTAAACTCAGACCGAATCTGAAATCACCAGACATGCATCCCCTCGAGTGCCCACATACATGTAAGCACACAAACACACATGCTTAGACGCACACACATCAACATATATATGTTAGGTGGGTGTGGGTTTGGAAGGCTTGGATCCTAGATAGAGGAGTTCCTGGGAGCTGATGGGATTGTGTGAGTTCCAGCTAAGGAGTGGATTAATCCACTGAGAGACTCATAATCTGATGGCTATATTGGGGGTGACAGAAGCTGGGAGACTGGACCTGGCTGATGAAGGGGTGTGCCTTTGAAGGGGCTCCTTCCCTCTCTCCTTTCTTCCTTTTTCCTTTGCTTTTCTCTCCCTCATCTGGTCTCTCCTCCTCTCTTTCTCTGCTCCCTGGCTGCCTCAAGGCCTATCGTTTCCTCTGTCTCATGCTTATATAACCAGGACATTCTGCCTTAGCCCAGGCCCAAAGCATCACGGGTTTATAAACTCTGAAACCACGATCCCAACGAAATCCTTCTTCTTTTTACATTCCCGCCCCCCTCAGATATTCTGTCATAGCAACAAAAGGTGTCTATCATGGATGGTTACTGGTATTTAGTGATAAATACCCCATAAAGGAACTCTTGTTTAAATTTGTCTTTAACAGGAAAAAAAGAAAAAAAGTGAAAGACATCCATGCACCCATGAAATCAGATACACGTGTTTGCTGGCTGTGAGGACTGTTTTCAATCTCAATGAGGATGTTTAAGTTCACAGATAGAGCTCAGTTTGGCTGGCTAATTACCTGCTTCTACATTATCAAAGAGGCCTCCACTAAACAACCCTGAAAGAACAAGGTAAGACAGGTATCCTTTTGAGTTAAAGGAAAGACACAAATACACAATTAATCAGATGATCCTGGTCTTTATCGCCACAGTGATTTAAGGTCGCCTGTCTAAAATGCAAGCGCTTCAGAAAACAAACACAGCCAGAACACAGCTGCTCCCCATTAGCAAGCCAGTGCCTCTGAAGGGTGACAGGAGCTTCATTTGCTGGCCCAACTATTACACAGGGCTGGGCGGTGGCTGAGTTGATGGGTTGCCCTGGATCCTGGGCCACTTTACGATTTATACAGGAACCCAACAGGTTCAAGTAGAGAGCCAGGGTGTCACACTGACTTGCCTTCATGCCAAACCATTTAGCCAACTGGACTCAGTCTCAGTTTACCATCTTGTCTTTAGCTCAGACTTCTGGTTTTGGGATGGAACCCATGAATCTATGCACACTGGGCAAGTGCTCTAGCACTGAACTACACCCCAGTCTGCTGAGGAGGCTTTAGGGCATAGGGGTTCTGGGAAAACAATGTAGACCTGGAGAGGAAAGTCCACCCCTGGTTCACTGGAGACATTGTGAACTCTCAGTGAAAACCATTAAAAAAAATATACAGTTGTCATAGAGAAAGCAACAATTTACAAAGAGAAGGCAACAATTTATGTGCCTAAAGCAGCAGGCAGAGTTGAGGGAAAGAGGTGTTCAGATGATTAATTACACTCAAACTAACTTCCTCCACTCTGGGCTCCTGCTTAGTGTGCAAGAGACTTGCCAATTAGTTACTTGTGAATCACCCTCTACATGCCTCATTTCCTTTCAAAGTCTGCATGCTGCGATTTGCACATTCGTAAATATCAACCTCTATGGTGTTATTTTTAGGGGGACGGAGTGGTGCCTTAGTATTTCAGCAACACAACTGTCATTTGAGGAAACTTTAAAAACCACTTTTCTCTGCCACAACAAAATGGGTTCATTTTCAATCTCTTCAATAGAACTGATGAGAAATGTAAATATTTCAATTCAGTCATCAATCAAGAAGCACATGAAGGTTCTGTAATGGGGCCCTCAAAACTATGTAGATGCATGCGTGTTGTATGTGCGTGTGGATGCATGTAGATGTAGATGCATGTGTTTGGTATGACATAAGGAGCCACACCTCCACTGCTTCCTGCCCTGTGTTTTGAGACAGGTTCCTCACTGAACCCACAGCTCGGTGACTGACTGACTGACTGACTAGCTGACTGACTGACTGACTGACTGACTGACTGACTGACTGACTGACTGACTGGCCGGCCAGTGAGTCCCAGAGACCTGCCTGCCTGCAGGCTCCGTGTGAAGCTTTACCATGGTGATCCAAACTCCAGTCCTCACGCCTGTGTAGCAGGCTTCTTGATGACTGAGCCGGCCTACCGGGCCCTGGCTATTTTCTAATTAAAATGGGGACAGGTAGGATGCAGGAGGGACACTCCAGGGTCAGATGTTCAACCATGAACATCGCACCTATAATTGTGATCTAGGGTTCTGTTTCATCAATGAAGTCCAAACCTGGTGCTGACGTCAGAGCCATCTGAGGGAAGGAATATCCAGATTCCACATGTTGCATCCTCTACCCCTGAACCTTCCTTTGACACCCAGACCTTCAGCTCAGAACCCGGGCATCTGGGGAGCCTACGGCCCTAGTGGCCACCTGGGCAGTGGTCTCCTGCCTGATGAAGCTCAACAGAAAATCTTGGAAAGGTTAACAAAGGCTCTTTCTGCTTCGTGTGATTTCTCAGCTCCTGCTCCAGCACCAGGCCTGACTGCCTCCACGCTCCCCGCCATGACAGTCATGGACTCTGAAACTGTAAGCCCCAGATAAACATTTTCGTTCATAAGTTACCTTGGTCAAGGTATCTTATCATAGCAGCTTAAAAATACTATGAAAGCAGGCTTTCTTTTAGGAGACTGGTCAGCCAGCAACAGATACTTAAAAAGTTGTATTTCATTTGAAAGTCAAAATGGAGACTGTGTCAAGTACAGGGAGAGAAGCCAGAGCATGTTAGTATGTGGTACGTGAGGAGGAAGGCACTGGACCGTGCAGGTCAGTAGGTTCTCACTGGTGATGGGAGGGCTGTAGCCACTCTATAAGCCAGCCTAGGGGGACACAAGCACAGCCTGAGGAGAATGCTGGGACAGGGGACAGTGTGTGCACTTACAACCCAGAAAATTAGCAGGAACACAATCCCTGCCTGAGATTCCTAAGCGGCCTTAGTAGAAAACCATTCATTTAACACATGCATGCATGCTTGCACGGGTGAGCGCACACTTGACCCCAGAAAGCAGTTGGCTAGCAGAAACTTGCATCTGGAAGTGAAAGTATTCACTCTTAAGTGCTGTCTTCTTTTCCTACAGACATCTCACTGAAATCAAACCATACAGATGCCTTTACTGAGACAGTGCCTAACTTCAGAATGAACACTGAAACTTGAGCCTGCAAAGGATGCTCATAGGACAGAAACACGAATCCTACTTAACAGAGCAAACCCCATCTCACAAAAGCAGCTCACCTGGAAATCTTGGTCGTCGATTCCAAACCTCTCCCGAAGATTCCGGAAGACCATCGGGCAGTATTCCTTAAACTTGAAATGGCTCGGCATGTTTTCCCTGCAAGAGTCACATTGTGGAGTGAGGCTCAGACAGACAGGAGGCTAACGGGCTCCACTCTTCCTGACCCAGACCTGTGGGTAGCATTGAGGTGGGAAGAGTTCACTGCCCACAGCAAGCACAGAGGATTCCACAGCACCAGGTACAACCCAACTAGATCGGACAGACAGAGGAACACTAGCTGCACACACCAGCCAACCCCCAAGAAGAGGGGTGGGGAGGGACAAGCTGGAAGCTTAGTGGAGAGCAGAGAGGATGGCAGTGAGAAAGGACAGGCACAGCAAGCTCACCGTGGAAGCAGCTGCCAACCAAGGCTCGCCTCACACCCAAGACCCGCATTCTAAATTCACACTGAGAACATTTCCTCACTGTTGGGTCCAAGAGAAACTCAGGCCAAATGGCTAACCTGTGGTACCAATTAACATACCAAAGCCCAGGCTGGCCTCCAGGCTCACTCAGTATGGGCTCCCCTAGGCTTTCCTTCCCCCAGCTTCCATTCCTATATAACCTGTCAGCCCTGTGCTCTTGGCCCACTCTCGCTTGCCTCTCTCTCGGTCCTGTTGTCCAACCCTCTCTCTTGTGCTCTCCTGGCTTTCTCCTTTGTCTTCCTCTCATTCTTTCCTGTCCCCCTCTCATGGCCTAGTTCAGTCTTCTGACCACGTTCAGGGTTATATTTGTCTCTCCACTCTGGACCCTCCAGATACCTCTGGCTGCACTCTCCCTCATCTCCTCAATGAAGACCTTCCCCTCAACTGCACCTTTGTGTGTTTATATACTCTCGAAGCCAACCTCTAAACATGGTTGTGGGAACTCCTAAGTTCACATCAGAACAAAAGCATGGTTAAGACACTGCCTGGAAGGATGGAAAGTAGTTGAGTGGTAGAGCACTCGCCTCCCATGTAGGAGTCCCTAGGTTCAATCCCTAGTCCTACAACAAAGCGAAGAGGAGGAAAGAAATATCACACTCATCTTGATTTGGGAGGTTACTCTGAGGCTCACCCCACTCATACAGAATTACCCCTCCTCTGTGCTCTCACAGAACAATAAACACAAACTGTGGATGCCCCTCTATTACTGTTCTTTATACAGGAATGACAGTAATTTGTGAATGTACCAGTTTTCAGCTACTGTCCTGGCTGTAGTCCCTGTAGAGAAAGAGCCATGCCTAGCTCTAGCTTTTGGATGAACTGACTAATTGACTTTCTTCATTAACATCAAAGGTAGTCCCATTCACATGAAGAACATTATTGACGCCCAAACATGACATCCAGTTATATTTTATAATAACACATCTTAATTATTTATTGTTTTATAATGTAGTCATTTCTATGCATAAAGCCACTGTTTTAAAAGTTGTGTGTATAAGAACAGAAGTCCATAACTGCTCAAACAATCCAAGTAATTTACAGCTCCAAAAATTTAAATAGTAATGAGGATATCACTTTTAATGTATAAGATACTCATAGGGAACAATATGCCATATGGCAAAGGGATATTATCCCAGAGGGCCTGCTGCCACTTCTCTGAATATGACAGATGGCTGTGTTTATCACAGGATTAACTTCATCAGCAAAACTTTACTCCCACCCATTGAAAAAACCGTGTGATTACAGAAAGTCACAAAAAGTCCTAGTCTGCCCAGCCAGGGAGTCTCCAGAGAGGCTGCATCATACTTACTTGTTAAAAAGATGGTTGTCCACCTTTATCTTTGAGTAGGCTTTGAAGTCATCAGGCATCAACATGACAGGGATTTGAACATGGCTCAGTTCATTGATCTAGAAAAACACAACGTAGATAGCGTTGGTTATTACCATCCTGCTGAGGGTGGCCCGTTTTTGCCACATAACTGCAAAGAAACCCATGAGCACAGGAATTGTCCCTGCCCTCCGCTTCCCACCAGGAACTCTGTCCTCTGGTTGTCCTCACTCCTTCATTGGTCTTCCCTCCTCCTAGCTCCCACTCAGGTCCTTCTCTCCCACACTGGGCCTGGGTGGTGCAGAAGGAATTCAGGGGGCCAGTCCTTAAGGCTATTTGTCCCTTAGGGATGCTCCGTCCCCATTCTGTCTCCCTGTCTCCTTCCAGACCCTCAACCCAGAACTCCACTGATCCCATCTCAAGGGCAGCTTCCTCTGTGAACAAAGTGTTATCTGAGACACAGGGATTTTACCTCTGAGGGAAGTATTTGTTAAATTAACTGACAGGATCTATATTTTGGCACCTCAAGAATGATGCGGGTGTCCATATATCCATTCTTTACTTTCTTGTAGGGATTGAGTTTAAACATAAATATCAGCATGGGGCTTGAACATGACAGTTACCGCCTTCACTCAGGAAGAAGATGGCTTCATGGGGTTACAAGAGAATGAGAAGCTCAAACACAGATGGCTTAGGAGCAAAAGCTCACTTGGGAGTCTTGAGGAGGAGGATGGCAAGTCTGAGGCCAGCCTGGGCTACCCAGGGAAGCTATCTCAAGAAGAAACAAAAAGCAAAGGTACAGACTTCAGAGGACAAAGCACAGAATCCCATTTCCTTTACGCTACAGGAAGTGGCGGGGTGGATCTGATGCGTGATTGTGAAAACCTGGCTTTTTTTTCTTTTCTTGGTTGCTTTGCACTTGATCTGCATGCTATTTTCTCCCTTGCCGATTTCAATAAAAACATTAAACCACTTTAAACATTTGTACTTCCTGCAGGATGGAAGGTACTCTGAAGGGTTCTTGATGACAGAAAGCAAAAACAAAATCGAGCAAACAAACAAGAAGTTTCTTGCTCGGGCAGGGATTTGAACTCATTAATGGCTTCTTGGAAAGTGAGCATGGTTTCAGGACACTGTCCTTCCTGCAGGCCAGCCTGGAGGCTGATGCTGGGGTCCACACTCGGTCAGGAAGAGCTCATGGCAGCTGGTGGTTCACAGGCTTCAAGAGAAAAGAGGAGCCTGCAAAGTCAATGCGAAGGTAGAAAAGGAGGTGGAAGAGGCGGCTTGGCTGGGGGGCGGAGCTTACAGTCCATTTGCGTTCCGAGTTGGGGGGTGGGAGGGGCTGTCAGAGGAACAGCGTTGAGTGCTGGCCTAGCCTGGATCAGGGAACAGGCATGGAGATGGAGATGGTGAGTGGATAGATCCGCCTTCATATCTGAGATCCTTGCTCCACAGTGTGGTAGAGAGAGGAGCGAGGGAACTGCAGGGCCATCACCAGAAATGAGAAGTCAGGGTCACACAGTCCCTCGAGTAGAAATTCCTCCTAGATCTGATTGATGAGCAGGACACTTGAACCCAAGCCCCAGGCAGCTAATAGAAACACTTCAGTCTAGACAGTGAGAGTGCTGGGAACTCTGGAGCAGGGGCGTGGTGAATAATGGCTTCTTGAAGGGAGTGCCTCTGAATTCACCTTCAGGCTGCAGAGACTGGGAGAATGAAATTCAGTGCATTCCTATGTATTTACTTAGGTATGTGCTGGGTTTGTGTGATACGGTTAGTGTAGATATGTGGGTGTGAAGGCCCAAGGTTGATGTTCAGGGTCTTTCTGAAGTAGCCCCGCCCCTTTTGTTGTTGTTCGTTTGCTGTTTTTGTTTTTGAGACAGGGCCTCTCACTGAGCGGGAAGATCATCCATTGGCTCAGGCCGGATGCAATGAACTTCAGAGGCAGCTCTGAATCCACGCCCAACTGCTGGCATTACAGGAGTGCCCTACCTTTGACTTTTTACATGGCCGCTGGGGTCCTGGGGATTCGAACTCGGGTCCTGGGGATCTCGTTAACAGGAGGCACCTTACAGATCAAGCCATCTCCATAGCTCGCTTTCTACCTTTGTGACTGAGGAATAGTTTGATACGGAGCTTAGTTAGACATTCTTGAGTTATTTCATCTTTCCTCTGCATTGTCTTTCACGTACAGTAGCTTCATATTCCTTTTCGCCCGCCCCTGCCACGGAACGCTTTCAAACTTCTGGGTCAAGTGAATTAACCACCCATGAACACACGGTGAACCAGGGCGCCTGCCACTCAGAGGCAACTTTTAATGAGTAATTGATATGTTTCCAAGAGCATCTCTTGAGTCTCGACTTTTTTTTCTGTAGGAATGCTTCGTTTTGGTGCATAAGAAGGTTAGCACTCATCCTCCAGCCTTACCGGAATGTATTAACTTCAGCAGTTTAGCTATGAACCTGCCATTACCCACTCCGAAAGGTACGCTTGCTCCTAGTCCAAAATTCACAGTGCACCACAGGCGATGATAAGTCACCATCTCACCATCCTAATCCTCTTTGCTGACTTCTGTAACTCATGTGGGGCTTCTACCCTTGAGCTTGCAGTCTTCTTGACAGTGGGTTTTGAAGTTTAACATTTTAATTTCTTGATTTAACATTTTCCTTTAGTCTAGTCATTCTAGGTGGCCCATGCAAAAATTAGGAATAAAACTGACAGTGGTGGTGGTGGTGCTACTGCTGCTGCTTCTCCTCCTCTTCCTATCATCATCATCATCATCAACATCATCATCAACAACATCATCATCATCAACATCATCATCATCAACATCATCATCAACATCATCATCATCATCAACATCATCATCATCAACATCATCATCATCATTTTGTGGTGCTAGGATAGAGCCTCAGGGCCTTTTGCTCTACCACTGAACTAGACACTCAGTTTTTGTTTTTTCTTTTTAAGATTTATTTATTTATTTATTATATGTAAGTACACTGTAGCTATCTTTAGACACACCAGAAGAGGGCGTCAAATCTCATTACTGATGGTTGTGAGCCACCATGTGGTAGCTGGGATTTGAACTCACGACCTTTGGAAGAGCAGTCAGTGCTCTTAACCGCTGAGCCATCTCACCAGCCCCACACTCAGTTCTTATCAGTATTTAAAGAAGAATTTCTGTCTTTGAGTAGGTTATATAATATTCATGGAATGACACAGAAAGATTTGTAATTAACTCTTACTATATTGAAATAACAGCCCCCACTCCTTAGGGTAAGCGTATGTTATAAAATCCAAATAGTTTTTCATTTCTGGAGCTAGGAGTGGAGCCAAGCAAACTGAAAGTACTAGTTACACCGTTCTGGGAACATTCTATAGGGTTGCAAATATGAAATGAACTCTTACAACAGAAGGACAGCATCACCTTCATACAGGGGAGCACTTAGTGGTCACCCCTCTCTGGGAAAGCCAGTTTTGTTCTGCTTAAAATAGACATAGTCACCATCTGATGGCACAGCTCAGAACTTTTCTAAGTGTATCAGACATATGTCCATGCAGAGAGGCCACCAGCTGGGCCTCCCTGTACCCTGCAAAGGGCCTTGTGGTTCTGTTTATGCCGTACCAGTCACGCCCTAAAACACAGGTGTTACTCTCTGCTGAGTCATTGGGTACAGAGACTCACAGTGCCCAGGCCTCACATAAGACATGAAATAAGGGAGCTCTGTTGTCAACATAAATGGAAGCAAGGCTATGGTGTCTGTTAGTACCAAGTGCCCCAATGACCTGACCGAATTATAATTCAAGAGTTAAGGAAGGGGGTGGGGCAGAGGGGAAATGGGCAAAGTATGAAACGAAGAAAAGGGACAGGCTCTGCTCCGCTCTGTCTGAACTCTCTTTAATACCTGGCATTAATGCCACAGCTACTACTTACTGGACATCTGCCAAATGCCACACTGACCCCTCTGGACATGGTATCTAATCTGATATTTATAACCCAATAGTGTAGGTACCATCGTTCCTATTTCCCAGATAAGGTGATGCAGGATTAGTGAGATTAGCTATCTGCTATTAGCTGGTCGAGCTGCATCTGGAATCCAGCCCATGTAGTCAAGACTCCAGTAGTCCCAGCAAGCGGCTAGATTTCCCGAACTCAGGATCTTTTTACATTCCTGCCAGCCTAGAGGGTGAGGGCTCACAGCAAGAAACCATAAAAAAGCTCATCTAAAATTTACACCTCTGTTGTGTTAAAAACTGAAGAAATTCTTTTTTAAAAAATAGTAAATTAATAGTAAATGTGTCCTTAATGGAATGTGTGCTGCTGTCTACAGTTAGAGCGGCTGCAGTCTCACCCACTCAACCTAAGGTGTGTTACCACTGTTACCACTCCTGTGCAGCTACTTGTCACTCAGTCACTAGCCTGAATTCAAATCTGAAAGAATCATAAACAGTTATCACTGAAGGACCCAGAGATGTCCACTCATTCCTCCTGAATGCCTACGTTAAAGACAGTTAAACAAGAGAGAGAAACCTGCAAGGTCTAGGTAATTGGGCCAGAATAAGCTCCAAAGAGTCACCATTAACAAAGACCCAGCAGGGGTGGGGGGTGTTTGCAGCCCCATGGGAAGAATGACAATGTCAGCCAACCAAACACCCCAGGGCTCCCAGGGACTAAGGCATCAACCAAAGGGTACACATGGTTCCAGCCAAAACATTGGCAGAAGAAAGCCTTGGACATCAGTGGGAGGAGTGGTCCTTGGTCCTGTGAAGGCTTAATAGATGCCCCCTTGTGGGGAAATTGAGTGGGGGTCGTGGGAGTGGTTGGGTGGAGGAGCATATTCTTGGAGGCAGGGGGTGGGAAGATGGGTTGGGGGTTTTCAGGGAGGAGGGAAACCGGGGAGGGGTATAACATTTGAAATGTAAATGAAGGATGTATTCAATTAAAAAAAAAAAACCGCAAAAAACAAAGACCCAGCAGGAAAAAGAATTAGCATGCGAAACTGGGTATGGTTTGTTTGGTTTATTTGAGACAGGGTTTCTCTGTATAGCCCTGGCTGTCCTGGAATTCACTCTGTAGACCAGGCTGGCCTCGAACTCAGAAATCCACCTGCCTCTGCCTCCCAAGTGTTGAGATTAAAGGCGTGTGCCTCCACTGTCCAGCGGGTATGGTTATTTAGAATGTGGGTTACCATTACTAGATTTTTTTTTTTAAGGGAAAACTAATCCTTATGTGTGTCATACCAGATTTCCCATACTGGGTGTTTGATTGCTTTTGGCTTTCACAGAAGGATTCTGACTTCAAGGTAAACATGACTAGTTCCTTGTCATTGTTTTAAAGAACACCCCCTTCCATCATCACCATTCAAAAATAAACACGTCATACTTACTAGACTCTCCTAAGAAATTCCTTTGCAGCTCTCTGATAAAGCACACAAAGATTTTTTTTCTACCTAATCATTTACTTTAAGCACTTTTTTTCATTCCACTAAGGAAATGAATGAAAACAGTATTTATAGTGTATGGCGGGAACTGGGTGCTGTGGCTAGCTCTACCAGCTCCCACACGAGAGGGGGCCATGCTCACACAAATGGGAACTTTCACTGATTAAAAAACAAAACAAAAAAAAAAAAACCTACGTCCAGGTGCATTTTCTAAGAAAATATTTTCCCCTGTGTGACTTAGAAGGCCATCAAGATTCCCCGCCCCCAGCTCTTTTTGAATGGCCTTATTTGGTATCACAGGGGATACATACCAAAGAAACATACAGCTTTGAAGGTTACAATGATTTGCAGTTGAAACTAATGAAGAACACAGATAATTTGTTTCAACAATAAAAACAAAACAGAGCAGAAGAGTAGCCCAGAGTGAACAAAATCAAATCAAAGCACAACAACAACGGCACATTTTCACTTTATATTTTTCCTACTAACTTAAGTTTGGGGAGAATTACTTAAAATTTTTTAAATCAGGTTTTTAGTATCAATTGAATATCTATTTGTAACTGATAAGTTCCATGCAAAGGAAAAACAAGTCTTCAATTATTTGCACATCGTTTGTAAATACTTTTTACTATCTCGTCATGGATATAGGTTGAAACAATTAAGAACTTTCAAAGCCATTCCCCAGCATGTGACCCACACTCGGGCTGGAGTGGCTCTGGTTACAGCTGACACTGCAAACTGAATACCAATTTGAAAGCTCTGAGGTTTCAGTGGGGCAGGCAGAGCAAATTAGAGCCAATTACAGAGGCAGGAAGAACAGGCAGCTGAAGGTGTTTGCAAACTGTATTTTTATTTGTCACAGGGCGAGGCCAATTTTCTGCGGCAGCTCCGTCAATACTCATTTCTGAAGGCATTTTGGAAAAGCTAACGCTTCTACGTTTGCAGATCACACAGAAGACAGGATCCAAGTGTGAGCTACCTTCCACTATCTAGAAAATAATGTTTCATTTTGACAGGGCAAACGAAACTGTTCCGATAGCAAAGCTGAGATATAAGCATAGACCAAAGGGTCTGTCTCCTTCACCTGCAAACTCAAGCCCCTAAATTAATCACTTTAGACGTTATTTCCTCTTGACTAAGAGCAATCAAATCAATCTTTTGAACAGTGGCTACTTGATTAAAATAATAATAATATCGGGAGCAGTACTTAAACTCTGGCTTAAAATCTTACTTGAATTTATAATGCAAACATAAATTCTACTCCAGCAACACAGTGCCCCAAAGCTCTATCATCAAGAGTCATTTCCCCATCTGCTCCCTCCCCACATGCGTGTGTGCATGTGTGTCTGTGGGTGGGTGGGTAGTGTGTGCGCATGTGTATCTGTACACATGCACATACAGAGGTCAGCCTCACCTGTCAGCCCTTAGGAGCCATCCAGTTTGCAGTTTTGATGAGTCTCTCTGACCAGGACCTACGTTAGCCTAGGTTGGCTGGGTGTAAGCCCCAGGGTTCTTCCTGTGCCCGCCGCCCCCAACACAGGAATTATAAATATGTATTGTTTTTGTTTTTTTAAATGTAGGTCCTGGGACTTGGATTCAGGTCTTCATGCTTGTGAGGCAAGCACTTTTCCAACCGAGCCACCTCCCCCGTCTAGTACCGCAGAGATTTCTGATGGACATGCCTCAGTGGCTGGCCCACTACCAACTCAAAGAATGGATTCATGTCAAAATTTCCCATCCGTAAAACACAGAATCCAACATTAAATTTCGAATGAAGGCCAGAAATCTATGTTATTCCAGAGGCATGTGGACTTTAAAAAAAAAATCTAAGAAAGACTTTGCCAATGAAAACAAGTGTTACAAAGTGGTCTATTGAGAAGGGCCGCAGCCTTGGAGTCTAGAGACCCATGACTGAGACTGGTCCTCTTCATTCAGAGCCCAGAGGCCCCTGATCCCATGCTATGCCTTTAAAATGAGCTTGAGAAGAGATGTCAAATGATGGGCTTTTTCGGCTCAGTAATTTAGAAAGTGCTTGAATTAATCACTGGTCTATCAGACTTCAGAAAATTTATACACAAATCTGGATTTCTGGCCTCTGTTAGAACAGGCAGAGATAATGTAGCATCATTAGCCCTGGCACCGTGTCTCTGGTACGAGTGGCTGCAGGGGCGCATCCCTTGTTCCCATCAGTCCCTGGTCCCCTGATTATTCAGTCTTTCAGTCACCACAGAACCCCAGTGCTTCACCTTGCTGAGGAAGTTCCCAAAATTCTAATGAATCTAAACACAATTTTTCATATGTCTCCCCCCCTCCCCCAATTCCTGTATGATCTCTGTGAGCGTATCGAGGTTGGTCAAGCAGGGTCATATGAAAGAAGCCAAGATCACTTATCTGCAGTTGCCTGAACTCACATCTTCAGTCTTGTTCAACAAGCCACCTCTCAGAAGGGTCCTGGGTGGAACCCAGAAAAGAACAAAACCCTTGTGCCGGTGATTCAAAATCATCATTTAAATCCCCAGGCTCCAGGCCAGCTTACCGGCACGATCCTAACTAGATCAGCAGTTCTCAAACTGTGGGTCAAGACCCCTTTGGGGGTTGCATATCAATGTCCTGCATATCAGATATTTACACCAGGACTTATTACAGTAACACAATTACAGTTATGAAGTAGCAACAAAATAATGTTATGGCTGCGGGTCACCATAACATAAGGAACTGTATTAGAAGGTTGCAGCATTAGGAAGGTTGAGAACCGGTGCTCTAGATAAAGAAGTTGAATTGGCGAAGTCCTCCTGCAGGCTCAGGTGGCTGTTTTGGTTCCTAGCAGGTGACACTGTGTTGGAAGATTGTGGAACCCCTTCAGGATCTGGGACCTAAGCGGGAGGATCTAAGCCACGAGGCTAGGCCTTTGAAGGCTGTGACCATCTCTGTTCCCAATCCTATTCTTGCAACGACAAACAAAACCTTCTGAAAACCTGAACCAAAATCGCAGCCACAGTGACCAGAAGAGTGATGAATACAGGCTAACCCTCTGAACTAGTGTGTGTGGGGGGGGGGCGGGGGGGCGGGGGGTGTCTGCTACTTGCAACTGTCCAAAAGCAACAGGGAATGAAAGTCTTGGTGGATGCCAATGTACGGGAACGCCACTCCTCTCCGTGACATGAATCCTAGCAATTAGCCAGACTCTTAAGAAATGAATCTGGAACGTTTCAAAGGAACATGCCTTTCTTTTCAGTCGGTATCTAATATACTCAAACAATCTGCTACTTCCTGTAAATTCATCTTGTAAGGAGGATGTTCTCAAACTATGTGCCCAGTGAGGTTAGGATTCTATCAGGACAATGGGGTGCTGACCTAACTCTCACAGTCCTTTGGAAATGGGGTGCCACTGGCCATGTAGAAGATGAGTTGCCCCGTCACACAGTGTTCCCACTGGCATGCTAGACGGCCAAACATATATGCTTAAAAGGTAAGCAAAGCAAGATAGCCATGCATCTTAGCACACCAATCACACAGGCATCATTAGTAAAACCTGCAGACTAGGGAAACGGATTTGGTTTGCAGTTTGGCTTTTTTTTTTGGGGGGGTGTCCAGAGAGAGATTTTTAAAGAGATTTCACTGCTGGACTAGCATTGAGATTCCAGAGAGGAAATGCTGGATTCCTGGTCTCTCAGGCTAGACTCCTGCTTTCCTTTCCAAGCACAGAGCAGAAGGGCAGCCAGCTTCACTACCCAAGATCTGCCCCTCAGAACAATATGAGGAAAGCTACCATTATGCCGGTAATGGTGTTTTCCTGGACTCCTGCTTGGAGTTGATGAAGTGACTACATTTTTATCTCTTTTCCCTTCCAGAAACCCTACTGGAGTGACAAAAGACGAAGTCGGCAACAAAAACCAAAACAAACCAACAGAAAACAACAACAAAGCAAAACCAAAACATCAAGAACTCCAGCCTCAGGGCAAACACAAAGGTACCACAGAGAGAAGAGGAGAAACTCAGAGACTCTTAAAAGGCAGAAAGGAAGCTGATGGTTCCCTGACAGAAGAGAGGCACCTGCCTGCCAGGACTTGGGCCCCTGGGTTGTCTCCACAGCTGGACTCCCACACGCAGAGGCAAGGGCTGATTACTGGAGACCGGGTCCCAAGAGGCTCTGGGTTTGACAGCAGGATACCAGCTGGGCCCAGCAGTAAACAGAACCTGTACTCCAACTCCTGGGGCTGTACCTCCCGCCTCCCCCCTGCAGTCAGGCCACTCTGTTAGGGACACTGGAGCACTCCCCCCTTGGGGGAAGAAGCCCTAGAGAAAAAAAATCCACCACAGGCAATATTACACGAGCTACCTTGTTTGCCACCCACCCACCAGTCAATAGGCATTACCCTCCATGTACCAAGAATTCTCCAACTGACCACCAGAACCTCAGTCTGGAATATGAACAGTATCAACAAGCTATCAGGTGGCTGGCTTTTTTTTTTTCAGTGAGTGTGTATGTGCCAAGTGTACCTTTGCCATGATCGGTACACTGATTTCATCAGATGCAACCAAGGTTCTGAGTGCCCTGGTCCTCAGATTCACTCTGTGCTGGTCTTTAGCTGAGTGAAACAAACCCCCACAAAGCAAGCAGGTACTTACAGGGAAGTCTGCAAAGAAACCTCAGACCAAGCTACTACTAATCCTGAGCAAGAAGGACCTGTGGGGCGGAGCTGACCTTGCCCTGTTCCCTCGGATCAGTCAATACAAATGGGGCTTGGTGGAATAAAGAACTGTTGTTCAGAACAACCGAAATGACTAGGAAGACTTTATTTAAAACATGGGTTGCTTTTCAACTCTATTTATCCCTAATGCACACTGTATCTTGAGGATCAGCAGAAGGAATGGCCGGTGAGGGACAGAGACAGTGATGTGTTGGGTGTGACACTGAACTACCAAATTTAGTGCTTTGCCAGACTTTACTCAATTTCACAGTAAATATGTATATACTTCATACAAGGTGCCATGAACAGCAAAGTTCAAACAAACAAACACTACAATTCCTGTATAACACTATAGAGAAAAGTTCTGTACTCCTACAAGGGAAGAAATGGCTAAAGATGCCCAAAATCCAACGTGAGATCAAATTGGCACAAATCCCTCTGCCAGGTAGTACCTACTGTTGGCAGATGCTCTCAAGACAGGGTCAATATTTCAGGACTTAAAAATAGAATAAATTACACACCCTGGGGAAGCTTGCTTCATAGTTGCACTAAAGTTGATTCTAGCAATTCCCTGGCCTAGCATTGCTAAGTGATTGCTACATTTGAAGAATGACTGTGTGGTTCAGAGGAAAGCCAAGCAGGATGAGTCATGCGCTTCCTTTAGACACTGGTGAGCTTGGCCAGTCCCCAGAGGGGCCACTCAGCGAAGTCTACCTTGAAGCAAAACCCCATACATATTCCTTCCACTTCCTTTTTTGGGGGAAAGGTGAGACTCTAGAGTAAGTCAGAAAGTAACACCTCAAGAGAACTGAAGCTTTGAAACCAGAGATGTATAAAAAATAGGTATTTGTAAGTTTCCAGCTTGCCAAAAACAACTGCACTTGAGTCACCCATGAAAACTCTTCCATCCACAACACCTTACAGAATGTTTTACCTAGCCCATGAGAAATGTGCCCTAAGAGTCCTGGCCATTTGTTAACTGCTTTAGAACATATCCGTTGGACTCCTAAAGATGGTCAAACCTCCTGGCCAATTTTGAAGTTTTCAGTAAAATATAATTTTATCATTTAAAAGTCAACAAAATAAAACTTCAGTACAGCTGGCAGGGGTTGATAAGGGAGGATGTGATAATTTGCCAAATACCGGCCGAGGTGATGTTCTGTCATTATCTGGATTTATGTATTTTCATGAGGTGTAATTTTCAACAACAAAGCTATTAAAGCCAAGAAGCAAATGGCACAGAGCTCAGAAGTAAGCTTCCAGAAACTCACAATTAGGACACAACTTTGAAAAATAATTGAACAATTATAGTGAAAGGATTAACTCAGAAACTTTGGAAAGGTCATGGAACACTTGCCCCTCTTAGGAGGGAGATGCTAAATACATTCCTCAGACTACAGGGAGGGCCCTGTGGTTAGGAAGAGTTCCTTCACCACCTACCTCATCCCTTAACAACCAATTAGTTTAAAGGTAACACTGTTCTGCCAATCACATTGTACCTAGTGGCAGCTGCTCTGAGAACTGTATAAAAGGCCCGCTGTGCGGGCTGCAGGAGTGGGGGGAGGGGGAGGGGAATGGGGTGGGGGCAGGGGGGGTCATTCTCTCCCCGTGTGCAGGGTGACCCCAGTATGCTGGACTGAATAAAAATCCTCTTGCTTTTTGCCTCGATTCCCATCTCCGTGTGGTCCACTCATGGGGTCTCTCCGGTAAGTTAAGACTACCCCGAGTCTTAAAATGGTACTTGTGCACAAAGAAAGAAAAAAAAAAGAAAAAAGTCTTTAATGAAAGTTATAGGTTCTTTGTCGTGTTCTAACTATTTATATATTCAATTGAACTTCTAAAGTTTGTAAGTATGCTATAAAGTATATGTTAGCATTTAGACATAAATACAATTCAGTCTACGTGTTAGTATGGCCACACAAATATTTCAGTCTTTTGTTTTGAGTATTTTCAATTATCTTTACCCATAGAACTCTAGGTGGAAAACTGAAAATCTGGTGCTGGGCTTCAGGGAATAGAGTTCTAGGATCTTTCTAACACAGTCTTTTCCTGGGTGTAGAGTTGGTATCCTCCCCCACCACAACCCCATCCCGACATAGAGCCCATCCTTTCACACCACCACCACGTGGTCAGGGCAACATAACCTTTTCAATCCACATCAAAATCTCCCCATAGGCTGCCCTTCCCCTGTGAACACAAAGAATGATGGTTCTCACCAAGCAGTACTGGTTGGAAACTGCACCAGGAGAAAACAGCACTTCCCAGGGAGTGAGAAATAAAGAGAGAACTCCTTCCAACAAGCTCTGCAATCTGGTAAGGCCACCTGCATCCCTTCCACCAAGGCCCTGGAGTCCTGAGGTTGACTCCACAGAGACAGGGGTGCTACCACTGTGGCCCAGCCTTTCTCATGGCATTGTAAAGTGAAGCAAGAGCCCAGTGCACTCTATTCCTGTTGGCTTGTGTGAGCAGTCACTTCAAGTTTCAAAACCTCAAATGTGTGGGCTACAAATTTTATTCCAAAGGGGCGAAGCTCAGTGGTAGTGCACACTTAGTGTGCATGATGTCCTGGGGTCTATCCCTAACAACATGTGCACACACAAACTTGTAGTTATAAAAAGATATCTAAAGACTATATGGGTGAACTTTCAGTATATAAGCCATGGTATATGCCTATACTAGTTTCTTATCCCTCATTTTCTACTGAAAAACTTTAAGCTTTGAATTTTCCTATCTGGTATGCTGAACAACTATTCATGGAGTTTTGTGGGTTTTTTTTTGGGGGGGGGGGTTGTCACATTCTTTGGCCTAAAATTGTTTCAGCCCTGTGTAAATACATGCACTGTGAGGAAAAAGCAAACAAGCAAACTGAGAAGCAACTCAAATGTTATCTAAAAAAAGAAATAACTGTCTAGCAAAACAATATCCCCAAGCTTCTGAATTCAAGCAAGTCAATGCTGTGTCTAAGGCAGGCATGCAGAGGACACGTTTTTTACATAACTCTCCTTTTGTGAAGGAAAGTATTTCTGAACACTGAGGGTATTCTTTTCTTATGAGGTATTCCAAAAATCTTTCAGCTTAGATTTTACCAAGCCTACACACAGTCAGTTACAGCAGACTACAGAAAATCTCTTATAGATAAAAACTTAATTAGCTTATGTTCTAGGCAGCCAAAGATGACCTTGAACTTCAGCTCCTTCCCCTCCCATCTCCCAAGAGCTGGAGTTAGAGGCTTGCACCATGGCACTGTGCTAGTTAGCTTTGTTTCTTTCTGTCAACTTGACATAAGCTAGAGTCATCTGGGAAAAGACCTCCTTGCTCGAGAAAGTGCCTCCATCAGCTTGGCATATACGCAAGTCTGTGGGGGCAGTTTTTGATTAAAGAGTACTGTAAAAGGGGCTCACTGTGGTGGTGGCATCTCTGAGCAAGTAGTTGTATAAAAAAGCTGAGCAAGCCAGTAAGCAGCACTCCTCCATGGCCTCTGCTTTAGTTCCTGCCTCCAGGTTCCTGCTTGAGTCCCTCCGCCAACCTGCCCTCATGACCGGCTGTGATGTGGAAGTGTACGCTAATCAATCCTTTCCTCCCCACAAGTTGCTATTGGTCATGGTGTTCCATCATGGCAATACAAAGCAAACTAGGACACATTACCAGGCATAGTTTTATGTGGCTGGGAGCGGGACCTGAGTTTCGTGCATGCAAGGCTACATCCCAAGCCCCTATTTTATATTTTGATGTGAAGTGTAGGTATGTGGTTGAGAACAAGATTTGTGTGCAGAGATCAGACCCATGACTCTAAGTATGCTCAGCCAGGGCTTCACCACAGAGCTACGCCCTGGCCTCAAACTGGATACCTGAAAACGTTTTCTGAGATGCTTGCATACACACTAATAATGAGCTAAAGTGCTTTGCAAATAACACACATGGAAAAAAAAATCAACTTGTAGCCAGCGTTAGCTACTTTGTGGGTTCTTTTTCCACCCTTTCAACCCTAACACTAGATAGGAGAGAAAAAAAGCACAGATGGGAAATGGGGCTGCCTTACCATTAGACTGCTTCCTGCTGATTAGGGGTGTCAAGTTCCTTGGGGCCAGTTTGATCTTCAGTCAGGATATCTAATTTCTTCTTCTTGTTTCTTTGCTCATGACTACTTAACAAACTACAACCAACCAACAACCAATAACCCACTCTCGGGCCCTAGCATTTATATACTCTCTAAGAGTCCCCAGAATTCCAAATGTCACACAATGCAGAAACTATCTGCGCCTGGCATATCACACACCTGCTAGGGCATCAGGCATAGTCACAGCTGACATAGTCAGCTGCCATGGACAAGCTGAAGCAGCCCCATTTCCTGCACCTGGGATTAAAACAAAAACATATTCTTCTAATATTTCTGTAGGTTTTTTTTCTAAATAAACCAAAAGTCACTACAACAACTGTTGTAGTTTAAAAATTCACTAATTTTTAAAAGCATGCCAGAGCAATTTGCCACAAATGCGCCTTTTTGCAAACTGTCAAAAGAACAAAAATGCTACTGTTTGCATTAATTATTTTAGGAAAAAGGAGTACTTGCCCGCACATGAGTGTGCCATAAATATTTTTCTCCCCTCTTTCCAACACATCATTCTACAGAGTCTATCACAATAAAAATAGACGGGCTGGGAATTAGATGGCAGAGAATCCCAATTCCTAACTCGAATTAAGGGTCTAATCTACCTGGATTCAATCCTGGCAGTTCCCTGGAAATCTCTAAAAGTTTGAACAAGAATCTGTATTTTAGCTATTACAAAATATCTGAAACTTTCTCTTGACAGACCAACCACCTGTGGGGACTTTTTCTGAGGCATTTAGGACTAATCTGTTTTGTCAAGATACAAAGGAAACAGCAGGCATTTAACCTAACATTCTCTGCCTCTGGCATTGCAAACACACTCCTAGAACCAGCTACACATATCCTAAAAGGTTTTCAGGGTTTATGCAGGAGATGATGCAGAGTTTGAACAGTCCTGGTTTCCCCAATGTTTTGTTAGAATCGCTGGTCTCTTTTGCATCAACTCCCGGCAACCTCAAGGGACAGGACTGGCCCCTGCTCATGGAGGTTGGAAATCTAAGAATTATTTACTTGAAGTTTCTTGCATGTGTTAAGTCAAAAATCTAGTAGAAAGGAAGCCACGTGCTGTGGTTTTGTACAGCCTTGTCACGATGCCTGAGAAGTTAAAGCTTTTCACTACTGCCCTGAAACCAAGCAAGAGCACTGACTGTGTGAGCTGAAGAAGTCCTACTGTGTTCAGTGACAGCAATTACCAGAGGATAATGACTCCTAATGCAAAGACAGTATAAGATGAATGGAAGAACAGACAACACTAGCTACAGCTGCAGAAGAAACAAAACATTCCATGAGAGAGAGCAAATCTGGCCTCCGAACGGCTTTCTTCTCTCCAAGAGAGAAAGTGCCGGAAGGGTAGAAACTACATATATTTGTTTTTCCTACATTCCTTCCCATTCCTGGGGACACCGTTTTAACTAAGTCCTGTAACTTATAAACTGAAAATATGACTTGACCACTACATCTAAAAAAGTGATTTTCATATTCTTATTAATCTTTCAGAAAGTTGCAGGTCAATTCCTGTTTACCGGGCAAAAAGCCTGACTTGATTAAGTACCAGAATATTTACCCCAATAAAACTAAACTTATGAATGAAGTAAAAATATTCACCAAGCACACATTCCACTGACAGAGGAATTCTTAAGAGAGATGTTCCTTTTGTGGGTCTGCATCACATTATAAACTAAAGAATGCCCGTATCCAGTATTAAAACCACCTTTATAATTTTATTTAGGTGTATAAGCCTGCCACAGTCCCAGGAAATCACAGAAAAGTGGTGCCTTAAATACTTTAAAGCATAGATAAGGAAATAGTAGCTTTTCATATTAACCAAAACCTTTCCTTCTGACTCCCATACGGTCTATTGACAGCTAATCAAACAGTACCTAAGGATGTACCCAACTGTAACTGTCAATCTCAAGGTTGGAGATGAAGCAGTGTTGGACCTTGCCTGGGCAAGAGTAAAAGTCTAGCTTTAATTCCAAACACTGCAAGCAACCCCTTTAATAACGAAAGACAAATTCACCATCTCTAAACAGAGACTATTGAAATTTGAAAAAGAAAGCAGCAACAACTGTCAACAGCCCACTGGCATACACAAACTCAGTATCTCACTTACCCACTGGCTTACACAAACTCAGTATCTCATTACCCACTGGCTTACACAGACTCAGTATCTCACTTACCCACTGGCATACACAAACTCAGTATCTCACTTACCCACTGGCTTACACAAACTCAGTATCTCACTTACCCACTGGCTTACACAAACTCAGTATCTCACTTACCCACTGGCTTACACAAACTCAGTATCTCACTTACCCACTGGCTTACACAAACTCAGTATCTCACTTACCCACTGGCTTACACAAACTCAGTATCTCACTTACCCACTGGCTTACACAAACTCAGTATCTCACTTACCCACTGGCTTACACAAACTCAGTATCTCACTTACCCACTGGCATACACAAACTCAGTATCTCACTTACCCACTGGCTTACACAAACTCAGTATCTCACTTACCCACTGGCTTACACAAACTCAGTATCTCACTTACCCACTGGCATACACAAACTCAGTATCTCACTTACCCACTGGCTTACACAAACTCTGTATCTCACTTACCCACTGGCTTACACAAACTCAGTATCTCACTTACCCACTGGCATACACAAACTCAGTATCTCACTTACCCACTGGCTTACACAAACTCTGTATCTCACTTACCCACTGGCTTACACAAACTCAGTATCTCATTACCCACTGGCATACACAAACTCAGTATCTCACTTACCCACTGGCTTACACAAACTCAGTATCTCACTTACCCACTGGCTTACACAAACTCAGTATCTCACTTACCCACTGGCATACACAAACTCAGTATCTCACTTACCACTGGCTTACACAAACTCAGTATCTCATTACCCACTGGCATACACAAACTCAGTATCTCACTTACCCACTGGCTTACACAAACTCAGTATCTCACTTACCCACTGGCTTACACAAACTCAGTATCTCACTTACCCACTGGCTTACACAAACTCAGTATCTCACTTACCCACTGGCTTACACAAACTCAGTATCTCACTTACCCACTGGCTTACACAAACTCAGTATCTCACTTACCCACTGGCTTACACAAACTCAGTATCTCACTTACCCACTGGCATACACAAACTCAGTATCTCACTTACCCACTGGCTTACACAAACTCAGTATCTCACTTACCCACTGGCTTACACAAACTCAGTATCTCATTACCCACTGGCTTACACAAACTCAGTATCTCACTTACCCACTGGCTTACACAAACTCAGTATCTCACTTACCCACTGGCTTACACAAACTCCGTATCTCACTTACCCACTGGCTTACACAAACTCAGTATCTCACTTACCCACTGGCTTACACAAACTCAGTATCTCACTTACCCACTGGCTTACACAAACTCCGTATCTCACTTACCCACTGGCTTACACAAACTCCGTATCTCACTTACCCACTGGCTTACACAAACTCAGTATCTCACTTACCCACTGGCTTACACAAACTCAGTATCTCACTTACCCACTGGCATACACAAACTCAGTATCTCACTTACCCACTGGCTTACACAAACTCAGTATCTCACTTACCCACTGGCTTACACAAACTCAGTATCTCACTTACCCACTGGCATACACAAACTCAGTATCTCACTTACCCACTGGCTTACACAAACTCTGTATCTCACTTACCCACTGGCTTACACAAACTCAGTATCTCATTACCCACTGGCTTACACAAACTCAGTATCTCACTTACCCACTGGCTTACACAAACTCAGTATCTCACTTACCCACTGGCATACACAAACTCAGTATCTCACTTACCACTGGCTTACACAAACTCAGTATCTCACTTACCCACTGGCATACACAAACTCAGTATCTCACTTACCCACTGGCTTACACAAACTCAGTATCTCACTTACCCACTGGCTTACACAAACTCAGTATCTCACTTACCCACTGGCATACACAAACTCAGTATCTCACTTACCCACTGGCTTACACAAACTCTGTATCTCACTTACCCACTGGCTTACACAAACTCAGTATCTCATTACCCACTGGCATACACAAACTCAGTATCTCACTTACCCACTGGCTTACACAAACTCAGTATCTCACTTACCCACTGGCTTACACAAACTCAGTATCTCACTTACCCACTGGCTTACACAAACTCTGTATCTCACTTACCCACTGGCTTACACAAACTCAGTATCTCATTACCCACTGGCTTACACAAACTCAGTATCTCATTACCCACTGGCATACACAAACTCAGTATCTCACTTACCCACTGGCTTACACAAACTCAGTATCTCACTTACCCACTGGCTTACACAAACTCAGTATCTCACTTACCCACTGGCATACACAAACTCAGTATCTCACTTACCACTGGCTTACACAAACTCAGTATCTCATTACCCACTGGCATACACAAACTCAGTATCTCATTACCCACTGGCTTACACAAACTCAGTATCTCACTTACCCACTGGCTTACACAAACTCAGTATCTCACTTACCCACTGGCTTACACAAACTCAGTATCTCACTTACCCACTGGCTTACACAAACTCAGTATCTCACTTACCCACTGGCTTACACAAACTCAGTATCTCACTTACCCACTGGCTTACACAAACTCAGTATCTCACTTACCCACTGGCATACACAAACTCAGTATCTCACTTACCCACTGGCTTACACAAACTCAGTATCTCACTTACCCACTGGCTTACACAAACTCAGTATCTCATTACCCACTGGCTTACACAAACTCAGTATCTCACTTACCCACTGGCTTACACAAACTCAGTATCTCACTTACCCACTGGCTTACACAAACTCCGTATCTCACTTACCCACTGGCTTACACAAACTCAGTATCTCACTTACCCACTGGCTTACACAAACTCAGTATCTCACTTACCCACTGGCTTACACAAACTCCGTATCTCACTTACCCACTGGCTTACACAAACTCCGTATCTCACTTACCCACTGGCTTACACAAACTCAGTATCTCACTTACCCACTGGCTTACACAAACTCAGTATCTCACTTACCCACTGGCTTACACAAACTCAGTATCTCACTTACCCACTGGCTTACACAAACTCCGTATCTCACTTACCCACTGGCTTACACAAACTCAGTATCTCACTTACCCACTGGCTTACACAAACTCAGTATCTCACTTACCCACTGGCTTACACAAACTCCGTATCTCACTTACCCACTGGCTTACACAAACTCAGTATCTCACTTACCCACTGGCTTACACAAACTCAGTATCTCACTTACCCACTGGCTTACACAAACTCAGTATCTCACTTACCCACTGGCTTACACAAACTCCGTATCTCACTTACCCACTGGCTTACACAAACTCAGTATCTCACTTACCCACTGGCTTACACAAACTCAGTATCTCACTTACCCACTGGCATACACAAACTCAGTATCTCACTTACCCACTGGCTTACACAAACTCAGTATCTCACTTACCCACTGGCTTACACAAACTCAGTATCTCACTTACCCACTGGCTTACACAAACTCAGTATCTCATTACCCACTGGCATACACAAACTCAGTATCTCACTTACCCACTGGCTTACACAAACTCAGTATCTCACTTACCCACTGGCATACACAAACTCAGTATCTCACTTACCCACTGGCTTACACAAGCTCAGTATCTCATTACCCACTGGCTTACACAAACTCAGTATCTCATTACCCACTGGCATACACAAACTCAGTATCTCATTACCCATAACTAGTTTTTATGTGCATTATTATTATTATTAATCAAGAGTCGTCTACACCTGTGAGTATTCTCTGCCATCTGCAGATAGCTCAAGTAGGGCAATGACTTAAAGAGAAACAATCTACCAGGAGAGCTCATTATAAACAGGCTATTCTTTTTCAAATACTCTGTAATTCTATATGTTTTAAAATATGAGAGTGAAATGTTAAGTTTTTATTCTAATACATATTTGTGTGGGCACACATACACACACGTGTCACAGTGCACACGGAGGTCAGAGAACAATCTCAGGCGACAATCCTCGCCTTCTTCCGGGTTTGAGACTGGGTCTCTGCAGTTTGCAGCTCATGTTCAGCAGGCTGGTTGGCGATTCTTCTCATCTTGGCACACCAGCACTGGGATTGCCAACGAGCAAGCCTGTACCTGGCTTTACAGGGGCTTGGGGTTTAAAGCTCACACAGCAAACCCCTTACTCACTGAACCAGCTCCCCAGCCACAAGTGACTTTTAAGTAATACATAAATGATACCTAAAGATAAACTTAAGATTCAAATAACAAAATCTACAGCTTAAATGTACTCTTTTAGCAGGAGACAAAGCCTCCAGCAAAGCTTTGGGAAGTGTGAGCATCCTAATATGTGGAGTGGTTAACCCAGTCACTCTAATTTTCTTCCATTTGAATCAGTGGGAGGAATATACATTAAAGAACTCAAAGTGAGAGCCTGAAGCTACTTAACAATTGCATAGATGATGGAGAACAGAAAGACATATGGATGGCTTTCAAATAACCCCCTTAGCTGACTGGTGCACCTACAGGAAGCTCTCTCAGTGTGGTCAGGAGGCTCGATGTGACCACCATGCATGCCCACAGGATCGTGTCTCCTGCAGCCCCCTTGTGCGACGTGAAACTGTCAATGACACTGTACCATTTCCTCTTCCCAACTTCTAATTCCAACGATGACTTATTCTGCCCCAGTGATCACAGTATTCATTATGTGGTTGAGCCTGCTTCCTCTAACCCCAAGGGCACAGAACACTGGGAGCCCTGACCATGCTTATTATACACTTCAAGGTTATAAACATCATGTCAAATACACTATTCTGTAGTTATCCGGAACATACTGGAATAGCTACTTAGTAAGAATCACCAAACAACTGTTTAAATATGACTGGACAGAATGATTCTTCTATGTGACGGAGGTCTGGCAACAAAACTGCTTTCCCCTGTGGGTGAGAGTCCACTGCGTCAGCAGCTTCTAGAACTGTTGTGTTTGCTCCCTGCAGACCAGTGACACTACTACTCAGTTTTCAGACATTAGCGGGAAAAAGATTATTAATTAAAACACTAGAATGTGCCACAGAAGATAAAGAAAAAGCCCCCAAACAACAACAAAACACCAATGCTCTATGTCCTGGTTTCTAGACCTACAATACCCCCGAGGCTCAGCAAGGAGATGCCGATTGGAGGGGTGACCCGTGTCCATCAGGCTGGCAGACGCGCACAGAAGGACACGTCGGCTCTTCTCTTTTTATGAGAGTGAACTCTAGGCTGGAGCTCTGCGGGGGAGTCCTCCTGAGGCATGAGCAAGCCCCGGGTTCAGGCTACAGCACCATACACACAAACGAGTAAACATTAACATCTAAGGATGTGGAAATAGGGGCTGTGGGAGGGGCAGGGACTAAAGTGACAGCTTCCCACCACAACAAGGGCACAGGAAAATGATGCTCACTGCTCCATGTGCTTTGTATAGACAGGCAAGCGAGTTCCTTCCCTTTAGCAGCAATCCTTGCTCCTAACTTTTAGAAAGAGCTCCTTATAAATAAGAACGGTAATTGGGTATAGCTATTTCAGGCTTAACATTTGCCTGTCTCCAGCCCCAAGTTGTATATTGAATTCCTAACCCTTAACATTTAGAGATGAAACGCCACCATTTAGGAGGGAATTAAGGTCATAGAGGTGGGCGAGGGGAGCTGAGTCTGACGGGGCTGGTGTCTAAGAGAAAGGATCAGAGGGTTTACTTCTTCTACCTCTTTTCTACACCTCGTGCTAAGCACACAGTTTAGTGCAAGGCTGAATGAGCAGAGCCAGAAGGTAGCCTGTGCAGGCTATTTCACCAGAAGCCAACCTCCCAGGAATGCTGGGCTTTCCAGCCCCTGGGCTGCAAAGAGTGAATGTGTCTATGGTATCCGGACTATGGTCTCTTGTTATGGCAGCCCACGCTGGCTAGCATGGCAATATGCAAAATGAGAACTCATGAATTTGTTTATTTTTATGGATGTAGGTAAGTAAATAAAGGGGAAGACAGAGCCCATCTTCCTTATGGTGGAATTCTAACACTAAACACGCAATGGCAAGATATGAAGATGTGCACTGTGCAGTGATCAACCATTTCAGGCTAAGAGCAATGGATGTTAAAATTAGTAAGCAAATGTCCGAGGAGAAGCAGGGTTGTGACAGGCATCTCTAGGAATCTCTCAAGACACAGAAGAGCAATGGGAAAAATCATTTCACAGTGGAGAACGCTGGTGCCATCCTAATCATTAGCTATGTAAGATGTGGACACCTGTGTAAGAGGCTAGGCCACTCTTTGGCTTCTTTCTGTGACTGGTTTACTTGACTGAGATTCTTTGAAAATGTAAAGTGAAAATGAAGATCCCACCGCACGGTACTTATTACTGTTCTCTCCCTACTGATCTACACCATGCTTATGAGTTCATGAGTTAGCTGGTCTGAGTGGTTTCTGGACCACAGAATACATCTGAATGGGATGTTTCAGGGCAGGCAGTGCTGTTCTAGTCCATAAGCAGGCCATGGGACTCATGTAGGAAACACACATTCCCAAACATCTGGCTCAGTGCTGAATGAATAAATAAACCCTTACAGCTTTTTAAATAGAAATTATGAGGGGGAAATAGCCAAGCTCACTGGTACATGCCTATGATCCCATCTCAGGTACTAGAGGTAGGAGGACTGTGAATCTGAAGCCACGCTGGGTTACTTAGGAAGTAGCAAAAGGGTAAGACGTTGTTTCAAAAACCAAAGCAAATGGAAACTAAGGTATGAGAGTGGAAACACTTTCCATCTGGGAATCGGTTCGCGTCTATACTGTCTCCCCCCTCCCCCTTTGGTTTTCTATCCCTATAGCGCTTCTGATCCTCAGTATCCATCCTTCCTGGGAACAGGCCAGCACTGCCAAGGCCAACATCTATCTAGGGCACACTACGCGTCAGGCAGCTGCTCTTTGCTCTGTAGTCTCTCCTACAAGTCATATGAGTTTAGGCCCAACCTTTGCACACTGCATCCCTTCCCAAGGAGAAAACTGGGGAAGAAGCGGGAAAGCCAGGACTCAGGGTGGTCATAGCCACTGTGCCACAGTCTGCCACTGTACCTCCAGAACCTGGGCTCCTAGCCATGGTGCTGAGAGGCCTCTAGTTCTTATGCACATAAATAAATGAAAAGGACATACATTTTACAAAGAAAGAAAACCTGCTGGGCTACTTACAGTAGCTAGAAGAAAGCTGCTTAGGGGCAGATGGCAACTAGATAACACACATACACACACCACAGCCTCAGTAAAAAACTTGCTTTTTTGTAGTCTATTCTTTTAAAATTGTTTTGTAGGTCTGTGCTCTATATACTTTATCTGTTCCTGTTTTTAAAACAAAAACAAAAACCAAAAAACAATGCTTTTCCCCAGCTGCAGAGAAAGAGAGGGGACACAGTGGTCATGGTTGAGGACAGAATGGGACTTGTTGCAGGGTCCTGAGAGGGGTGTAAAGGGGACAGTGTCTGTCCTCTAGCAGGGAGAAGGTACCAGGCAGAGGAACGGGAGCTGACCCCAGCAGGGAGCAGGTCAAACTTACGATAAGGGCTAAGTTTTTCCCAGTGCTAGGGATGGAACCCAGGACCCTGCACATGCTAGACAAATAATGTGTTATCATGGAACTTTGACCCCCAACTCTCGCTCTGCTGAGACAGGTGAGCCTTGAACTCGGGATCCTCTCACTTGGCCTGCTGAGCACTAAGAGGATAGCCGTGCGCTACTATGCTCCACACTGAACTGCCGCTCTTTTCTCTTTTGTGAGAGACTATCTCAGACTATAGCTCAGGCTGGCCTAGAACACACCGTATAGCCCAGGCTGGCTTTGAATTTGTCATAATCCTCCTGTTGCGGCCTCCCAAGCACAAGGGTTACAGGCAGGAGCCACCGTGCTTTACTCTGAATTGCCATTGTTCAATGCTCAACCCAAAGGCTGTTCGCAGTCTGTCCTGAAAACATTTCCCAGATGGAGCACTCAATAGATGAGACACATCGTGACTACTTTGGTGTAGCACTGTCTCCTCACATCTCCATCCTGGTATGACAGTGAGTGAGGAACCAAGAGTCTGCACGCAGCGGCCGGCCTCAGCCTTCACACGGCATTACCGGAGGACTCTCAGGAGCATGGGGTGTCAGCCTCAGTGGCCTCGGGGCTCTAGGCTGTCCTGTGTACACACGCTACACAGAAGCACGCCTTCCCACACGACCGCTGTCCAAACTCCAAACACCAGGATATCTTTACTGACTTTTATTGAAAGAAAAAAACAAATGTCATTAAATCAAATCCAAATCATAATCTTTTGGCTTCCAGTCATGAACTCGTGATGAAAGGATGGGCATCTGGTCATCGGCAGGGCAGCTGTGCACAGCTGACACGGATACAGCCCATCTGCAAGATGCCTGTCGAGAGAAGACAGCCCAGACAGAGGGCTCGCCCAGCAGAGGACTGTGGGGAGGCAGGTGTGACCAAAACCACTCTAGACTGCTCTAGAACTGGCTTTGCCTGCTTCCCTTTGTTTTATTCCCAACTTGGAGGGGGCATGCTTCACTTTTCGCTCTGGGATATCGTAAAGTGTGTCCCTAGGACGCTGCCTGCCTTTCCTACAGTGCTTCTTGCTTGCTTACATGTTCTGTTTCCTCAGTGGCTGCAGATTTGGGAAAACACTGGGGCACTTGCGGATAGTGCTGCTCCAGTGACTTAGGGCTCTGCGTCTTTCTGGTTTAGTTCTTTGCTGTAATACTCTGCTGTGTCCTGCATATGTCAATGCAACCATGTTTTCTTGTTTCTTACAATGAAACAGCATCCTTCAAAGGCTTCGCTTATTTACATGTATGTATGCATGCACATACAGGTACAGGTAAGTGCAAGTACCCATGGGGTCTGAACAGGTTGCCAAGTCACCTGCAGTTGGAATTCCAGGGACCAGTGAGCCCCAGATATGGCTCCTAGGAGCCAAAGTAAGTTTTCCTGCAAGGGCAGAGCATGTAACTGCTGGGCCATCTCTCCAGCTTCTGAAATAGCACCATTTAAAAGTCCAGATTTGAAAAGTTAACTAATGGCCCATCATTCCAATTATAAGAGACTGTTGTAAAAGGCTGAACCGAAGGCCCTTTCCCAAGGTGTTTCCTCTATCAAGCAGAAATTAAATATCTCATGAATTTTTAACTTTTAAATCTATAGAGAAACCATTCAGAGCACACAATAATTACAGAAAGAAAAAGTCATCTTTAATTTCACCAAATACTTACTAGTCTGGTGGGAAAATGCTGAAAAAAAAAATCTGCCATAACTGTCAAGTTCTAGCAACCTCAAGGCCTGGCATGTTCATATCCCCTCCAGAACCCTAAATTTGAATAACTCCAGCCTTTCTGTAAGAGAGAATTCTGGCTTTGTTTATTTAGTTAGTGTTGTTTTCATACAGAGAATTATCATGTAGCCCAGGCTGGCCTACATACTCTCCAAACTCTCACTTCTGCCCCCTATGTCCTGGGGATACACATGCACCTCCCCACCTCAGCTCTGTGCTCTGTGATTATGACTTTAAAGGTATAATCTGCATGTCCCTGCATTTACATATATATATATATATATGTATATATATGGAAAACCTAAGACACAGGAAGCGTCTGGCATTGATAACATGGAGTACTGTGACAGAAGGGAAAAGGGAGTTGCTTACTACTGCGCTTGTCTGAGCAGAGGCTGTTGGAAGAGATACTGAGGAAGGGAGACTTGGGTTGGGATGACAGAACATTTTACAGAGCACAGGAAGTACCAGTGAAGTCATTCACAAGTCACATGATGAGGACCTCCCCTCAGCCAGCTCAGTGACGCAGCAGAGTGAAATGGAAGGATGAAGGATGCCGGATGCCAGGCATTACTGAGCTGGCCTGAGTACCAGATGGCACAAGGTAGGGTGGGAGGGCAGATAGGGGTGGGGACAGGGAGCAGTGACTGGGAATGTTTAAACCTCGGGACACTAAAGCTCTGTTAAACTGGACAGTTGCTGATGGCGTAGGTATGTGACCCATAACTTTGGAGTGTGCACAGATAGGTCCTGAGACGTCTAATCAGTTACAAATGTGATTCTGCAACTAGAAATACTTAGAAGCAATCTGCGAACTGATGTTAGTTAAGGTTCAGGAGAGCCATGCTAGTGGAACTGATAAAGTCACAGATGGATTCAGAGATAAAGAAGCGCCATGCTTGCCTGTAATGAACAAGGAAAGGACTTCTCCCAGACAGAACCGGGAGGGAATGGAGACAGTTCCCTTCCAGCCATGCTGTGGGACTACAGCAACCTCCTCCTGCCGTCACCAACCATTTCCTTCCCTTACTTCATTCACTGCGGGGACACAGATACTGTTACACAGGGACACACTGTTACTTCCTGTAAGTTTTTAAGCTAGAACAGAACACACATAGATGCTTGACTTTAGGTCTGCAGGATGGACGACCAGGATCCAAGTTATCAGTCTAAATTGGGCCAACTGCATTTGTAGTTGCTGAGGAGTGGCAGCGCCTCCAACCTGGACTCTGCTCTTTACTGTGAAGTTGGCTCCAGCCAGTGACACACGGGCAGATGGGGCCCCAAGCACAGGATGAGAAACTCTGCCCAGACGTGCGTCTACAGAGCTGGTTTTACGGCAGCCCCAGCTAACAGTCCACCAGCTATGTGAAGCGTTGCAGAGAGGACATTCTAGTTCATGGACCCTAGAGGCCACAGGTGCTACAACCTGGATGAGGCCAGAAGAGAACTGTTAGTCAGTGGTTCTGCATTTTGAAGGCACATGGGGGTTAGGATAATTCTCCATGTACAGGGGGCTTTAGAGATGGCAGCAAAGTGTATTTGTAAGAAGGCACAGAATATTAAAGAATCTTTAGGCTGGGGTAAGACAATTATATAGAACACTATAGTGGTGGCTGGAGAGGTGGTTCGTTGATTAAGAGCACTAGCTGCTCTTCCAGAGGATCTAGCTTTGATTCCCAGCACCCAAAAGGTAGCCTACGACAGTAATTTCAGTTCTAAAGGATCCAATGCCTTCTTCTGTCTTACTGGGCACTAGGCACACATGCATGCAGGCCTAACACTCATATAAAACACCATAGAAGACTAAAAATACCCCCGTGGATTGATCCTTTCGGCCTTAAGCAATTTTCCTAGTAGGGCTTTAAAAATTGCTATATCCTTATTGTTGACTCGAACCCCATGTGATTTACCGCCAGGGAACAGCAAGGACGAGTGGGCGGAAAGAACGTGGGATCAGTGGTCAGGAGGAGCAGTGCCAAGTGCTGTCTTCTGGACGTGACTCACCCGCTGAACATAAGAACTCACAGCAGCTATCTGCACAAGACCAGGCAAGATGGGGCTCATCAACAGCCCACAATGAATGGAGCTATTTCAGTTAACGACTGCTGGGAGAGGGAGTCTTTTTCTTCAGTGGTGTAGCCATTGGTAAGGTGTTTATATAGCAGTAAGTCCTCACCCATGTTCATGCAAATAGCCATAATTATACACCACACACACACACACACACACAGAGGAAAGAAGGAAGGGGACAAAGACATGCAGAAGAAGTGGGTAGGAAGAGGAAAGAAAGGGTCATGGGGGATTTTGGTGTTTTTTTTCTTTTCTGGTTTTTATTTTTGTTTCTTCAAGTCAGTGTTTTTCTTTGTACTCCTGGCTGTCCTGGAATTCACTCTGTAGACCAGGCTGGCCTAGAACTCAGAAATCCACCTGCCTCTGCCTCCCAAGTGCTGGGATTAAAGGCGTGTGCCACCACTACCCGACTTTTTTTTTTTAAAGATTTATTTATTTATGTATATGAGTAAACTGTTGCTGTCTTCAGACACACCAGAAGAGGGCATCATATCCCATTACAGATGGTTGTGAGCCACCATGTGGTTTCTGGGAATTAAACTCAGGACCTCTGGAAGAGCAGTCAGTGTTCTTAACCACTGAGCCATCTCTCCAGCTCTTTTCTGTTTTCTTAACATCCAGAATATCTTATAATTATGTATGAAACTGTCAAAGAGTGAGTGAATAAATGAGCAAGTAAATAAATATAATATAATTTAAAAGCAGGAAAAAGCCAGGGATGGCCAAAAGATAAAATTAAAACTGACAATGTGGCTCATTCTTAAAGTAACAATTTACTTTTGGTGTCCAAACAAGAATCCAGACCCAACTGCACACAGTCCAGTGTGCTCTGGGTCTGTGACAATGTCTATCCACAGCCACACACTCTGCATTAAGGGCTTCACAGGCTCTTAACAATGGAGTCACTGTCTTTATGGAAGCCAGCCTTTCTCATGGCCTAGCACACAGAGGCTACATGACCTCCACAACGGCTCAATGGTCAGGTGCACTCACTCACCCAGGCAGTGAAACAGCACAGAACACAGTGAGCTGACTGAAATGATGTAGAAGCATTCATGCTTGGCCCCACGGCTGCCAAGACAGCCTGGCTCAGAGGATGCCTTGCTAGAGGTTCATGGCTGCAGGATGGGCAAGGGGCATGGCTCACACTGAACTGGGTCAGACTCTCAAAGGGTGTACTTCCAGAACGGTGTTTCCTGATCCAGAGAATAAACCTTAATAGATGATTTCAAAATTGTTCTATGATAGGTCTGTAAATGAAAATCATCTCTGCATAGTCCACCCACCCCTTTGGAGATTCTGTGTTTTACAATTCCATCAGCTCATTCCTATCATGCCATTTCCGGAGCAGTCCCCTGGAAGCTGAACTACGGTGCAACCCGAAATAATGATGCCCAGTGGGGCTCTGGGAGGTTGTGTCTTGGAGAGGAGTTTGTTCTCTGAGCCAGGTCTTCCTGGTTGGCTGTACTTGTTTCAAAAGGATATAATTAAAACAGAAAGCATTTGCTTCTAAAACATCCTATGGCATATAAAATTGGAGTTAAGGACATTAAAAGAGCATCCTATTAAATGACCTCCACCCATCTCTACCACCCGCCCCTTTGCCTTGAACAATCTCATTTATATAAGCCTTTTGACTAAATCTCACTATACGTGTGGGCATATATATGCTTTAGTTACGTGGATCTAATCTTATAGCCTCTCTCCGAATTCTCAGGTTCCGCCTTCTTGTCTTTCTGCCTTTAACTATTATTAAAAGTATTAAGGCATTCTTAAATTATTCTAAAGTACACCGAGACTCTATTAGAACTAATTCATATTCCCACCTTCTCTTGATTCCATCTAACACTTTTCAAAGGAAATATTTGAATAGAATACTCAATAAGCAGGCATGAGGTTTTAAGGGGGAGAGAAAACACGTTTCTGTTGTAGTCTACATATAGATGAAAGAAATTTTCTGACAAAATTATTTTCCAAGAAGTACGTTCAACTTTGAAATTTACTGAAGATCTTAAACTCAAGGTGTCCTAGAATATTTGTGGTTTGGTTCCCCAGTGCTAAATGTATCATTCCTATGTTAGACTATTTCTATTCATTGGCTACAGTTTTCAGTCCCCAAAGACCTCCAGTACCCATTTAAAACTTTTAAAAAGTATAATTATGTTGCCATCACCCCAGAGGGCACCATCACTTCTTTAACCTGAAGGCCACAGCCAGAAGTATCATAGACAGCTCCCAATTAGTTTGGGTAAACTGAAAGGAAAAACAATTAAGACTCAAAGGTGTGGTCGAATGGGAGGGGAAAAACTCTGCAACACAAAGTATCCACCAAACAAAGGTGTGAGAGAGCAAAGGAGTTGGGTGGATAGTTCTGAGGGAGCTAAGAAAACCAAGAAAAGGCCTGGAGAAGGTAGGGCTGTCCTCCAGCATAGGACAAACGTGCTATCCACACACTACTGAGCCTCCCAAAAACAAGCACTCATTTTACCCTTAAAAGCCCTCCAGAAGAAGCTTAAAAACGTTTGAATTAATTTAGTACCACAAAAATATATTTTCCTGACTTGTCTACTCAAGAGTTTTGTGGGGGTCCCCTTCTCTTTCTCTTTAAAAGTTTGCACAGTCCCACGTTTCCCTCTCTCCAAGCCAAAAGTGAGGGGGCATGAAGAAGAAAACACATGGACAATGCACAGATGCCAACTTCTAGGACACAGCAGGCACAAGTCACGGGACAGTCAATTTCAAATGTCCTCGAAATCAGAGCACAACATCCGAACGTGACAGGAGGTTGTCTAAGACGGACGGCCATCAGTAGAAACAAAACCAGGTACACGGGAGGGGTAAATACAGGCATTTCACGATGGCGTAAATTATCTCTCAGCAAGCTGAAAGAGGGTTTCAAGTGTTCTTACTGCATAGAAATAACAAGTATTTAAGGAGTTGGGCATATTAATTACCCTGAGGTGATCCTTCCACAAAGTATTCATAACAAAACATCATATCACATAAATATATACTTATAACTTTCCAATGTAAAAAAAATCATAGAACCCCTATGGCTATCTTTTTTGTTTGGTTGGTTTTTGTTTTTGTTTTTCGAGACAGGGTTTCTCTGTGTACCCCCTGGCTGTCCTGGAACTCACTCTGTAGACTAGGCTGGCCTTGAACTCAGAAATCCTCCTGCCTCTGCCTCCCAAGTGCTGGGATTAAAGGTGTGAGCCAAGAGGCTGGGCCTCACTGCTTTTTTGTTTGTTTGTTTTTGTTTTTTTTAATTGTGCTGTCTTTCCTTCAATAAGCATACATGCATTTTTAGAAGCACCAACAAAAGAAAGACTTATTTAATTCATAGAAGCGGGGACAATTAAGGCTGTACAATGTCTTCGTCAACACAAATTCACAGTCCCTGCTTCAGAACATGTCAAGGAAATCATTATGCCAAATTCTATCCAATACTGAGCATATTTCAGTTTCCGAAGTTCATTAAAACTGGCAGTTTTATTAAAAAGAATCAAATTTCAACCAACTGGTTGTGCTGTCTTTTTTTTCTTTTTCTTTTTTTGAAAGAAAGCAAAAGAATTGTGAGGCTAGCCCAAGCAAAGGCCTGTGTGAGCTCTAATTAGAATTTAAAGTTAAGCAGGTGTTTTCAATCTTCACTGTTACTAGCATATACACTGCTGTACAAGTCCGCTAGATTTTTCAAATTAATTATAGAATACTGAAAAAAAAAAGTTCGTCTGACTTAACAAGGACTCATGAATCAGGAAGGATGACGAAAATATTGCATCCTGGGAAATTCTGTTTCTCCCTTGGTAGTACCAGGTAATTTATTACCTGTAAATCTTGGTGACCACCAAGTGCTCTTTCTAAGGACAGAAGGGTACTCCCTGGCGAAGGGGTGGATTGGGGCTAACTAGGAATCCTTCTGTAGAGAGCTGGGTTTGTTCAAAGACACCAGGTCTTGTTCTTGGGACCAAGACTATTAAATTAAGAGTAAAAAGATCAGAATTGGCTTCGGGGCAGCAGCTGGAGCAGGAACCTGGGCTGTCTGAGACCCATTGCAGCACAAAGGACCTAAGAGTGGATTATGCTGATGCTGTATAATAAGGCAGCTCGCCCAGTGACCCGTGCAGAGCCTCAGGAACTGCTGCCCTCCTCCTGGAGTTCTGTTGAGAGAGACAATGATGGGCACATCCTAATATTCAGCCTTCTCCCTAGATCCAATTTATTTACCTTCTCCTTGGCCTGGGAGTACGGATTCTAGACTCCATGACTGACACTAAGTTGCTTAAACATGCCTTGGATTTGTATTCCCTACTGCAAAGGGAAATGAAGGGCACCTGCAATAGAGAGGGGCTGCCGCAGCTGGATGGAAAAAAAAAACAAACCCAAAAGGTAATTAGCATCCTTGAGAGGCATGATAAAAGATTCGGAGAAAATGCACAATTGTATCAAGTTCCAGCCTTATCAATAAGACAAAGCAATGTGTACCGTGAGGCTGCAATGATCTTACATGCCACTCCATATATTTCATCATTCATGCCATTCATTTGGTGCTGCACACGGACAGAGCTGCTGGACGTGGAGGGGCCTCTGCAGACTATCTACCATAACTCCACAAATGAAGAGACCTAGGCTTGAGGTCACAGGTGGCAAAAATAGATGACACCCCAGAGAATCCTTCAACTAGAGCACTCTGTGTGAGCTGTGGAGGGACCCTGAGCTGACTGAAGTCGCTCCTGTGACAAAAACTGAAAACAGATCCAAAGTGACCGCACCAGCAATGATGACACAATGTGTACTCTTTAGAAGAGGTTATGGCTACTTAATATCCACTCAGCTCTCCTTCTCTTCAGAATGCTTAGCCTGCCACTTGTACCCCACCCTTCTCAATCCCCAAATCTACCTGGTTCTCACTGGAGCAATAACGCTTGACCACCACCCTGCTCCCCAGTCAGCGCAGCCCCTCACTCCCTAGCCACAAACTGCCAGTGCATGGCTGAGCAAGAAGCAGGCAGGTGTACTGAGTCCTCTTTCTCAGCTTCTGTACTGGAGATCATCCTTCCAGCCCATCGCCATCATACAATGGGGAGACATAGAAGCATACAGTGCCTGGCCCTCCTTGCAGGATACAGGAGCCAGAGGGATAGCCTCTGAGAGGTCCTGACCACTCTGAGGCACTGCAGCCTGAGCCTTAGCTTCAGGGCCACCACTCCCGCCCCTGGGGTCTGCAGAGACACTCGCCTTCTGCTGTAGTGTTCTTGGGTTTCTGTCACTCAATCTAGGTCCACCACATTTTTGTTTTGAGGACATTTAACATCTGGTGCATAAAATCTAAGTAAATAAAACTGTACTAGCAAAAGTCATAGAAGCTGGCAAGAACAAAACAAAACAAAACCTCATCACTTGAAACATAAGCAAGCACACATTTTTACTAGAATAATAAACAGTACGAAATAATTTGACCATGTGTAACTTGAGAAACTGTAAGTGTGTGGTGGCATACATTTATAACAGCCTTCAAGAGGTCTGCTTCTCTGTGACTTGAAAAGATAGCACAAGCAGTGGGCAAGATGGCACATGCCTGTCATCTCAGAAAGATAGGGCAGGAACAGTGGTTGAGTTTGAGGCCAGCCTGGGCTACATGGAGTCCCTGTCTCAAAAATAATAAATAGAAGATAGTAATCCAACAAAAGTACCTAGAATTTGAATAGACCAATGGATAGTCTATGGTCTGGCTCACAGAAGGAAATTGGTTTTATTCACTAGAACTCTAATAACCCTCATATATTTTCCTAGGTAGTCTTATGCTTTTACAACTAACACTGCCCAAGTTTTCCTTCAAGTGACTTCAGTGTCTCCTATTCCATCTCAAGTCTGTCCCTTCTTGCGGTCACTGCTAGTCCCATTGGTTATGTCTCGTTGACTAAGCGTCATACAGACTTCTCCCACCTTGTGGTGAAGGAATGGAAACGCTTTCTTCTGCCAGAGCAGACACCTCATTAGGATAGATCCAGAACGAGGGCTGGAAGCCCAGAGCTTGAGCTTCCCTACCTCAAGTCTCAGGCCACCGCGTTGTCCCTCTCCCAACTAGTCCTCTCCCAGCCTAGTCCTGTGGCTGGCAACCTTTAGACAAATCAAGGACATTTGCTTCCATGTTATCTTTGGCTATATTCAAGCGATCCACACAGAGGTAAGCGACTGATAAGACTGTGTAGGAGTTCTGACAAAAACATTTACTGTCTTTTGACAGAGAAGGTTTGTTCATGACTCTATCTCAGGAAGAGAATTAACCAAAGACCCTTGTTTAGTTCATAGAAGAAGTCTAGTGCCTAACCCCTTAGGTGGCCTGGAAGAGGTCCTAAGCCAGGACCATAAACCAGCACTGGGAGATGAGACCAGCAAGAATGAAGCTGGCCTTCGTAGTGAGCTCTAGAGTTCTGTTAGGCAGGACTAGTGAGACCTTGAATCAAAAGAAATGCGGGAGGAAGGAAGGGTGGACCAGACTACTGCAGTTTTATAAATGAAAAAAAGTCACTAAACCAACCAACCTAGTAATCAAGTGTGTGTGTGTGTGTGTGTGTGTGTGTGTGTGTGTGTGTGTGTGTGGTGTTCATAGCAACTTCCCCTAACTGCAGAATGAAAACAACTGTTTCTGTTCATTTCAAAATATGCTTTGGAACTCCGAATGCCACAGCAAATCCCACAGAGCTTTGTTTACCAGGGATTGGGATTCATTTTTCTGGGAAACACATGTAGAAGATAACATCCGAAACCTTGCTGCGAGTTACAAGTAGAAAATGTCTTGAAACAGTGAGCTCATCTACTGTAATGTCAAAACTCAACCAACCAAAAACCAGGGAACCTGGAGGGGCACAGAAACCAGGAGGCGAGCAGGGAGCCAGCTTGGTCGGCTTGAGGAGGAACAGTCTGCTCTGCTGAGGGAAGGCAGGACCCACCTCCGGTCTGATGTGACTCTCAGCCCTAGTCCCCAGATGTGTCCAGAAACAAAGCAAAGGGACAGAGGGGAGGCTGAGACTTCTGTCTACGTTCTTACAAAGAGAGTCTGGACACTGCTCCGAGGTTTCTTCCATCTCATGAAACAGCAGTGCCTCCACCTGTGTGCTGTGTTCCCTCAGGTCCCCCTCTTCTCAAAGGTGGCAGATTCCAGTCCACACTCTTTGTCTCACAGACAACCCCCCTGAGAGACAGGAAGCCAACTGGTTTGAATGGCACACAGCCAAGACCACCCTCACTTCTGGAATGTGCCCTGCTCCTCAGAACTAATACCTGTGCCACACTAGAAGTGGCAGAGGCTGTCCTATCCCCGAGTGCTTCAGGTAGTGTGTCTCAGGAACAGGGGTGGTCCTCAGGGACTGGCAGGGAGCTCTGTACAGTGTAGTACAGCCTGGTCTGACCCAGTTTTAAGCACTTACTGAAGAGACATAGTGGGGCCTAGCTAGGTCATTCCTGAGGTGAACAGGCTGAGATCACAGCCTTTGATCTGAGTAAAGCCTGATTCTTCTCACAGAAAAGAATCAGCAGAGAGAAAAGCAGCATGTTGACCAGGCGGTCACCTGGATGACCATGGGACATTTTTCCGAAGAAAACCTAAACCAAGCATTTATTATAGAACAATCCCAAAGACTGACAAACAGGAAGCTAAGAGAAGCTGTTAAGAATAGGATACATAATGCCTTCTGTAATAAGTAGTACATATAATATATTGTTTTATTATATAAGTTATTATTATTATTATTGTTATTATTAATTATCTCATGGGCTCTAAGACAGAGAGTGGGGAAGGGAGAGCAGGAGAACACAGTAAGGAGGCCACAGAGAACTTCGGTAACACAGCAGGGGGCAGGAGAATAAGATTCTAAGTTTTTCCAGATAATTCCCTATCTAAATAGTAATGTGTGTTTCTTGCTCTGTCTTGAAGTAAACATGTCATTATTTCATGAAAAGCGGCAGGGCCAGAGTAGAAGCACACACACAGATAAGAAAATGAAAGGCAAGGGAGGAGGTGGGAGTAGCAACAGGCGGCCTCCTGCCGTAAGCCCTGCGGGAGACACATCTGCTCGAGACACCGTGCAGACGGCAATGCAGGGGATAGCCAATACGGCTACTGCAGCCCACATTCAACAAGATCAGATGGCTGGGGTGACAGCTGGCCCAGAACTCTTCCTCCCACAACCACATTCCTCATTTTTGTCTCAGGTAATAAGAGACACACCCCTAACAGACACTGGGGATGGTAGAGATTTTCTGCTCATCTGGTTCATAGAAGGAGCCTGAAGCAATCTACAAGTGAGCCCATGAAAACATGAACGCACGCGGGACCATGAGGACTCAACAGCATGGCCAGGATGCTGCAGGAGGATCCGGCATCAGGCCCGGAGGCAGGGGACTAAGAAAAGGTAAACAAACACATGTGAAAAGAGGAGAGATGTTCCAGGAAAAACACATAGAAAATAAAAATTCCAAGGAAGTCATCGAAGGCACACACAGCTCTCCTCCCGAAGGCCCGCCCTAAACCACAGTCCTCCAGAATCCCCTGGGAGTCTACACACCCTCAAGACTGCCTAGATTTGATTGAGATTTGATTCCCTGCATCCTCCAAGCCTTCCTGGAAAATTGTGGCCCTGCCTGATCTTCCTGTTGGCTCCCTCCACAGTCACATCACATGATCCAGGGGTTTATCTAGGGTTTTTTTTTTTTCTTCCTTCTCCTCTACAGAGGTCCCATATTATGATACACAAGTAAAAAAAGTTAAATGTGTAACAATCTACATGAAGCAGAGAAAATACTTAGAGAACAAAAAACCTTAACAGTTAAAAGGAGAGATGGTTAATTCCTTAGCCCTGTATGGTATAGGCGCTTGCTCTGAGGATACCTTTAGCTGGTATTACCTGGATTAGGTTGTTACCTTCTCAAAGATCCCACGAGAGAGGTGTCTCAGCCCCATAGGACAGCTTCTCTTTATTATTCCTCATCCCAATTTTTATGAGTGTTTTTGGAAGGTTTTAATCACATACTCTAGATAATGATAAGCATTTTATCTGCTCCCAGTATTTTCCCTCAGAATGAACAAATAGTCATGAATATGTGACTGCCCTGTTACTTTACACATAGCTCTGATTTTTATGAAGAAACTCCAACATGTGTGATCTTTACTTAAGCAGTTTCTCTCCAGGAAGTACAGAAAGCAGGTTACCCACAATTCAACATCATACCTCCCTCTGCTCTTGTGGTCTGCAAGAGGCCATTTTCTTCTCATGCTCCCAGGCAGTCTAACTGAATGTAGCTATTTAAAACGCACTCCAGACCCAATGAACAAAAAGTGGCCCTGCCAGGCCACAACGTCTTTAAGAGATCAATTTGCCCAGTAAAGGCTGGAGACTGCACACTGTCTTCAAGCAGAAAGCAAGCAATCCAAAGGGTTATCTGTGGGGATCCGAATGTGGCTGAGGAATGATGGCACAGATATGTGCCATATCCCCGGGACAGCAAGCCAAGTCCACCCGGCAGCGTCTCACCTCCGAGGACCAGCCCTCTCCACTCCTTCAAAATATAAATTTTTAAGTCAATTGGCCCTAGTAAGATAATTCACTAATTAGATCACTGTGATATGTTCATTTGTAGCTTTAATTGGAGTTTAGCTGCCTGTCATCCAATTTATCAGAGTTAAAATTTCACTAGAGCCTTTTGTTCTTGCACAATACATTTGTTTAATGGCTTCTCTCAAAGGCTGTGCCAAATTCTAAATGTTCCGTCATGCATTTATTTACTAGTTATCAGGCAACTTATGAATAATTTAACATTTTCCGGTACTCCTTTATCAGATGGGTCTATAAATGCCTGCAAGACTCTTTCTTGTTGGGCTGTATTTTTCCCACTCAAAAAAAAAAAAGTTTCTTTCTTGTTTAAAGTTTACTTTGTCACTTTTGTTTTGCTGAGACCAGGTCTCACCATGTAGCTCAGGTGGCCTTCCAACGTTTGATTCTCTTATGGGCCTGCGGATGTGGGCTGCCATGCCTGGCTTTAAAGTTCACGGCCTTAAGCTATCCACGTGACTGCCCCCAGAAGGGCAATGATGGAAGTTACTGCTGAATTTGGGGGAAAATACCGTGGGTCAAAGTATATAGTCCCTGCTCTTCCGTATAAGTGACACCCTGCAATGGAGGCAGGGTAGGGGCCAGACAGCAGTCTGAGGGTCCATGAACTGTTAGTGATTGCACTTGAGAGGTGGCACACACATGTGAGGAGGAGGGAGATGGAAAAACGCCTAAGTTGTTAACTGCTAACTGCTAACCGGCTAACTGCTAACTGGCTAACCGGTGGCAGCCACAGAATCAAGTCTGTAGGAGGAATAGCCAGGGCCAGAGGAGTCCCCGCAGTGAGTGAAGGGGTCAGCCTGGACCGAAGTTCAGCCCACACCACCAGCCTAGCCCTGTTCTCTCTCTTTTCCCTACGGGCAATCATATCGCCCTCCCCTCCCCCTCGAGTCACAGAAGGTCTCTCCCTGCTCTGGACAGGACAGCTTAGAATCTGTTCAAGACTCACTTCTTCATGCTTTCCGTTCTTCCTCCCTCATTCCATAGATGCGTTGGGGACAATGAAGTTCGAGCAATGGGGTTGGTTGGATCAACACTTGCACACGTGCCCAGACTGTGTCCCAAACCTCTCTAGGCTGTTCCCCCAGCAGGAATGGCACTCCCCGATTTCCAACCCCTTAGGAACTTGTTGGACACAGGTGACCTGACAACCTAGCACAGGAATTTACAGGCGGCTGTAAACGCCTTACTGGCATACCGTTCTTCTTCAGCCACAGTTTCCTTAATTACAAAATGGGAGACGATCAGTCCTACACACCTCCCCATGGAAGGAACATCGGAACTTACCATAGCAGCAGTCTGTAAACAAACAAGACAGATCTCGCCTCAGCATTACTGAGGTTACTAAGGAGAGTTTCTGGCCTCAGTCATACTCTCTCTCATTTAAGTGTCATTGCATTTGTACATCTACACCGTACTGATCTTAAAAAAAAAAGTCTTGCATGCTCTGTAGTTCATGTATGTATGTACTGTTTCATGGGTGTGAGCATATGTTTGTGTGTGACGGTGTGTGTATGGGGGGGGTGTTTGTGTGTGAGGGTGTGTGTGAGGGTGTGTGCGTGTGAGGGTGTGTGCATACATGTGGAAGCTTGAGGCTCAAGTCAGTTTTCCTCCATAGACTCTTGATTTCTAAAACTGAACTCACAGTGATGCAGGCTCGATGTGTGGTTAACAAGCAGTAATTAACATCCATGAGTTTATAATTTACACATGACAATTCCTCTCTATCCCACGCAGTAACTGAGGCATCCCAGGGGACGACTACTTCTGGGAAGCAATGTCTTCTCGGTGACATGGCTATAGTAACTCTAAGAAATTAGTGAAATCAGAAGGTTTAAGTATCTATAATTTTTAAAAAAATCAGTAAGCATATTGTTTCATAAGTTGATGGTAATAATTACTTGTATAACAGCCAATGTGTATTAACACTAAGCATGGAAAAAGTCCCTCTTCCTGACTGGTAAACTTGTTACCACTCAGGTTACAGCTACTGTGTGCAGTCCAGAGAACTGGGAAATAGTATTTATCCAGTGAACATTATTTCAGATGAAAATCTCAACTGAAAACCAGGTTCCAGCAAGGACCATCCCCAGGGTTATGAATCACACTGTAAATTAAGCTCAGGGCCATTCCACGGACATGTCTGCTTGCCAGAAGAGATAAGAAGTCTCTACAGAAAAAGAGGAAAGCCTCATGCGGCGGAGCGGGTGATAAGGAATGAAGGAGGTCAAAAGGTCAAATTCTCCCCCCCCCCAAGGGAAGCCATTTCCTTCCCATGCTCCTCGCCCTCTGCAGAGGACGCCTCAGTCCCCAGGCCACAGCAATGAGAACATCTGCTCTTGAGCTCCGACAAGCCTCTTTCTCATCTCCACAGCCCTTCAGCAATGCAGGCTGCCAGGTCACCTTCTCTTGCAGTCCATGCTGCAGATACAACTGTCCACATTGTGAGGAAGGGACAGGAACGCACCCAGGCCCTTACGTCCACAGTCCAGTGGGTCACAGCACCACATGGTGATCCTGCCCCAAGATCCTGTGTGACATTTTCACCTGGGCTGGCTTTTTTTTTTGGGGGGGGGGGGTTGTTATTTCGGGTGTTTGGCTTTGAGATGAGGTCTCACTATTGTGCCATGACTGGTTTTGAATCTGTGTCTACAGAACTCTGCTTGTTCTCCCAAGTGCCGTACTACAGGTAAGCCTCCGCAGCACTGGACTCACCTGCATTCTCAAGATCACAGAAGACCTTCGGCAGAGTCTGGGCTCTGAACGGCTGTTGAACGGCTGTTGATCCGTAGGTCAGAATTCACATGAGGAGGAAACAGTCATGGTTTCGGAGGTGCCCAGGCACCTCTGTAAGAAACCACTGGCTTCTAGGTGAGTTACAGTGTTCCCGCCTGCTGCCCAGCCATGATATAATAATAAGCAGGAAGGGAAACCCCACAGTGAGGGTTTCTGGAATGGTAAATGATTTTGCTGGGCACAGATGCCCAAAGCCATTAATAATTCCAACTTAATTGTGAGAACAGATGTTATAGTAAAATTTTCAGGAAAATTGAATCGTGTAATTATTTCCAGAGAGGCTAGGGCAATGTTCCTGGAGAATAAATGACTTTATTTCCTCAGGGCTGGTCACTCAGCTCTTATTGAGCTTTGCCCTGGGAGAGGATTAATTCTTAAGAAAATGGAAAACTCAGCTCTCACTTTCCAAGAGCATAAAGGAGAAGGAGAAAGGTGTGCCAGGACAGAGCCTGGGGGCAGACAATAATCCCAAAACCCTTAACATCATCTACGAAACGCTTCTTAACCTGGGCCTAAACTAAAGGGTTTTATTTCATTATTTGTGTTGGAGACAAGATCTCACTATGTAGCCCAGGTTGGTCTAAAACTGGCCTCTGCAGCCCTCATATGCCACCATTATAAAAGGCAGTGGGAATGGAGGAGACTGAACAGAACTGGTGCTTCCAAGTCTTTCAAGTTTTAAAGCTTCCATGGGTGGTTAGGCATGTAATTTCCTTCCTGCTTGCTCTGGCCAAGCCTTCCCTCAGGAGTGAGGCAGCATGGGCCAGATTCCATGTTAAATTTTAGATTTTCAGACCACTGGGCCACATCTTTTTATCTTTTCTAACAGGATCCCACTATGTAGATAGGATGTCCTGGGCCTCACTAGGTGGCCCAGGCTGCCCTTGAACTTGCAACCCCACATGCTCTGGTCAGTCTTCCTGATTTTAATTGGGAATTATAATGTGGTATCACAAGGTACTATAGGCGATCTGAAAGAAAGCTTTGTGGGGTGACACCTGTCAAATCTCAAATAAAGAAATCTATGGCAAATGTGGATTGTGGGGTTTACCAGAAGAAAATACAGAGATGGAAGAGAACTAGTGACTCAGTGGAGAGGAAAGGATGCCAGGCTTGGGGCTGGGGGCAGAAAGGGATGCTTCTGGGGGAAGCTGGAGGAGGGAGATACCAAGTGGAAAGTAAAACCTGGATCAGTACTGATAAGGGCTCCAGAGACTCTCGGGGATGCCTAACTCTTAAGAAGTCTTAAGACTCTTAAGAAGTCTACAGATGGCTGAGACCATGTTGTAAGCAAGTCTGTAGCTTGGTTTATCTCCTTGAAAACTTTCTCCAAACGTGGTAACAAGTGGGTGCTCAGCAACCATTTATGAAACGTAAACAAGACTGGATGGGTAGAAAATATCCCAGCATGCATCTGTACCACGTACTCACTTACTGGTGGACTATATGGTACATTATTTTAAGTCAAGAATTCTGTTTCTTGGTTCCTCTGCTGGTCTTCAGGGCACACACGTCTTTTATGTAGTGTTGCACTGTTCCACTGGAAAGTTCCATGGGAGGGAGGGTCACAGGGGCTGCAATAGACGTCATCAATTCTGACACTAAGTGATGGGTGTTACCATCCTGGGAGAGCCAAACCAAAAGTGCATCTATCTTCTCTACAAACTGCTGATGTCTTGATGGCTCCAGCCCTCTCTGCACCTAATGTGTGCTATGTAATGGCTTGAGTGTTCTGTTTTGACATTGTGTTCTTCTCTTGGATCCCAGCTGCTAGACCCCAGTTGCTCTGCTCAGCATCTTCTCAGCTAGGAGAACAGCTTCCCACAGTCTCCCCTGGTGCACCAGCCCCTTTCTGATTCTCCACCCCGCCTACCCCCAGAGCTGGAACTTGATCTGTGCCCAGAAAATAAGCATCCCTGTCCACCGAGAACATGGTGGCTGCTTCTGGGGCAGACATAAAATCCAACTGGGCCAGCTACCTGGGCCAGCTACCGTCATGCCTAAGGTCTGGATTCCCACAGTTAAGGGAAGCAGCTCTGCCCTGATGGACTCAGTGATGGGAAAGGAAAGGCCGGGGCTTCTGGGTTATCTTCATATTACAAGGGTAAAGATCAGTGGAGCACAGAGCACAGGGCAAAAGGGGCAGCTTGAAGCTGGCAGCAGCTACCCATGCAAGCCTCTGGCTGCAGCAACACCTGGACTTCCCTTTCTGATTAAAACAGTTCATTTTCTGTTACTTGCAAACCTGACTTTGAAAAGAGAGTCCCAAATGACTTGCCAATTAGATGTTAAACTCCCTTAGCCTGATTAAGTGTGCCCTGGCTCCTGAGGGCATCAAGAAGAATGTTCAGTGTTTCATGTGCACCGCAAGTCCAGGGTCGGTTTTATTTTGTTCTGCGTCTGTCCTAACGCACAAGATGGCGCCTGGCATAGCACACAGTGACTGTCAACTTTGTAGAGCTCAAGCTTTCTACTGGAACATAGCCCTCTCTTAAGCAGCAACCGACCACCGTGCCCTCTGGGAGACAGTACTGTTGGCAGTACAGCACTTCCTGCCTCTGTGACGGGAAGTATCACCTCCAGCTGTCCCCAGAGAAGGTCTGGGAACCATCCCAAAAACGGTTAGGGCAATGATGAATTCTAGGAACAAAGCCGCCCATCTTCCCTCTGTCCTTTGTGTTTAAAGGGGCTCATACCAGACTTTGCAGGAACTTCAGAAAGTCTGTAGTTTTGCTTTTGTAAACTTCTGACAATTCCTCCAAAAGCAGCTTTAGATCTTTCTCTTTGGCCACAAGAGTTCTGAAGGGTACCTTTTAATCTCCCTTGTCCAGAGCAAAGACAAAGATAAACCAAGAGAAATAAAAAACTAAAACCAATTTTGATGAGATGCTTATTAACACTGGTGTCTTTCTCCTTAAAAAGAAATTTTTTTCCTTTATTTTCCCCCTTCCTTTTCCTGATGCAGGGTGTTACTACTATTAATACTACCAATAAAATGGGTGCACCCAGGCTAAATTTTACCTTCAGTATTTTTGGGTGGGTATGGATATATAAGTGAGTGCTATTTAAAAAATATTTTTTTTCAGCTGGCCTTAGAAATAGGGCTCACCTATTTGGGAGGTTACTATTACAAAAATAATGCAGCACCAGAGGTATAGATGGAACAAGAAACAGGCAATGTGTTCCTGAGCAACCTCTGAGCAAACCACGCAAGTTTCCCAAAATTTGCTGTGTTGATTGGAGAATTATACAATGGAAGGTTTGCTCTTTGAGATGTGGAGGCACAGGCCAAGCCCATGACAAGACGCTCTGGAAAAGCATTGCCAACTAGAAAACATAAGTTGCAGAAAGTCACCAAAGATGCTGGAGGTAACAAAAACTAGCAAACAAAAAAGGGGCGGGGGGAGACACTTGGCCAGCAATTTCACTCCTGGATCTAAACATTTCCCGAAATAAGACTGCCAACATCTGAACCACAAGTCTGCTGAAGAAGCCAACCACAGTATAGTAATGTTTTATGTACATAAACAGAAATCTGAAAACTTTTAAAAATGCAAATTAAAGCAATGTCAATAAATTCAAAACAATAGGAATGATAAAAGATTTAACCTACAGAAAGACCAAAATATATGGATAGTGAGCTTAAGATGAGCAGTTAGAATAAGTGTTTGAATTTCTGATTTAAAACAAACAAATGATGATTAGCCTCTCTAGCCACATCAAGCCTATGGTACTATATAGCCACTACGCAGCTGCAGACCCAATGGCCTCTTTATGGTTGGCCCAGAAATGCCACAGGTGTTTTACATATATTATCCCTGGAAGTCTGCAGAAGAATCTCATTATAGGTGGATTTTTTTATCTCCATTTTACAGAAGACAAAATTGAGCTTGGAGAAGTTCAATAACTCACTGAGGTCATAGTTAATCCTCTGAATATTGGACAATCTAGTGCTGAGCTTTTAATATCCTCTCCATAAGGGCTCTATAATGTCTTTAAGTAAGTTTCCAGGCTTTCTAAGCTCCCAGGGATAGCTCATGCCTGAAAGGTGGAGTCATGCCTCTGCTCCCTCCCTCCAATGCTCAGAGGGGTGATGGACAAGTCCTACCCCATTCCAGCTATGAAACTATTTATTCAGTATCCATAAAAGATAGGTCTGGTTCCAGAGGATGTTTGCAGGACTGGCCATGAGTTGCCTTAGACAGCTTCCTCCCTCCCCCCACCCTACCCCCGACTTACATCCCTGCCACCCACAACAGAGTCCTCAGCCCTGTGGCTGCAAGGTCTCAGATGCTGTCCTGAACCTCCTTTGAAGTCAGTCTCCAGGACATTAGCTTCTAGGAAGGCATGAATATATCTCTTATACCCCTATGACTCTGGTACCTACTCCTTGCCACAATGCCTGGTATATAATCAGGGTTCCAAAATAATGATTAGTGAATCCTTAACTTTCTGTTTTGAAAGGCAGGCAAGAAATTAGATGAGAGGAAAGATCTTTGTCCTCTGTGACTCACAGGATCCTATTGAACAAATACCAAGCCTATCACATTCTGCACGAGAGATAAGTTCCTAAAAGGTAACAAATGAATTTTATAAGCTAAGCCAATCTGTGGTAACTCCCATTAATCTCACCTTTATTTCAACTGTATCACTTCAACAGGTTTTCTTTCATAATCTGTATGACTACTCCCCTTTTCACACCAATACACTATATATACATTTTAACTCGAGAAATATACAGGACATAGAAGCCAAAAAATGTATGATACTATGCTGGTGATTATCTTGACTTACACATTCAATGGGTAGAAAGATGCCATCACTTACATTTGTATGCATTTGTTCAAATTCCCAGATGTAAGAACATTTAAAAGTGGACTCCAATGTGAACTCTGAACTTGGGGTGGTAGGCGTCAGTGCTGAATCATTGATTTTTAATAAATATATCACTGTGCTGTGGGCAAGAGAATCAAGGAAACCTGTTGGGGGGGAGGATATGGGAGGCAAAGAAACTCTTCATTCTCCTTATCAATATCATTGTGACCCTAAGGTGACTCTAATAAGGTTTACTTTAGAGGGCCACGGGACAGGAAAAATCTTGGTTGATCTACCTTACTGAGAGTTGAACCTTAGTTCTTAGTCAACCTTTCAAACCACATGCAGCAAAGACATGATTATCTACAAACACTACAAACCAATCATATGGTGTTTTGCTGTGACTGCTACATTCACCCTGAAAATTCATCTTGTTCTCGGGCCATGGGTATTAAGTGCCACCTTCCTGTCCAGATGCACCTTCTAAAGAGGAGGGAAGAGTCAATGCCATGGGCCATGGCGTTGTTGAGGACTGGGGACCAGCAAAGGGAAACATTCTAGGAGATGACTCTCCCTCCAGGATAATGGCAGGACCACTGGACAGCTGCAGAGCTCACCTGTGAGCCTCTCCCAAATGTTCCTTAGAACAAAGACTACACTAGCTCTCAGGCTCTGCTTCAGTGTCTAGTACCTCATGCTAACAGTGTGGTCTAAGCAGGTGCACACTGAGATGTGCATTTTAAAACCATCAGCTCCCTGAGGACCAGGGACTCACTCGTTACTGCTTTGCATTCCTCTGACGCAGCTAACAATGCTCCGATGGGTAATCGGCGAGTGAATGTGTGCTTTTCACTGTCTGGGGGCAGGAAGTTGCAGGTGCTGGATTCAGGTTGATTCCAGTGAGGAGCAGAGAAAGGGGGCAGAGAAAACAGTGTGACTCTGAGAAATGAGGGCAGAGAAAGTGACAGACGGAATTCTGAGGAACTCGGCCAGACACCAAGTTTGTAAGAATTACAATTCCCTACCTAAAAAACACAGTAGCATTGGGGGTTTATTACAAATTTACTGAAAAGGTGGGGCCAAGAAATGGCAAGAGGAAGACCCCAAGAAAACCTACAGTTCATCTCTTCCAGAGAGAAGAGGTTGGCACCTCACCCCTGGGCTGGCATGGCCAGCCTCGCCTGCCCTAATTCAGGCTGCACCCTCCCACTGGCTAATGGAGGTGCCAACATTTCTCAATTAGACTACATTCTGCTATCAGCTGCACCTACAGCCCCATATTTTAAACCCTCTGGGAAACCTTTTCCTAAACAACTCAAAGAACCAAGTGCCTTCCATAATACAGAAGAGTGTTCTCCCTGGCTTGATTCAGCATCTCTGAGAGATTCCGCCAAATGCTGGAAATAGTTTCTGAAGTGTCGTGTTGTAAGCGTTCCAAAAGGCGGCCTCAATTTGCCACTTGTGTGCATGCCAACAGACTCAACTGAAAACATTTTGCACATAATTACAGGTTCCTGCCTCCTGTGTTCAGCTCTGCCCTTTAATATGCAGGGTACACTATTGTTCAATTGGAAGAAATACATACTTTTCAGTTAGCTTGAAATCTCATTTGACAGTGAAGTCGAGTAAATGAAAAAGGAGCCTTTAGCCTGATGTCCACTTGCATGGCTTAAAAACTCTCAGGCAGCGCCAGGAAATGCAGAAAATGTCATCAGCAAACCCCCCAAGTCTGGGCCTAGTGGCCTGGTGCAGACCTCTGCAGCCAGCTTACGGTGGTGGCTGGGAATCTCCCAAGTTCTGGAATCAGTTTAGAATTAGGAAACACATTCTTTTGGCTTCTGCTCTTCCTACAGACAGCCGGGTGAGTGCTGGCAGATCAACCATGGTAGTCCCGAGTCAGCAACTCAGGGAGAGAATCCTGACGATTCTGGCTGTATTTAACCTCGGCTTTCCACTTAACGAGCTGTGTGATTTCCAAAGGCTATATTTATGAGACTATTTTCTTGCCTATAAAAGGACTGTTTATTGGGACTATAACATAGCAACAGATGTCCAATATAAAGTCACTAAATTAGCAAATAAACAAACACTTAGCTAGAATAATGTAAGTGAAGAAAAGACACGCAGTAAGTGCCTAATAAATGTTTTAAAGTATCTTAACCTTCCTCTTCAATATATAATTTCTATGTGTTTGAGAGTTAGCTTTTTCTTAATGGATCAAATGATGGCTTTTTTTAACCTAATTATGAGAGGGACATTTATAAATTCTGAAATGTATTTATTTGAATGTTGGTAGCATAGTTGCTAAGTGTTTGGAGTTTTCTCAGAATGATCAAACAATGTCAAGAAAGGGGAGAAAATCAGCCAGGAATACTCACTATGTATATTACTGTTGTTGTTATTCACGATTCTTAATCACGATTATTACTACTATACACCTGCGCCCACACATCATGGCAGGCATGTGGAGGTCAGAAGACAACTTTCAGGGGTGCTTCTTTCCTTCCACATGGTTTCAGGAATTGAACTCACTTCTTAGGTTTGTGCAGCAAACACTTTGATCCGGAGTCACCTCAGTGGCCTGAGTCACTGTATTTCTGTTAAAGGTGGATTTAATTTATTTATGTCTATGTGTGTGTTCCTGAGTGAGTTTATGTGCATCACATCTGTGCAGGTGCCTGTTGAGGACAGAGGGCTTGCAGCCCCTAGGATTGCAGTTACAGGTAGCTGTAAGCTGCCTGATATGGGTGCTGGGAATCAAACTTGGTCCTCTACAAGAGCAAGAAGTGCTCTTAACTAAGCCATCTTTCCAGCTTCCCAATCCAACTTACTAATTATATTATTATTATTATTATTACTACTACTACTATTACTACTATTATTTTACTTATTCACTCTACATCACACACACTGCCCCCCTCCTGGTCACTCCCACAATCCTTTCCCCTGCTCCCACCTCCCATTCTCCTCTGAGCTAGTAGGGACTCCCAGCTGATAGGTATCCCCCCACTTTGGCATATCACGTCTCTGTGGGGCTAGGTGTTTCTTTACCCACTGAGGCCAGACAAGGCAGTCCAGCTAGAAGAACATATCCCACAGACAGGCAACAGCTTTGGGGATTTACTCCGCCCACAGCCCACCGCCCTCCGCCCGCAACAGTTGTGGGACCCACATGAAGCCTGAGCGACACATCAGCTACATATGTGTGGGAGCCTAGTCCAGCCTGTGAATGTTCTTTGGTTGATGGTTCAGTCTCTGAGAGCCCGAAGGGTCCAGGTTAGTTGATTCTGTCAGTCTTCCTGTGTAGTTCCTATCACCTTAGGAGCTGCAATCTGCCTCCTACTGTTCTGTAAGAGTCCACAAGCTCCATCCACTGTTTGGCTATAGGTGTATGCCTCTGTCTGAGTCACCAAATTACTAAATTTTGATATGTAGTCATCTAGACATTTCTTACAAAATTTCCTATAAATAATTTTAAAAAATAAAAATCATATATGCATATTATTAACCAATTACTGACTTTAATTACTGTTAATTACAGAGGCTTTGGATCCCGCAGAGCTGGTGTGACTGGTGGTTGTGAGCTCCTGATGCTGGGAACCAAACTTGGTTGTGAGCCTCCGCAAGTACAGTATGTGCTCTTAACTTTCTCTTCAATGAAAGAAAATTTAAAAGGTGTAAAGATTACTGCAGCACAATTTACATACATACTAAATACAACCTCCAAGTGACCATACCTTCCCAATGACCTCACCCGCCTTGCTCCACACCCTCTGAGAATTGGGGGAAGCAGCACCCTTCCATGTTCTGCTGTGCTTATGCAATGGGGAACCAGAGAGTGCTATTCCCAACCAACCAATAACAACCCAGACCCTTATGCACAATGACTGACAGGCCTTACAATCTTATCCCAGGGAGAACAATATCAGAGGCTATTTTTATTCATCCCAACATTTAATCCTCTTTCTTCAGTAATTGCTGGATGGCACTAACTTCTATGGGTTAATTATATATTCCCACAAACAGAAGAGGTTCTTCTTTAGTTTTGTTTTATTGAATTCATGAAGCCATCCCAGGGGAATATTACAGCCAAATGAAAAGTTGTTTCCCTACTGAAAAACTGACTTATTTTCCTCAGAAATGTGCTGTGCAAGAACGTGCCTTTACCCCGCCCTCGGGGCTGTACACAGAGCCTTTGTCTCTGTTACAGCTTTTCCTGTTTCTAATTTGGTGGCATATCTACTGCAACATGCTAACAACCAAGCATGCGACCACGGAGACGCGGACTTCAGTCTCCCTGACAGCCAGGAAACACTGCTGGGTGCCTGATGGGCACTTGTGACGCACTGACATAGGAGCTGACACTCTACCGCGCTAATAATCCTTTTCAGCTTACATCTCTTTCTTTTTGAAAGCCCATTTTCCAGGCTTGAGGAGAAGGGCTTAGTGAACAGACCGTGTCCCACAAGCATGAGGACCTGACTTGGAATCCTAGGCATCCACATGAAAGCCAAGTATGGTCACAAGTATCTGTAACCTTACCACTGGGAAGATGAAGGCAGAAAGACACCAGACCTAGCTAACCAGTCAGACTCACAGTGAGTCCCAAGTTCAGCAGAGGTGCTTGTCAAAAAAATGACACAGAACAACAGTGGACGGCTCCTGACATTAACCTACCCTACCCTTATACCCGCCCCTACACACACACACACACACACACACACACACACACACACACACAACACCCCTTTTCCAGTTTAGCATACACCTCTCCTCCTAAGACCCATAAACAGTATAGAAAACCAGAAGAGAACATGTTTTGAGGAACCAAGAGAGAGTAGCTGTTTTCCCTTCTCTCAGTTCATTACGTCAGCGCGCCAGCTGCACACCCCGCCAGTGTCTAGGGCACTCCTGCTCCGCCTCCCCACGGCTGGCAAGGCTCATCCTTATCCTCGGCTGACAACACGTGGAAGAGTTTTCTTAAAATGTAATTTTATACTTACGGCTTTAAAGAATGAGTCTACTTGGACTACTGACCAGTTTTTACTAAAATAAAATAAAATAAAAAATTTCAAAATAGAAGGCAGCCCATGTAGACCCAAAACAAAACAAAACAAACAAACAAAACCTGTTTTAATTGCCTTAAGAGAACAAGACTCAGAACTGAGGGCTCGGGTAGGAGACACCTTCCTGAGCCCGCAATTCCTGTGATCAGCACTGTTCGCAGTTCAGTGTTGACTGATGCAATGGCTGACGACTGTAAACTTTGAAGAGCTGAGAGCAACAGATGTGTGCTAAGATGGGCGCCAGCATGACGAAATCAGCTCCTGCTAGCATCCCTTCAAACTCTGCCTCAGAACAAGGCTGAGAAGAAACCAGCAGAGAATAAGTATCTGTTGGGTACAGTGGTGCACAAAGCCCCAGCACAGGAGGGTCATGAGTTTGAGGTAGCCTGAGCTACACAGTGAATGCAGATCGGTACATGCACAAGGCCTTGGTTTGGTCTCTGGCACAGAAAGGCCTAAAGTAAATCAACGAGCTGTCTATTGAAAATAGTTCTGTGAACAAGAGGGCCTTTGTCGATCAGTATGATGTGTTTCTTAGGACCTGAGAAGTACATCACACAAATGGACTGTCACATCCCCTCCACTGAGAGTCCAGGAGACAGAAAGAGTGATGACGGAGCCTCAGTGGCTTTGGGTTGTCAACCTGGGACATCATTTCTTTGTAATTTCCTAACTTGGGAAGAACAGACTGGATTATCTTTTGATAAAATGTTCTCTGTTGTTGAATACTGTGCCACAGAGCTGCTGACTAACATTTTCCGACCACCACTCACAGGGAAGTGGGCAGACTGTCACCACAAAGGTGGCCTCCAGTCCGTTGCCGTGTTTTATGGGAGTGGTTCCTCTTCTTCCTCAAAGCATTTCTGTACCCGTCTCTTTCTGTGTCCGGCATTTTAAAGTGTGTTGCTGCACTGTAGTCTGCAGCACGGGCCACAACCCTGTGGTCCAGCCTGGCACTGTGGTGAGCACCAGCAGTCCCAGCCATTCGGGAGGCTGAGGCAGGAGGATAGCATGAGTAAGTTGCCTGGGTGACTTAGGGAAACTCAGTCTCAAACAGAAACTATGTGGCCTCCTCAAGGATTTCTATTGCCTTTTGAGACTTTATACCAAGAAGCCAGTTCAGCAGATAGGGTTATGACGGCATCAACCAAAAATGTATTTCTATCTTTTAAGAATTAGTACTGATGAGAATTTACAGTAACAATAGATCTTCCCAGGCAGCCATGTGACTTCCAGGAGATTTCAGATACCAGTCAGTTCCCCACAGGAACCTCTCCTCCAGTCTTCATGTTGACTGCCTCTGCGTCTGTCTCAGTACTTAACTGAAACAGTATTTAGGGTATGTGCTGCCAAGGGAGGGATTCTGAAGCCACAGGGTGCTTCATGTACATTACCTCACTCCACAACACAAGGAGTTGGGGGCAGAGACCCGCCAGACAGAATGTTTGGGATACAACTGTCAGCAAGGCAGCTCTTCCCAAGAACAACAGAGAAGCAGAGACAAGAATTTGCTTATCCAAGGGAACCTCCCACAGCTCCGGGCTCTGTTCTAGGTGCTGAGGGTAGAGTCAGGAACGTAAGACGGAAATGTTCTTGGGCTCATGAACTTAGTGGAGCACACAGAAGGGGCACTGGACAGGGAGCACTAGATGCTCCAAGGCAAAGGTGTGGTGGAAGGAGCTGGATGTTAGTGGACAGGGCTTTGTCTAGGGACTCGTCAGGAAGGGCCTGCCTCATCACTTCTAGGAGCTGTGATGTAGCCAGGACCAACATTCCTCACACACACACATGAGCATGCCTGCATGTGTTTAGAGCAGATTCTTTTGCATCTGCTTGCAGATTAGTCTGATAAAAATCTAACCACCAGGACTAGAAACAGAAGGGGGGGGGAGGAGACAAAATTTTATCACACGGTATTTCCCTCCTATTTCTTTTATGTTATTGGTAGGATATTATATTCATTTTTAAAGAATGAGCACTATATTAAGATAGTAATGAGGGCTGGGGTGTAACTCAGGAGTAAAGGACTCACCTGCTATGCACAAAGTCATGGGTTCAACCCTCAACATCACAAAAAGAAAGACAGCAAACACATATAGTATTAACTGGTGGGAGCTCATTCTCGCTGGGCCCTCCTAGTGGGGAGTTCCCTACTCACAGTGGCTGCAGAGGGTCAGACTGAAACTTTAAAAGTAACAAATTATTAAAGTCGTTAAAGCATTACAAAGGAAGAAACAAGGGACCCCACAGACATAGCCTTGGAAGACAAGGTATCTATCTTGGAACACAAGGCCAGAGAACAGTTCCCGGGAGCTCGGAGGTGGTATTGACACTCAGCCCAGCCCATCTCAGTTCAGACCAGCTGCTACCCAAGCAGCTGTGGCCACACAGCTGCAAAGACCTATCATATGGGACCCTGCAGAATGACTGGCAGAGAGGACTCTGAGAAACTCAGTAAGGGCTTCAGGGGACAGGAAGGAGTCCACTGTTTTTAAGTATTTTAAGAGTTTTCATTAACAAAACGATTTTTGAAAATCCCCTCAACCCCACTTCACTATCAGATTCCTATACATTCCTTGCCTGAGTTTAGCTAATGGGAAGCAATACGAGCCTCCCAAAGCATTGGGAAATGTTCTTAAAATAACGCTCAATCCAGAGCTATGGCACTAAAGTGGTCCTCTCACTAATGTCTGAATAATGGCCGCAGTTTCAGGTTTATTAAAAGGATGCTAAGTGAGCATAATGAAGTTGGCGTGAGAGGCCACCGAGGGCTCTTAAAGGGATCTAAAAATATGAAACACTCATGGCTATTCTGCTCGGCCTAAAGGAACAGCTGACTGTGGTTATACTGTCATACATTTTATAGGGCCAGGTCATCAGCTAAAGTACCTGCAAGGTTTAAGTCTTTTGGCTTACTTATTTTTAAGATTCAGTGAAGGTTTGGAGGGCATTACATATGTATATGCAGGTGTATCAGAGACCAGAAAAAAAACCTCAGACATCCTATTCTACCACTGTCTGCTTTCTTCTCTTGGAACAGACTCTCTCACTAAGCCTACGGCTAATCTGGTGGCCAGAAAGTCTGAGCGTCCCTATTGCTCTGCCCTCCAACTATGCTGAAATTATAGGCACAGTGATACACAGTTTTTTAGTGTGGGTTCTGGTATCTGAACTCAGGTCGTCATGCATAAGCAGCAAACGCCCATTTCTCTGACCCCTTAACTCCTTTTAAACCATTAAAAATAAGTGATTAAAAACTACCTTCAGCCAGGCTCAGTGGCATGCATCTATAGTCTCAGCTGCTTGGGAGAATCTGGAGACTCATATGAGTCCTTGAGCTCCAGGTAAGTCTGGACATTACAGCGAAAGGCAGACTGCGAGGCAGGGCTGAGTCGCCAGTTTTCATTGTTCAATCTTGTTTAATGCCTGTATTTCTGGCAGAATTAAGTGACAACCATCAGCCAGTCTTAGCCTTTCCAATCCCCCATTCAATAATGCACAGCAAATTAAATGTCCAGAAGCACAGCAGAGAAATGGTGCTGCCTTGAATTCCCTGGTGGCCCCATGACCTCGACATCGACTAGTGTGGCACCACAGCTTTCAAGGACTCTAACGTGTCACAGCGGAACACGATCACATGTACAATATCACACTAGTCCAGACCAAAGGCAGGGACACCAGGGCACTTTCTCACTAGCCACTTTCAAAAGGCAACCTGGCTCCTTACAACGTATGTGTGGCATAGCAAACCTTCTACAGCAGATTCATATTCTACTCTAGAGCCAATCCAAAAATCAATAATAAGAATGCCCACAATAATAAGAGAACCTTTACACACGTATGCAGACAGGCACCATGTGTGTAAATGCATCCACTCCTGTAATCCATGGAAAACGCAGAATACATATATAATATATGCAGGATTCACATTATGTTTGGTGCTGGGGACTGTACATGACAGTCATGCTCAGCACTCTGTTCACTACTTACCTGTACTTTTGTTGTTGTTGGAACGAAATACCTGACAGAAACAGGTCAGGGGCTGGGGAGCTGGCTCAGGGGGTAAAGTGCTGCCTTATAAACATGCCCAGCAGAGTTCAGATTCCCAGCACTCACATAGAAAGGGACAGGCATGGCAGAAGTTTGTAATCCCAGCCCTAGGAACATGGGTCCTCATGCCAGGACGGCTAGCTAGACTAGGAAGAATTATGGAATTAGTGGCGCCTAGGTTTAGCAGGAGACCCTGCCTCAGGAAATAACAAAGAGAGCAGTTGTGGAAGGTATCAGACATCAGCTCAGTGTCTGTGTACACTCAAGCGCGTGCACACACACACACACACACACATACCCCACATACATGAACAAAACCAAAAATCAGCAGCAATTTAAGGCAAGAAGGACTCCTGGTGCATTGTGCATGGCAGGGGAGGAAGGGTGTGGTTCGAGGCTAGGACTCCTTGTTCCATGGAGGGGATGTGGTAGCCAGAGACTGGGTCAGAAGCAAGATGGTTCTATAAACCCACCCCTGGTGACCCACTTCCTCCAACTAGGCCCATCTCCGGGGGTTCCACCTCCCCAAACCAAACCACCAACTGGGGCAGCATATTCCAACATATAACCTGGTGGGGATATCTCACATCCATCCAGGACAACCAGTAAGGACCTCAGCTAAGGTTTGTCCTGTCCTCTGTGGTCCTACAGAAGAGTGGATTTTACCTCAGTCAACTCTTCTGCTGTTAAGTGGTTCTGCCGCTGCCTAAAGGCCAGCTCGCACACAGCCCCACACACTTGGCTTTACTTAGTAAGAAACCTCCCTGTCCTGACCACTCTATTTCTATTTTATATGAAGCTAAACTAAACGGTCCTTGCTGATAGTTTGCATTTCCTGGTTTTGCTAATGGCATGTAAAGGGAAAAATACCTTATGGGTGAAGGCAGCCCCTGGAGCAGGAGTTGGTAATCACATAAAATATGACAGGGTCTCAAAAGTGGAGAATCTAACCTTTCCTTTAAACCCTAGTCAACAGTGAATTCCTCCACCTTTCTCTAACTCCTGGGGCCCCGGGGGGGGGGGGTTGCCGGGGAGTGGGGTGGGCAGGCAGACTGTACCCTGCTGTGGAGAAGGGCTAATTCAGCACAGCACCATCACTGGGACACCTAGAATTCCCTCCAGGGCCTGAAGAGATGCAGATGGACCAGTAATCATTACACAGGCTCAGATGCATGAAGACTCTGACATCTGCCATGACTGAGGACATGTAATTTAGTGGAAGTTTGTGTAACCGTCTTCCACAGGCTGAGCAGTTAGGGGAGCTGTGTGCCCAATCACTTCTATATCACCTGTGGTCCCTGTTTTCACAAGAGGATCGTCTTGGGGGGCCACTTTGCCTTTTGCCTGGCAGAGACCATCTCTGTTACCAACAAGGGTCTGTTGTGCAATACAGTCGAGGATACAGACAAAATGAAGAGATTTCGCGTCATATGAGGCAGAGCAACTTACTCCAGTCAATCACCACTGGTGCCTAACAGAGGTTGTGAGGTGACCCTTCACCTCCCAGACTCAACAGCACCATGAAGCAGCAAAGCCTGGGAGTACCTTAAGAGCAGTCACATTTTATAGTGTCACTTCATTCCTGAGACCTGAATCCTGAGTGAAGCCCAGAGGACAGGCGCAGGACACATGCCAGCTGATTGTGTCCTGACCCTCCCACCTGCGCTGTAGCTGACTCTCCATGAGAGTCATTTGCATTCTGCTGTCAAAGGTGAAGCATAGCCAAGTCTTCCCCCCCCCCCTCAGCCCCTTGTGGGCAGCAGCTGCTTTCTCCCATTCGGTTCTGCAGGAGTTGCAGCAGAAGTCACCAGCCTACGTGTTACTTAATAACCAGGTTCCACAGAAGGACTTTTATCTCCCTATGCTGCAGACCACAGCCTAGGCCACAGCTCTGTAACTTCAGCAGGCTGTTTTTGGATTGTAACTTCTTCTCACAACCATGGTGCATCTTCTGACTCCTTCTCTCCTAACCTTCCCCGGCAGTCTTTGCGGTTTAGTTCATACACGTGGTAGTGCATCGGGCACACAATTTTGAGGGATCATCCTGACACTGGCTCCAAGGGACACAGCAGCCAAACCTGGCAGAAGCTGGATGGTATCTATGCAGTTGGAAACACGCAGCTCTGTGTTTATGGGTAGAAGGTAGCCTTCCCCACCCGCTAAATGAATGGCATCCACTTGTATACATTTGATACACTAAATTCTCCAAGTTGTTTGAGAAAGGGGACAAATCAACTTTTAGTTTTACCACCTATAAATACTTATCATCACAATGTAAATGTAAACACTCTCAGAGGTATTACAGGATAGAGTTTCTTTCTTTTCTCTCATTTGTTTTTGAGGCAGGGTCTTAGTATGCAGCCCAGGAACTCACAATCCTCCTGCCTTAGCTGTCTGAGTGCTGGAATCCCAGACGTGTGTTACCAAACTTAGCTAGATATTCTTTATCGGTACCAGCACTGATGTCTACTGTATTGACAGTGCATCTAATCAATAGTACTTATATATGATGCACTTTACCATTATTCTTTGACTTGTAACTTTTTCACTTTATTCTGTTGTATACATTTTGCATAATTCAAAAACTGTTTCAGGCTGGCAAGGTGGCTCAGTGGGTAGAGGAACCACCACCAAGCCTCACCACTTGATTTCAATCCCCGTAACTCCCATGGTGGAAGGAGAGAGGCCTCTCCATCCTCCACATACACATATATATATGATAAATTCTAAATAAAAATCTAAGTGTAATAAAGTTGATTTAAAAATATGTTCAACTGGTTTGCCCTGTCCCCTTAAAAATACTTCTAGCTCCAAATTAACAAAAATCTTTCTGTGTATCAGAGAGACCCTTAGTTCTACTGGCTCAAGACTCCTCTTATCAAAAGGATCAATAATCTGTAGGATAGCAGAGTCTCCTGGAAGTCTTCACTGCAAGCAGAGTCACCCACCCCCTAACAACTGTCTCGGGCATACGCACAGTGACCACCTGTGAAGTTTCCTTGGAAACGTTGCGGGAGATGCCTGTCTGATGTTGCCTGGCATTCCACTGACCAGCCAAGTCTTCTTCAGTAGAGCTCTACCATGCACAGCTCTTCTCGGGCCATCTTCCTGCAGCTGTCCACCCAAGCATACCACATGCAGCTGCCTAACCTTCGCATAGCTGGCAGCTTCTGCAAGGGTCTGACTGACTAAAACTGTGGGTCTGTAGGATTACTGCCACACATATGGAACAGACACAATGAAAGAGCTTTAGAATCAAGGCAATCACTTAATTTTAACTACTGCACAGCTGCCACATACACATGTGGGGTTTTTTGTTGTTGTTGTTTTGTTTTGTTTTTTAAGAATTCTGATGTTTATATTTTCAAAAATACTTTAGTTTGGGAGAATATAAAGTTCTGGGGCAGCAATTAAAACTTGTAATTACACAGCATGAGATTACACACACACACCGCTTTCCATATGATCTTCATGTTTCCCATAACTAATACAAGATGTAGTGTTCACTGTGAAACAAGCAAAGTATGCTCCAACCTAAGAATTAAAGCCTCTATTTTTTTTGAACTATCATATTGACAGTACTGAATTTCAAAAGAAAGGTGAATCACTAAAATGAAGTAAGTGTTCCCTGGTAAAATTTGGTCATGACAGAATCAAAGTCCTGCGGGGGAGGGGGACCAGATACGCTAGCCAACAACAGTAGTCCCCAGCACTTAGTTAGACCAGGCCAGACTACATGATAAGACTGTATCAATCAATCGATAATCAATCAATCAATCAATAAATGCACTTACTTTTTCCAACTACCTAGTGTGGAGAAGCGGAACAGTATCAGTCTTTAAGATATTACATAATGTCAATCTGCCAAGTCCTGCTTGCCCATGTGTAAGGGACAACATGACATGGTTCCTGCCCCTGGAACAGAGCCAGTAGGGTTTGGGCCTCCGTAAGTGCTGATGGTTGCTGTGGACATAAGGCCTGTTTGTACAATAGTGTACATATTTTCATGTTCCTCCTTCAAGGAAAATCCTCTCTGTCAAGGTTAATGACTCCATGATAATCAGAGACAGCATGTGTCCAGGAGGCAAGGGAGTATCTAATGTCTCAGCAAAATGGTAGAACACTATGACCTTCAGGACAGCCCTTAAGGCTGTGGGAAAGATCTCTGAAAACATGAGTTCGAAAATATATAATAGCTCAACTATGCAAAATATAAGGAGGCAATATGAATTGTATGAGGAGCTTCACAGATCTAAAGAACAGAGGCAGCTGAACTATGAGCCAGCTAGTCAGAAAGATGCTAAGGAAGGAGATAAGAGATTTAGGGATTGGTGATCATAAGGCATGATCCCACCCATGTTTACAATGGCAAGTGGATTCCTGAGTTCAAGGTCAGCCTGGGGCAGACAAATTTAGGTCCATTCCTGGTCAGAATGGTAATAATTTCAGGATGTGGTCCCACCCAGATGTCTTATTGGCTGTGCTCGAGCTTGAAGTCTCTTTCTAGGAATCAAGGGGATGAGATCATGGGATGCTGATTTATGGGATAATTAAAAGGGAGCCTGGGGTAAAGAATGAATTGATATGTAAATAAAAGACTGGGGTTTTGATCCAGAGAGTTTTTAGAATAACAAGGGAAAGCTGCCTCCAGAGAGCAGAACACAGAGAGTGGGGGCAGGGGAGGAGCGAGCAAGAACAAGGGAGCAATCTGGAAAGCTGTCTGCAGCAGAACATAAGCCCTCAGGTTGTAGCCCACAATTTGACTTCAAGTTGTTTGTTTTGAGGCTCCCAGACTCCCCTCCTCTTAGAATCCCTTTCCAAGCTGAGGCTGGTCCTGGGCATCAATCCCACTTATGTAAATTTTAGTGACTATGTAAGTCATTTATCTATTGTGTCATTGGTATAAAGTTGGTGTGCTGGCTTGAATGCTTGGCTCATGGGAAGTTGCACTGTTAGGAGGGGTGGCCTTGTTAGAGTAGGGGTGGCCTTGTTAGAAGAAGTGCATCACTGTGCAGGTGGGCTTTGAGGTTTCCTAGTGCTCAAGTTCTGCCCAGTGTGGAAGAAAGTCTCCTCCTGACTGCCTGCAGAAGACAATCTCCTGGCTGCCTTCTGTTCTGAACCTCTGAAACTGCAAGCCAGCCCCAATTAAATGTTTCCCTTTATAAGAGTTGCATTAGTTATGGTTTCTCTTCACAGCAATGAAACTCTAGCTAAGGAAGTTGGGTACCCCTAATATGAAATTCCAAAATTCAAAACACTCCAAAATCTGAACTTCCAGGGTGTCAACAAGATACCAGAAACAGAAAATTCCAAACCTGATGTTGAGTGATGGGTCTCAGTCAAAAGCCAAGTACTGCCTAAAATAATCTTCAGGTTGTTCAGGTGCATAAGATGAACATAAAACATGCTTAGGCTTGGAACCTTCCCCAAGATCTCACATATGTGTATGAGTATTCTAAATCCAGAAAACAAATCCAAAATCCAAAACGCTTCTGGTCCCATGTAGTTTAGAGAAGATAACACTCATCCTGGACCTTCATGTAAATAAATAAATAAATAAATCAGTTTCCTTCTTTTTCTTTGAGTCAGAGTCTTGCTGGGAAGCTCTGGATGACCTGGAACTAACTCACTATGAAGACAAGACTGGCCAGGAACTCATAGAAATTCACCTGCCTCAGCCTCTTGAGAGTTAGGATTAAAGGCATGCACCACCACCAGCAGCTAACAACAGGTTTCTTCCAATCATTTACCTTTTCTACTTGAACTTAGGTAGATTCACTATGGTCATAGCCCTTACCCTATAGTTCCAATATCCACTCCTAAGTAAAGAGGACATCATGGAACATCACCAGCCTGCCAAGGACACTGACCCAACCAGACTCTCTGCCCATGGAGTCTGCCTCACTTAGTATTTATCCAACTTGCCTATTGCTGTGGAAAATAACTTTGAGATAGGTTGAAACAGCACATGCTTGAATCGTTACAGCAACAGGAAACTCATTATTTCCAAAAGCAGCTGGCTACGGTCTTAGACAACATGAACTCAAGAGAAAGTGTTTCTATCTGTTGAAAGAAACCTCAACTCCCAAGAGTGTCCACACTCTCTCTGCTCCTTAATAGAAACATGAGAGGGGACTTTAAATCCACAGATGCCTTCCAGAGTTCTGAAAAGTGGTAACAGTCTGTATAAAAATGACTGTTTTTTTTTTCCCTTCAGACTAAGTAGCTTCTCAGTAACTGCAGGACACAAGCTCCATTTTCTGCTTTAATACATTAAAAAAAAAAAGCAGAATATGGAAACAAAGTAGGTTAGTAACATTTCAGTGTTTTAAGTTTTATACATTAATGTAGTTAAGTTAGCCCATCTGAATTCTACATCTCAAAACATCAAACTATACTGAAGACCTTGGCTGTGAAGCACTTCAGAAGCCGAGGCAAGCACCCAGGCAAGCCAGCCTCCCAATCTGCAGGTGTGCCACCCAGCTCACCCAGGCTGGCTCACGTGAAGTGTTATTCTACCACATCGAGGTCTCAACAACTAAACGTTATAGTCTGATGTACTGCATTGATACTGTACCCAGGGCTCTCTAACTCACAGTTCATGAAACCAGAAAAGAAACTAGTCCCCAGATCCTAACCTTCGCCACATCAGGGACCCTAAAGGAGATCTTCCTAAGTGAAATAGAACAGGCAAAGAAGTATTATAAAGTCTCACTTATATATGTAGAATTCTGTAAAAGATTATAGGAAATAAGGCAATGTTAGGGGAGAGGTGGATTGACACAGCTGTACAGGCCAAGTCTATAGTATTTTTTACCAAGGAAATCATTTTTTTTCTTGCTGCCCTTGTCACAAAAAGTAACTATGGAAGCCAATATATGTTAATTTGCTTTACTACAGTAACCTCCTCACTATGAATACATAGACCAAAATACCACTATGTAAATCTCAAATATATAAAAACACTAAAGTTTTGATAAAGAAAAGCAGAGAAGAAAACAGGAGGAGGAGGAACAATCTATAGGTGATTTACAAAGACAGGCAAAGCTTCCAGCATGAGGAGAAAACAAAAAAAAAAAAACCAAACCTCAAACATAGACAGTTATCATTTTATTCATTTTATAATCAGTGCTAAATACTCCAAAAATATGAAAATTATTTACAACAGTTTTTAAAATGAAGATTCTTCTAAAAAGTAGTAATAAAGCAATATAAACAGAAAAACTTGAAATTGGTGACAGAACATTGTGCTGTTAATAACCTATAGTGTCAAAGGTCAGGACTCTAGACACTCAGCATGAAGGAGTCCATCAGCAACACTTGCACACACTCGCAGGTAATCAAGTACAAGGTGAAAAACCAGCTGCAAGATTCTCATCTGTGCCAGGAGTAAGGACAGCCCATGGGCTGGGGGACTAGTCTACGTGCACAGACTCCTCTACTCACTGAGCTTATGACATGGTGTATCCACAACGATGAGGTCTTTGATTCAGTTAACCCGAAACAGTTGCTGATACAATGTATCAATATACAAGAGCATCTGTTTGGCCCTAGAGTGAATGAAAAGGTGTTCTTGTCTCCACAGAGTTCCTCATAGGGATGCCCACCCTGAAGCATGAGTATCTGGAATCGTCATAATCTGTCACACACCTCAAAATAACCAAGTATATAAAACAAATTTAGATTTGCCAGAGGAACCACGTATAGACTCACTTGCCTATCTATAACTTTATTCTTTTATTTTATTTACTGATTTTTTTTTACATTACATACATTGTGTTTTGCCTGTATGTATATCTGTGTACTACACGTATACCTGGTGCCCGCAGAGTCCAGAAGGCGGCACTGGATTGCCTGAAACTGGAGCTACAGATGGTTTTGAGCTGCTGTAGGGGAGCTAGGAATCGAACCCAGGGCCTCTGAAAGAGTCTCTTGCTCATAACTGCTGAGCATCTCTCCAGCCCCAGTCTGTCTATAAGTTCAAAGGCACAGACCTGTCATTTTATTCTTCCTGGAGAGGTTCCACACCCCACCCAGTCTCCTTCATTTCCCCAGAGCAAGCCAGTTTGTACTTCCGACAAATACTGAGTTTACTCCCAACTGATAACAGAGGTCCTTCATATCTAAAAATATTTTCCTGAAAAATAAGAAAAGAAAAGAAGAGAAGAGAAAAAGCATTGCTCTGCCTTGCTGCTGTAGCACCAAAGATAAACATCATGTGCTTGCACACACTCCAGTGTGCAGGGCAGACGAGAAGTACACGGCTTCCACTCGGAAATGTAAACAACACATGAAGGCAGGACACTGGAAGATCGGCTGTTGTTTATGAGGGAACCTAACAGCTTGACTGCAGGAGCCTGACCACAGATGTGGCAAAACCCACCGCATCCTCCCCAGCTGGGTGTTGCTGTGTGTAAGAACACCCACGTGCGAGAGCAGAACCACCATCAGAACAAGTACTAAGTACTACTAGAGTGTGCTCACCGTTTTCAAAGTTGGAATCCCACAGAAGGAATGAAGATGTCCTGCCAACTGTTTATCCAAGAAGAGGCTTTACTCTAAGGAGACATTTCTTTAAACCTGCATTCATCTTGACCTTATTCCTATTACAGCAGCAGTAGCGGAGTAACAAAGAGAATGGGGTTGTGCCAGCCAGGGCTCTAAGGGTTCTGTAGGTCTTAGTGCCTCTAAACTCCCAGCCACAGACAGACAGGTTACCCGGCTTGCCCAAGGTCACACAGGAACACCTGGCAGGACCTGAGCAGGTCTGTAAGTTCTTAAAGTGTTGGATAATTGGCTGGACTGTTTCCCACCAGGAAAAGCGGCATCGGTCCCACTGAGCTCATTCCTAATGGGAATAACTGACTCATTCACCCCTCCCCCTCCCTCCCTCCCTCCCAACCCCTAGGGGCTATCACAAAACTGGAGTGTCTCCTTCCAAGAGAGTTTTCCTACAAAGGATACAAATAACAAAGAAACCTAAGGGCCACTGCCGTTAGGACACTTGCGTAACCTTGCCTCATTCTGTGCTCTGACAACACTACAAAACACCCACTTCACAGAGGAGAAAACTGAGCTTGGAAAGACTAGCAATCAGCAATTTGTCCACAGAAACGGCAGGGCTAGAATTTTAAACAGTCTAGCTCTAATATGAGACTTTTTTTTTTGTCAGTGTTGTTTTAGATGCAGGGTCACTTTGGCTGCTTTGACTTTTGAAATCAATAATTTGCATTTCCTCTAAACAAGGGGAAAAAACCAACAAAGGGTAGGTGAAATGCAATAAGAGAACAAGGGGGCTGTGGGGCACTGAGCAAATGCCCTACTTGCTCAGAGTAGGACTGAGACACTTGGTTCTCTGTGGTCCCCCCACAGAGCACCTCCAGTACTCCAAGGAAGGCAGAAGTTCCTGTTTACAAATCCCCGTTTTGTAAACAGGAACCCCAAAATGTCATGTAAGAAAGCATAAGGGTGGCTGGCTTGTGGGACGCTCTCTCCACAGAGCTGCGGTCATGACAGGAGCTAGGATGGTGGATAGTTCAGATGTGCTGTTTCCCTTCTGTCTGGACAGAGCTGGCAGTGCCCAGTCGGTCATGGTCATCCTGCCTCCTGAGCCCCTAGAATCTTTTTGTTTTTTTTAATTTATACAAGTACACTGTAACTGTCTTCAGACACAGCAGAAAAGGGCATCAGATCCCATTATGGATGGCTGTGAGCCACCATGTGACTGCTGGGATTTGAACTCAGAACCTCTGGAAGAGCAGTCGGTACTCTTAACCGCTGAGTCATCTCTCCAGTCCAAGCTCCTAGAATCTTATGTTTAAAAATCTTGGGTGCTTGTCCATAGGCCACAGCTCTTCTCGCCTATTCCTACAGGATGAAGCCCCAGTTCATCTTGTTTTCCCTTTCTCCTGTTCTCATTTCCAGCCTGGTGTATTCCCTTACATAAGCATCTTCACGGAACAGTCCTGAGAAACTGCCTTTGCTAAGAAGCACTAACTGCTCCCTTGGAGCCACGAGGCACAAAGATAAGTCACCAGCCTGAGCTTGCCGGTCACCTTGAATCTAGGAGGAACCGAGCCTACGGAAGTGGGTCATGGAGGGCAATCAGGATCTTCATCAGGTGCTGCAGCAGGAGCCACCTCTGAACCAGACTGCATTCCCTAAGGATGATAACGACACAGAAAATCCTGCAGAACCAGGGCTGAGACAATGGCCGGCCTGGCCAGACCCTGCCCAGAGCTGCACTGTCCGGAACCCCCTAACCCCATGCAACCATTCTTTATTTAACCTGAAGACAAGCTGTGGTCACCAGACCCCCTTATCGGAGCTTCCAGTGTGGCCATCCACATTCATGCCTCTGTTCTCCCTATGCTGGGGCAGACACCAATCCCAGGCTTTTGCCCTAAAACTCTGTTTAAGTTCTTATAAAGAGAGTTGTTCCTCTAACACATTGGTATTTTTAACCTGTGGGTTGTGACCCCCTTGGAGGAGGGGGGTGTCAAATGACCCTTTCACAGAGCTCACCTATGATTATTGGGAAACACAGATGTTTACATTATGATTAATAACAGTAGCAAAATTTGAGTTACAAAGTAGCAATGAAAATAATTTTATAGTTGGGGTCACTACAGCATGAGGAACCATGTTAAAGAGTCTCAGCCTTCAGAAGGTTGAGAACCACTGCTCTAGAAGTTCTTGTTCAAATTTCCGGATCTTTAATTTTTTTCAAAAATTTCACTACTTTCGATAAAAAAATCTACGCCTGCATACCATTTTTTGCTCTTTGTTTTGGAGAGCATAAATAGTCCCCACTTCCTACGTTCTGTTGTTCTCACCTGGCTTCCCTGGCGCCTTCCACCATTGCTACCGTCTGCAGCTATTGCCGTGGCCCTCAGTGATTCCAACTCTAAGTTCCTAACAAAGGGGAATCCCTGTTCTCAGTACAGTGCTGACCTGGGAAAGCTTGTGACTCTCAGTGTCATATTTCTCATGGTAATTCTGACATCTCAACTTCTTCTGGAAGTTGAGACAGGAAGACAGAGATATGAGGTCCGCTTGAGCTATGGGAAGACCCTGTCTCAAAGCTAGCAAGCAAACAAACAAACCTCGACAAACCACAAGTCTAATTTCTCAACAGTAAGGTTTGTGGAGAATGCATTTCTAATGACTAAAGATCTGCTCAAAGCATCTCAGAACTACAGTTGAGACTCTGTTCCTTGGCGTTGGCACTCTGAGCAACACATCAGAAACTGTCAGTGCCTGAGACAAAGGAAGTTGTCTAAAAGCCACAGCACACTATACAGGATGAAAGCAGCATAGAATATTCTTCATAAACATTATGAAAGCTGTATGAAGGGTCTCTTCCTCTTAACATATCTTGTCTAATACACAGCTCTTAATTCGGGGGCTCCCTCTGGGGGCTTTATCGAGTGTTTTCTCAGCTTCTTCTAGTAGAGGAATTTTAATCTAGAAACATTGCTGCTCTGGCAAAGTATCACATCCAAAGATCTGATCCACCTGGAATGTAGACACACCCTGGATTACAGTAGGATCCAGCTGGAATACAGACACACCCTTAGAACATACCTTTAGTACCTAACAATGGTGGTAAGATTAGTTTGCAGAAGGAAGCAGCCATGTATGAAAGTGGCATCTAATTGAGGGGCAGACAAAGTGATGAATCAGAGAAAGATTTCCCAGAATGAGTCAGAGGTAGGATACGCTCAATTCACATGAGAACAGCAGAGGAAGAGAGGCTACTTAAGAACAGGAGAAAGAGAAAAAGGTAGTGTAGTAGGTGGTGGTATTGTCTGTGTTCGGCAATTTTCCTGGGACAGTTTTACAGGGACAGGCTACAGAGAAAACAAGTTAGACATAGGTGAAAACAGAACTAGCCACAGAAGGAGAAGGAACCAGAAGATTAGAACATATTGCCAAAGTTAGTATGAAGCCAGACAGAGAAATTCAGTCGGAAGCCAAAAGAAGTCAGAATGAATTAGACAGCTTGGAAGATTACATTTTATGGAGGCTAGAAGCATCCAGGCCTAGGCCTAGGATAGTTAAAACTGAGAAGGAAGGACTCTGGGCTCAGCCCAAGCCATGTTTTCACACAGCCTGTGTGTGGCTCTCATCTCATTCCTTCATCTGAGGAAATAAAAGCAACATTTTGTATCTTCCTAAGGCTGATTTGGGATTCTACAAGTGCATGTTGGCCTCTTAGATAGCTACTTCTCGGGAAACAAGGGTCTATCAATAAGAACACTATCCATTTTAGTCCTGGCTAGATGACACATTATGTGTCTGACAAGAAGGAAGCAAAACAGAACCAGGTAGGTGATATCAAGGACATTTGTTTGGATACAAAGACACTGAGCCAGCAAATGTGAGAAGGAAACTAGTCTTGCCGCTAGAGAGTTATCAGCCACACTACCCACAGAACAATATGGTCCAGAGTAGGTATGCAATCTAGACCTGCTTCCACTGTAGAATGCTGTTCCAAACTTTCCATCTGTGATCTCATCTACAGAATAAAGGGATGGGGGAGTAGTCCCCAAGAACCATCTTGTTCTAATATTTTAAGACGTTTACAACAAATCCAGAACCTGGCAAGATACACATGTGCAGTCACTTCTTCATTCACGCACTGAGTCTGGAAGTCCTCGAAGGGATGTTTCAGGAAGAGGAATAAGCAAGACAGTCTATCAGGTGCAAGAAGAAGCTATGAGAACACCCAGATGGTAGCATCAGTAGGTGTTACTACTGATGTCATCCTTGTCTGGGTCCATGCTCAGGCAGCCGTGTGTGTGTGTGTGTGTGTGTGTGTGTGTGTGTGTGTGTGTGTGTGTGTTTCAATTGGTGTATCTAAAAGTTCTACAGAAAGCTTTCTAATATATACAACATGTCATCACAATGATCTTTTCTTTGTATAAGTAGCCTGATCAATTAAGTTCTTCAATGATACCTTGTTTTGAAGATTCAAAAATGGAAACATTTATTTTAAAGTAGCATTTGGTTATTCCAGCTAAAGGGAAAAGGATCCACCCAAAATATTCCTCTATTATGAGAATTTCTGGAATTCTTGCAGGAGAAAACAAAGTACACTCTTGTTTCTGTCTCTTAAAAACAGAAAGGGCACAAGAGATTTAGACCCATAATTTTAAAGATTCTGTTTTAAAATTAATGAAAAAGTATCTAAGTCACTCACATTGAAAAGTCCCCTGCTTCCCAAAACCCACTAAAAAGGTCTGTATTATGCCAACATTTGTATTTTTAAGTGAGAACAGAATAAAGTATAATTCTTTATTAGGATTGTCCAAGCTAAATATATACTATCATCTTTTACAGAGGACTTTTTATTTAATAGAGGAATTTTGTTTTTATTTCATTTTAAACTATAAAAAAGTGAAACTCAGCTGACTGGAGAGACGGTTCAGCTGGTTAGAGCTCTGACTGCTGCTCTCTCAGAGGACCCAGGTTTGATTGCCAGAACCCACGAGGCAGCTCACAGCTATCTGTAACCCCAGTCCCAGAGGATCACAGGCCCTATTCTGGCCTCTGCAGGTGCCAGGCCCGTTCATGGTACAGAGAGACATTCAGGCAGAACGCCCATACATATAAAATGAAAAGGTATTAATTAAATTAAAAATAAAACAGAACCAATTAGGATTCAACTTTTATGAAATGAAGTTTTCCAAGGGCTCTATTTAAAGCCCTTCTTAGATTCTTGGAAGTGGCAATGACAGTCACCAGATTGTAGCAACAAATCCTCACACTGAAGGCATGGACCTCCAAGGAATTTGGGTCTATAAGCATGAACTTGCCTTTCTCACTCTTTCCCCTTCCCTGTCTAGTCATGCCAGGCTTGGGGAAGGGGCTGTGGTGTCAGATGACTACCTCATTAACATCAGATGATGTAGCTAACACTGCAGGCACATAATGAATCAAACAGCCAAGGCTGACAGGACCACAGAGAGATGACAGCATCCGACCTCTGAAAGCAAACACACACACTCTAATTATGGACCCAAAGGGATGTCGTGTGAATTTTCTGAATGTTCTCATCCAAATCATGCAAAAGTCAGGTGCAGGGCTGAGTGATCAGACTGGCTCACCAGCTATAAACTCCTGCCATCTAATGCTCTTGCTCGAGTGCAACACACGCCAACTGTAACTGCTGCTAACATCCTTCTGGGGTCCAGGTACCATCTGACTGGAAAGTTATCAACTGCAGGCTGATGCCTGCACACTACTGTCCTCTCCAACTAACTGCCAAGGAAGAAAAAGAAAGGGGGGGGCAGAGGGAGGGAGGGAGGGAGGGAGGGAGGGAGGCTTTATGTTTCAAAGAACCCCCCAGTCTCCAGGAGAACCCAGAAAGAACTGAGCAGCTTCCCTTCACGGTCAGCCTCCAGGCCAAGATGCTTTCCTGGAAGCAGAGCTCACACCTCCAGCCCTGACACTGCACAGCACACACACACTTCCAGTTTTGTTGAGCTGGAGAAAATTCCTATGAACAGAGATCTCAGAGTCTACTAGTCAGCCTTGCATCCCTGTGACAAAATATATGAATCCCTTGCATTCATATAAAATATAGGAATTAATCAACTTCAAAGTAAGGATTATTGGCTCCTGGTTAGGACTGGAGTGTATAAGAAGGAGAAAGTGAACTTAGCACCAGCATTCGCAATCTGCCTCCCATTACAGATGTAATGTGCCTCGTGATACTGCAGCCTCAGTTTCCATACCATGATGGAAGTACCCCAAAACAATGAGTCAAAAGTAAAGCCTTCCTTAAGTTGTGGAAGTTTGGTCTTTTGCTATGTATTATAATGCTAAATACTGCCCCCAGTGCCTGGTTGCCCCCAGGTATGAGTAAATTTGCATGTAGACCCAGGCGATGCTATGCAATCTTGCCCTCCAAGTTATCCCTGACTGGTGAATAAAGATGCCTACAACCTATAGCAGGGCAGAGGAGAGGAAGGCAGGGTTTGGGTTCCTGGGCTGGGGGTCAGAGGAGAACAAAGAAGAGAAGAAAGAGGAGGTGGAACATGGAGAAGATGCCTTGGGGCAGGGGAGCCATGAAAACATGGCCCTGAGGCTGGCCAACTGGAGGTAAGAGTGACCCAGACAGAGCATGGCCAGTTATAACTGGGGATTGTTGATGGGCAAGTAGATTCAAATAAATTACAGGGTAGATATCTATCTGCCCAGCTCTAAATATAAAAGTTGTATGAAATTTATCTGAGAAGTGAATGATTAAAGGCGGGGTAGAAACCCCCATTTGCAATTAAAGAATTCCCACGGCATTAAGTTGGTTTGGTTGGGTATTTTGTCAAAGTGATAAGAATTACTGCATCTGGGAACCAGAGACAAGGAATGCTTGATACATGACCCGAGAAAGGCAGGCCAGTGGAGTGCTGCCAGGACCCTGGCCCCTCAGCACACGAGGACGCCTGTGAGCTGTGAGTGACAGTGCCTACCCGCCCCGCCCCCCCCAAGGTAGTACTAGCATGCTGTGCCCGAGGCAATGCTGAAGTCAGCGCCCACCTCATCCCACACCCAGGGCCTCTCTGTGGCACCACAGAGCTCACCCTTAGAGTTTGCTGCTACTGAACCTTCCAAGCAAACAACCAACCCCACGCAGGCTTATTACAAACAATACTCTGTATCATTACAAATGACACCAAACTCTGAAAGGAAAAGCATTCAGCAGCTTCCAGACAGGATTCAAGTCATAAAAGACCAGGCCTACAGAAACAAGTGCAAACAGAAACCATTTAAACAGCAGTATGGTCTTAAAAATGGAAATGACTAAAACTGTAAAAGTAGATGTCTTAGTCAGGGTTTCTATTCCTGCACAAACATCATGACCAAGAAGCAAGTTGGGGAGGAAAGGGTTTATTCAGCCTACACTTCAACACTGTTGTTCATCACCAAAGCAAGTCAGGAAGCAGGAGCTGATGCAGAGGCCATGGAGGGATGTTTCTTACTGACTTGCTTCCCCTGGCTTGCTCAGCCTGCTCTCTTATAGAACCCAAGACTACCAGCCCAGGGATGATACCACCCACAAGGGGCCCTCCCCCCTTGATCCCTAATTGAGAAAATGCCCACAGCTGGACCTCATGGAGGCATTTCCCCAACGGAAGCTCCTTGCTCGGTGATAACTCCAGCCTGTGTCAAGTTGACACACAAAACCAGTCAGTACAGTAGAAGGGGAGATGGCTCAGCGGTCGAGCGCACCGGCTACTCAACTTCCCACCACCTACACAGTAGCTCACAATGGTCTGTAACCCCAAGTCCAGAGAACCTGATATTCTCTTCTGGCTTTTGAGGGCACCAGGCATTCACGCAGTACACATACATTATATATCCACAGACAAACGTATTTATAACACACACACACACACACACACACACACACACACACTTAAGTAGAAGAAGCAGATTTGTGTTGGAAGAAAGGTTCAGCAGTCCCCGGACCCTTCATGCTTCTTGCTTTTATATTTGCTCATTACCGTGCTTCCACTCCACCTTCCTTAGCTTCCCCACCACATAAGCTCCAGCCCAAGTCGCAAGGAAATTCAAGATCCCACTCGAATACCACAAACTCTCCTCCAGACAGTGGATGCCCTGGAGCATCAGCGCACCCTGGTATGTGAGTGGCTAGGAATGCCCTGCCCAGGATGACTCAAAGAATGGCCACACCCACTCAGGTGGTGCACGGCTACCCAGCTCCGCATGCCACAGTGGGTTGTCTTGGGATGCACACCAAGGCTTTGTCTCATTCTTACTAAATCTGAAACTGGGATTCAGAATGGCTGATTATAATCTAGATGGACCCAGATCTGGGGACAGGAAAACTAGGTAGTATGTGGGTTCTAGTCCATAAACATACCAGGAAAAGTGAAACACTTAGAGAAAAGGTCCAGAAAAACTGATGCTCTGGCTGGAGAGGTGGCTCTGTGACTAGGCGTGCTAGCTGTCAAAGTAGGAGAGCCTGAGCCCAAATCTCCCATGCCCACATAAAACTACGCTGTCCACAAGCTCCTGCTGTCCCAGGCAGTCTAGTAGACAGCAACAGAGGAAGACTCCCAACCTCTGGTCTCTGCACATGCACACAAGCCAATATGTACACACACATATACACATACATACACACAGGCACACATGCCCACATGTACACACATACACATAGGCACATGCCCACATAGGCACACACATACACATAGGTACATACCCACATGTATACACACACACATACACACAGGCATACGTGACCACATGTATACACATACATACAGGCCCACATGTGTACATACACAGGCACACATGCCCACATGTACACACATACACACAGGTATACATGGCCACGTGCTTACACACATACACATATCTGCAAACACATATACACGTGAACACACACTCATGCATACAAAAACATGCACGAACACACACGCACAGGCACACACTCATACACCCCACAGTTAGAGACTGTAGGACTCCAAGAGAAAGTGAAGCTGCTTTGGGGTGCTGATCTGGGGCCTGAGGAAGCTGGTCAGGCTCACCGACTGTACCTCCTCCCATCTGCCTTCCGCTACTCTGATTAGTAACTGTCACAGTTACAAGCCACCAAGTTCACAGAGTGAGGCACTTCTGTGACCCCACCTATTACCTACCCTACGATCCTGTGTCTTTCTCCCCAGTCAAAATGTAGATCCCGCCGGGCGGTGGTGGCGCACGCCTTTAATCCCAGCACTTGGGAGGCAGAGGCAGGCGGATTTCTGAGTTCGAGGCCAGCCTGGTCTACAAAGTGAGTTCCAGGACAGCCAGGCTACACAGAGAAACCCTGTCTCGAAAAACCAAAAAAAAAAAAAATGTAGATCCCTCCTTACAAAGTAAAGACTTTACCACTCTTCTTAAGGCCTTGATTAGCATCTAATATTTAAAAAATGGATAATGAATTTGTGTGGAATAAATAAAAAGAATTCATCTTAAAGTTTTGGTTAAGGATATTTGTTTCAACTCACTGATCATGGGGAAGGTAGAGCTGGTGGCTACATAGAGCCCTTTACCTCTTCCTGCTAACACCTTTGGTACGGGAAGGTGCTCTGCACACTACCAAACGTAAGCACCAGCTCAACCATAAACCCCCTGATCTACAATGGTGTCCTTGGCTGCAAGAAATGCTAGTGCAATGGCTGCACAAAGCTTGTAGGATATCTGGTTTGACTTAAAGCTCACGCCATGAGATAGAATCCATACCTGACACTACTTGGGTCCACAATCTGAGACTAGATAATGAAGACCAAACACTTCTACTAGAAGAATGTAGCAATAAACTGACTCCTAAAGACATTCTGCTACCCTCCTATATCAGGGCCTTGCTCAGCCGCCATCGGAGAAGCTTCCTCCTGCAGCAGAGCAGAACAAATATGGAGATGCAGAGCCAGACATCATGCAGAGGATGAGATCCCCTGGAACACTCAGCCTGAAATGGGATGTCTCCATCAAATCGCTGCCCCTAAGGAACCCTGCAGAAAAGGAAGTGGAAAGAGTAAAAGAGCCAGAGCTGACAGAAGACACTAAGGAAATAAGGCCTTCTAAATACAAATGGGCCAATGCACAGATGAACTCGCACAGGGCCTGCACGGGTCTGCAAGAGATCGGGTCCTAGAGCTGAGAGGTGCAATCTCAAGTCCCCATCCTTAACCCAGAAGCTGTCTCCAACTGGTAGCCAGTTGCAAATGAAAATTTGTTTTCTCAAAGGGAGTCTCACTATGGAAGCAAACGACTCTTAAGGATAGGCTGCATGCCCAGCAGCAGACAGACAACTTTATTTTTTATCTTATTTGTTTTATTTTACGTTTTATATATATATATATATATATATATATATATATATATACATATATATATATATTCTCATTCTCTCTCTCTCTCTCTCTCTCTCTCTCTCTCTCTCTCTCTCTCTCTCTCTCTCTCTTTCTCCCTCCCTCCCTCCCTCCCTCTCTCTCTCTCCCCTACAGGTCCTTTGTGTATAATCTATGGCTTCCAGTTTTGCATTTTCTGGGACTTCTGAGTATGCCTATGAGTGGGTCTCTGCATCTATCTCTTCTTTGTGCCTTCTCTTGGGCTCTTTTGCTTCTGTTTTTGTCTTAGGCCTTGTGTTAGTTTTTGTTTTATTTTATTAGATTTTATTACAATCCCTTAGAAACCTATTTGTTTTCCATGCAATGAGAGACAAGAAGGGGCTGGATACAGGTATGAGGGGAGGTGAGAAGGAACTGGAGAAGCAGAGAGATGGGAAACCTTGATTAGGATATATTATGTGAGAAAAAAGTCTACTGTCAATAAAAGGGGGCAAAAAAGAATATCTCTTATGTGTGAATCAGAAAGGTCTCCCTCTCATGGATAATATTTTGAACACTTGGTTTCTAGCTGGTAACTATTTTAGGTTTCCCAGGCTTTAGGAGGTGGGGCTGACAAAAGAAGGAGGGTCACTGAGGTGCACCACTCCAGGCCACTTCCTGTTGCTCTCCCCCATTCCTGTTCGCTTGAGGCGAACAACTGTTCTCTGCTATGGCCCTGCACTGCCATGATGTCTGGGGCCAAGCAAATATGGAGAGAACCCTCTGAAGTGGTGAGCCACTGCGGCAACCCCCACGCTGATGCTTTCAACAGACATTGATCTCAGGCACACCAAAGCCACACTATTATATTCTGAAAAGGTAACAAAAATTTCCCCTGTCTCCAATATAATCAGTAGGAATCCTTGGGTTAGTTTTACAAGGCTAGGCTCCCTGCCCAATACTACAGATGGACTTAACCAACCACACTCTCTTGACAGTCCCCTTTTAATCACCTACCCACAAGGCAGGTGGCTTGGGTTGAAATAGAGGGAAAATAGAATTATGATGCACTGAGATATATACAAGTTTGGAGAAGCCAAGATTATTTTCCTCCCACAACAATGAAGTTAGAAGGGGTCTTGATAGACTTAATAGATGAAGGGTCACTAACCAATGGGGGACGGGTTAGAGCCCAGTCAGTAAAATAGCTGCCGTGCATGCTTTAAGACCTGAGTTCCCAGAAGCCATGAAGAAGACAACCTAAGCTATGGAGAAGGACAAAAGCTTATGTCACTTCAGTAGAAGCTAGCGCCATCTGAGAAGATGGACCTCACGTGAGACTATGCCTCCATCAGCTGCCTATAGGCAGGTGTTCTCTTGCTTAATCACTGAGGTAGAGGGGACCAGCCCACTGTTGGTTGGTACCATCCCTGGACAAGTGGTCCTGGGGTAAGAAAGCTAACTGGGTGAACCATGAGGAGGGAGCCAGGAAACAGCACTTCTCCATGGCCTCTGCTTCAGTTCCTGCCTCCAGGTTCCTGTTCTGACTTCCCTCAGTGACGGGCTGTAAACTATAAGCTAAAATAAACCCTTTCCTCTCAAAGTTGCTATTGGTTATATGGTTCAGTCACAGAAACAGAAAGTGATCTAAGACACAAGGATGGTTGCCCAAGCTTGTAACCCTAGTCTGGGGCCCGACAGGAAGAATAGGAGGGGAGGGGGCGGAGCTGAGATTCTAGTTCTGCTATCAGAAACAGTCGGTTTTTCAAAATACCCTCTTAAAGGCATCGAAGAACCAGAGTAACAGGAGAGATGGCCTGCCAAAGCCAGTCAGTGACTGTCCCTGACATTTAGTGTTCATGGAAACTCAAGGCAGAGCATAGCACCCAACCAAGACATAGAGTTCATTTATCAAGAAATCCCATTGACTTCTCCTCCAGAGGATCCATGTTCAAATCCCAGCACTCACATGGCAACTCTTAACTGTCTGTAACTCCAGGACCTGACACCCTCACCCACATATACATGCAGGTAAAACACTAATTAAAAAACAAACAAACAAACAAACAAAGAAAAAGAAAAAAGAAAGACAGACAGATTGACGCTCTCCATGTCAGCTGAATGAAGCCAACTCCTCCCGCAAGGGGCTGCAGGCCAAATTCACATTACCAAGAGGCCCAAATAATGTGGGTGTGTTCAAAGTAGAGACACCTAGAGACACGTGACAAAAATAACACCCTTCTGTGAGTCACACTTCCACCCTAAGATTCAAGAAATCCTCTCTCAGTAACAGTCCAAGAGAAATGGGCAGATCTCAGCCAAGAAGAATCAGGTAGGCGTGGCAGTAAGGAGCCTGGGAAGAACCAGCAGAAACAACACGCTGTGGAAAACACCCAGGAAGATTGGAGACAATGGGACTGTCACCATCTGACATGCTTATGCAATATAACTTAAAGCACATCTTGTGAGGATGGGACATTTTAGAGATATGCCTGAAGGCCTCCAGAGATTCAAACTCCATGGAACAAGTCATGAGGACACTGGGCTGTTACTGCCACACAGTAACGTTATTTAGAAACAACTTCAGTCTTCACACACTTTACTTGGCGGGCCTTTTGCTTCCACCAGCGTATGAGGAAGTTGCTTCTCTGAAGTCTCTCTGTGGGGGGTTAGGCAAAGCTCCTGTCTGCTCTGTGGAAGGAGCTCTTCCGTGGGTCCAGCCCTGTGGTTCCCCACACCTCTTTTTATCGCCTTGCAGCAAGTTCCCCCATCTCAAGACATTGCGCAACCTTCTCAGCAGAACATTCTAGTACTGTGCTCAATCATCACCCAAACAACCTTTATACGGCAATGAGGGCTGGATGTGGAAGGGACACCAGTTAGGGAGGAATGAACTTCTCATTCAATGGTATTTTTTTGAGTGTCAGTTCTATATAAAAGCATTTTTAGGGCATATATATGACAGGATTTTCATTCTCGGCAAATTACCAAGTGTATTTGAGAGAGAATAATAATACACATGTAAACCATTGTTTTAGACAGTGCCTGTCACAGAGAAAAAGAAAGAGCGTGGTCAGACTGGTATATGCCTTACATTAGGTTAGAGGAGCCATCTGCACAGGAACCGTTCAAAAATCCAGGAAAGAACATTGTAATGGGACCAAGAGGAAACACACACCGAAGTTCTATGGTTGCTAAGGACCAGAAACACCACTGTGGCTATTCCCACGTGACTAGAGAGCAGGAGAAGCAAAAGGAGGTAACCGGTGAGGGCAAGGAGGGGAGTGGGGCCAGGCCAGCAAGCTGCAAGAGAGGATAGGACTTGGAAGCAGGATGACCCCACAGGCTCCTGTGTTTGACAATCTCAACACCAGCTGGGGAGCCTGCTGTGTGGGGAAGCTGTGGAACCTTTGGGGGTCTTAAGGGTATCAAGTGTGTGGGGGGTAGGGGGAAGGGCTGAGAGTTATACATAGCCAAGCCCCACTTCTGATCTTGGTGTGTCTGTGTGTTTGAGTCTCTGTCTGTGTCTCTGTGTGCCTGCCTCACCCACTGCCCCCTCACCTTTCCCTCCTCTCATCCAAGATGCGTGCAAGCAGCCTCACAGCCGGCACAGCCTGAAGCCGCCCTGGGGTGTCTTCCCTGGCAAACCCTGGACCAAAATAAATCCTTCCCTTAAATCGCTCCCTGTCTGATCTTTTATTCAGTCACAACAATGAAAAAGTAAGCAACTGAAGAACCATAGGAAAAACCAGTCTAAGTCTTGTTCTCCATGTAGTGGGAAGTCTGTGGAAGGTTTAACCACGGATGTGACAGGCTGTGGGGCGCATGTCAGAAGGTCACCTGGCCACTGCTATAAAGGATCTGGATTCAAGCAGGGCATGGGAGAATGGAGAGAATAAGCCCTGCATTCATTATGACAAGAGCAATGTGCAGACTCCAGCCTTGGGGGGGGAGAGCAGAGAAGGCACCGGAGCTCAACGCCTGCTGGAGCTCGACGCCTGGGCACCACGTGGAGATGGTGGTCCGTTTACAGAGGTGAAGACACGAGGGGAGGGCGCGGGATGCCTGTCACGGAGTCACATGAGGGAAACAGGTCAGTGACTGAGCAGAGCGCTCAAGACGGAGAGCACACGTGGCTGCCACTTAGCCCCCTTTCTCCTTTTATACTGTCCAGGAGCCAAACCACACACACTGGGCAGCTCTTCTTGTGGAAACTAACCTGAACAGGCATGGCCAGAGGCTAACCCACCCAGGAAAATCACTCCAGGTGTGCCTGGACCTGTGTCTCCGGGGGATCATAGACTATGTCTAGGCATCGACGGAGACAAACCATCACACTGGGACAGAAGTGGCCTCTGAAGATGGGATGGTACATTCAGATCAAGGCTGGTGAATGGGGAGGACACTGCAGCCACAGAAGACAAGAGTCTGACAGTGAGTGCTTCTGCTGTTACCTGGGATGGAAATTTCTAGAATAGCTGACATCGCCCAATGGCTAAAGGGAATATGCCTCAGCTACAATGTCCAACCAGTAGCCCCTAACCACACACAGCTACAGAGACATTGAATTTAAAGTTTGTTAACTGAAATCAAGACAGCAGTCAGTGTCTGGCACCTACCAAAGGAGGCAGCTCCCAGCATATTTGCAGCCTATGGGGGTGGAGGGGTAGGAGGGTGGGGGTTGGGGGGCAGTGGAAAGACCAACACTAACAATTTCTATACGTCCAGTGCTTTCTAATAAGATGTTCACTTGTGGGAGAATTAAGAGACACAATGTAAGTCTATGGAGAAGAAAAGGGGGAAATTAGTCCAAACAGTGCAAAATGCACCACAGAGGGTGAGTGCCAGTGGGAAGATCCCCATAAATTACCAAGTGACCCTGTCAGTACTGTGAGCTTTTCTAACATTGATTTCTTATCTCTTCAAATCGGGGCCCAAACCGGTTTTCTAGCCATCTCCTAACAATTCCCACAACTCATCCCTTGGTCTTCAATCTTGGCAGAAAACCCTTTCTTTGCCTGTATATTTTATATCCAGTTCCTCAAAGACAGAAAGAAAAGAAAAGAACAACCGGCTGTGGGTGAGGACAGGATATGGGGGGGCCTTATTTCCACAGGCAACCTGGCCTTCCCATCAGCTGTGGGGCACACGGAGGAGCCCTGAGGACTTGAAAGCAGAGTGCCCTAGCTGGTGCTTTTCCAAACTATTAACAAAGTGCCTGCTAGTTAAAATGCCCATTGTGTTCTGGGAGGCACAGGCCCAACAGTTTCTTGAGTAAAGGCTAGTGTTGCTGTTCCATGAGCCCCAGCGTAGGCCCCAGGCCATAGCCAGAGCCAACCACTCACTCCCCTCCGACATCTCTGCCAGCTGTTGGCCCCTTGGCCTCACAGACCCTTGTCCATCTTCTGTAACCAGGATGGTCTATTTAATCTTCATGAGCCTGCTCTGCGTCACCTCTCAGAACGTGTTCGGCAGGCCCCCAAACAAAGCCATCAGGATCCGGATCCAGCCGGCTTCCTCCCGTTTCCCCCTTTCCTCTCTCTGCAGCAGCCACACAGCCTTCTGTGCAAGTGTGAGCCTCCGGGCCTTTCCAACACTGATGCCTCCGGTTCACACTCCTCATCACACCCAGTGCCTCACCTCCTTCGTGGCTTTGCTCAGTGTGGTCTTCTTAACAAAGCGTATGCCCCATCCACACTGCTCACCAGCTCCACCATACTCCAGATATGTGTGCACGTGTCTATTCTATGTCTATTTTCCCTGAGGTTTTGAGTAATTTGAAGGTAGGGTCCACCACATGTTCAATTTGCAGCTGAAGCACCTTGAAGTGTCTCTTATGTTAAAGAAAAAAAAAGAAAGGTGAGATATCAATTCAATACATCATATAATTTAGACTTAATGAATGTGAATTAAATTTTGACACCTCTAATCACTTAGTCACTAGTGGAGGCATTAAAGATTAAAAAAAAATGAATACAGTAACAAAATAGATAAAGCAAAGCTAGGACAAATGGAAAATTCTAAAATAATAATTCATAACTTGTAGGAATTTTTAATCCCAATTTGGGGCTTGATTATCTAGTTCCCAGATAAAAGACAGACAACTTTTATTATCTACAAACGGCACAAGAGCTGAGCAGATACCCACCCTCTATGCTATTAGAATTTACTCTTCTATTGATAGCCCCAAGTTATTATTTACTGTGTTTCATCTGGGCTGCTCTTAACTCCAAGTGGCAAGCCCTCGGGGCCATGTTTTCATGACTTGCCTAACCCATGGCGGCTTCTCCTCCACTGTTCTTCTTCTCCCCTCTTTCATGATTTTCCTTTAACCTCCAGCCAGGGAACCCTAAAACCCACCTATGCCTCTTCTGCCGAGCTATTGGCTGTTGGCATCTTTATTCACAATCAGAAGTAACTTGGGGACAAGGTCACATAGTGTCATTTGTCACTTGAGTCTACCTGCAGACTCTCCTGTCTCTGGGGCAACCAGATCTTGAAGAATCAGTATTACCATTAGAATACAAGCAACATCAGACCAACCTACTACAATAACTCAGGAATACATAATACCAAATACAATGGTAATCTGATACTATGAGCCAGGATAAGTAACAATTAATTTATTTATGGCCTAATAACTTAGTATGTCTTAGCACTCACAGTGTTTTTAAAATAATAACGGAAGCCACCACTTAATAAGAATGTGTACCAGCAGCTACTTAGGCATTTTACAAGTATAGTCCAAAGATGACTTACAATTTTTCAACCTCCAATTCTATAAAGCACACTCATATTTACTTTCAATAAAGTACATGGCAGTCAAGGCTTTATTTCAACAACAAAGGCTCTTTCTTAGATTGTGTGATGATTGATTCCAATGTCAACTTGAGGAGATCTAGAAATACTTCTGAGAACAGTCTCTTGGCTTACTGTGTGGAATTATCTTGATTAATTTGAGGCAAGAAGACCCACCCACTGTGAGTGGCATCATTCCCTAGGCTGAGATGCTATACTGTATAAAAGGAAGTCAAATGGGTACACACATTCTTCCCTCTCTGCCTAACAAGGATACAATGTGACCAATGACCTCAAGTTCCTGCCTCCATGTCTTCCCTGCAGTGATGGTCTGTAACACAGAATGTAAACACAAATACCTCTCAAGTTGCTTTTTTGGTCAGAGTATTTTATTACAACAACAGGAAAATCAGCTAAGACACACAATCTTGCCTAAATGTAGGCAAGTATAAGTGTTTTGAGCATACTTAAAGTAGGCTAGGTTAAGCTATGATGCCTAGAAGCATTAAATACACTCAGGATATATGCAATTATGCTAGGTTTATCAAAACATAACCCAGTGCAAGATGAAGAACACCTATCCTAGCTGCAGTTGCATCACTACCTCCATAGGAAGTACTATCCCTGCTCCAGGCCATAGCCCAGCTCCTAACTACTTTCATTTGAAAAATTATAAATACTTATAATTGAAACACTTAACTAGGGATGGCAAGATAGCTCAGAGACTAAAAGGTGTTTGCCAAACAAGCCTAACCACCTGGTATTCATGCCTGGAGCCATGTAAAGGTGGAGGGAGAAAACCAATGCACAAAATCATGCTTTGACCTCCACACATGCCACATACATAGTAAGGAATACATAAATCCCACATGCCACATACACATTGTAATAAATAAATGATTTACTTAAAAAAAAATGTGAAACTGTGAGCCAAACCAAACCTTTAAAACTTAAAGACAGACAATTTTAACTTTAGGTAAGTGTGGTAGTTAATTTTGACTAGCCTAGAAGATGACTGAGTCTTTGTTTCCAGAGAAGGTTAAATCAAAAAGGCTCTGACATGTTCAACAGTTTAACTCAAATTTTAAAAGACTTCTGGAAGATGGTAATCTGAAGGTATAATGAGAATTTTAAAATTTTGGTTTCTTAAAAAAAAAACAGAGAAATATTATAAGAATACATTTTTGTTTTAATCCCAGGTATGGGATATGGGATTACTATGATTTGCCTCATGCTCTGGTAGGGGAGTGATTTTGCCAATTGTAGACAGTTTCTGTGATTGGTGATGTTTGGAATTCTGGGGACTTTTCAGAAGGTATATAACTGCTAAGGCCCTGAAAGGCAGGGTAGGTTAGTGGATGGTTGCTGTGGATCCAGGTGGTAGTGTACAAAGAAAAAAAGGTAAGAAATTCATTATCCTGACAGTGATGATTAAACTTGCCCCAAGTAACTTGATGCCCCAATCAACAGGAAGTAATCTAACAATAACATCTTCCCCTTTCTGACCCCTGACATTATTCAGGGATCTTTTTCCTTTCCCCTCTATCTTTTCTTCTCTTATTTAGTGTTAGGAGGTTGAAAGGCTCGAAGAAAAAGGGTAGAGAAGGGTGGAGGAAAGAAGAACCCACAAAGTAGCCCAAAGACCAGGATACTTTAGGGCCTAGTTTTAAAAAGTGGGTCGGTTGCTAAGACCATGCCTTTGAAGCGAATATTTTGGCCCTTGCCACTTCCTGTACTCCCCCTGTGCTTCCCAGAGGCCATGGGTTGAGCAGCATCAACCCCATGCTCTCAGCACTGCCTCCCCGTAGGCCCAAAGCAACATGAGCCAAAGTAAGCCTTTCGCTGCTACTCTAAGGTTAGCTTGTTAGTTATCGCAGAGACAAAAGTTCTGACCAACACAGTTAAGTCACTGTTTTAAAACTCACAACAACATTTTCCTATGAATAGATTATATATTTATCTCTGCTTACATGCTTTCCACATAGTGATGATTTTTTTTTTCTCTGTCGTGGGAAAAAGGTGTTTTCAAACAGTTTTACACAATATCAACAGTTTATAATTTGTCTACCCAAGAACAGCTTTTTAACACTAGGAACTGTTGAAAAAAGCTCTAAAAGAAATGATAACACATTCCTGGACCTAGAGTCAGGGTACAGGTCCAAGCTCCACATATACCCAGCACTCAGTGTAGCAGTTCATTAATTCAACCTACTGAAGTTCTCCAGTTCATCGTTCAGTCACTGGGCCTGCATCATCTCCCTACCCCAAGCTCACCTTATCCTTGGAAGTGTTCCCCACTAGGCTCCTTGAATCCCTGCACAGTCCACAGACAGAATTCAGGGAAACTGTGAACTCAACAAGATTCATTTAAGAGCATTATTTTGAGAAGGGAATAATGCGTCTCTCTCACTACCATAGGGCTCCCTGGAGCAATACATTAAAGAAATGGTAATAAAAGTATATACAGAGACCGTAGCTAAAAGGCTTTAGCAAGTCTAGAAATGAGGGAAATAACGGCTGAATGGGGGGGATAAACAGTAAGAAAGAGATAAAACATATTTCTAAATTGGATGGTATTCCTCACCTTCCATTCCCAATCTTCCAGAAAAAAAAATGATTTCACTCACTGATACTTTTGATAGTTAATCTTACTATCTCTCTCCCTTCATTCATCCCTGAAGCAATGACCCTCAAGGTGCACAAGCCTGCACCCTCTGGAGCATCCTCTCTCGGTTACTTTTTTGTTTCCTCTTTCTTCTTCCTCTGTCCCTCGCTCAAAGGCCCACAGCTCTACCTTCCCCTTCAGAGATCTACTTCACCATTTGGTGGTTAATCTTCATCGTCAACAAGACAAGATTTTGAATCACCATGGAAAGAGACTTTGGGTTGTGTCACCTACAAGGGTGTTTCTGTTTCCAGGAAGGCTTAACTGAGAAGAGAAGATCTACCCAGAAGGTAGACAGCACCATCCCAGGGGCTGGGGTCTCAGACTCAATCAGCCAACATTCATTTCTCCCTATGTCTCGACTGTAAACTTGATGTGACTGTCTCCCTCATGCTCCTGCCACCATGTCTTTTCTGCCATCTTGGACTGTCACCTCACACTGTGAGCCAAAACCTTAAATTGATTTTTGCAGGTATTTTTTTCACAGCAACAAGAATAGTAAATAATCCATTCCTTGATACCTATGTAAGTTACTTTTCTATTGCTGTGAAGACATCATGACCAAGGCATCTTATAAAACGGGCATTTAATTAGGGGTTTTCTTATAGTTTCAGAGGGTATATTCATGAACATGACAGGAAGCATAGCAGCAGGAAGGAATGGTGCTGAGATCCTACATCTGACACAAACATACATCTATTCATCCCAGATGTAGAACCCATGACAGACCAAAGCGTGGATACCACCAAAGTCCGATTTGATGAACCAATGAGTTTTTGTTGGGATTATTGACAGGAATATTAAATATAATATTTGAGGAATTACTTAGAGGAACAGAAATGACTCAGAGACAGCTGTATCACCAAGGTCCACCCCAGCATGCACGACAGCTCACACAGCTAGGAGGAACCTCAAACACTGCACACTCGAAGCCCAGCAGGTTAGAGAGTATCCTTTCCTGGTACATTGATCTAAATGCCTTCCAGGTAGCTCAGATTATTTCTGCTCCTTCTAGACAGCTGGCCTAATCCCAGAATCTGCATTGCAGCTCAGATTTACTTTGGGAAGAACTCTTGGCTTTTACTGTTTACTCTAGTAGGTAGGCCTAGTGAATCTAGTCAGTTTCAGGGACTTCCTGAAGCTATTTTGAGTTGTTTACCTTTCTGCTTAGGGACTTCCCTGCAGGATGGAATATTTCAATCTACATCCTAGATTAAAACATCCTCAAGCAAGAAGCAGAGAAAAATGAGATGCTGGGTCTGGTGGACTTCAAAGCCCATTCCCAGTAACACATCTTCTAAAAGGGCATGTCTCCTAATCCTTCTCAAACAGTTCCATGAACTATGAATCAAGCATTCAAACATATGAGCCTATGGGGCTAGTCTCACAATTACCAACTGTGTGTAGAGGAGTCTCAACTCTTTATTCCTGCCCTCCTACTGTTCCAGAGTTCTAATCCCATAAGGTAACAACCAGACTATCCACAATCATCACCAGCAAGTCAGTATTTCATAAACTGTAAAATCCCTTTTCAATGCACAATCCCCTCTCTTAGCTTTTCTATCTCAGGGTTACCTGAGGGGTACCACATTAAGGCAGTGGTTCTCAACCTGTACAGGAGTCCCATATCAGACATTTACATTACAATTCAAAACAGTTACAAAACTATTATGAAGTAGCAATGAAATAATTTTATAATTGGGGTCACTACAATATAAGTAATTTGCATAAATAATGGATGGCAGCATTAGGAAGGTTGAGTGCTAAGGCAATTCATCACACACAGCTGGAAGACAAATTCTAAACATTTATATGTTATTCCTTCCTCTGCCTTGCTTCCTTAAGACCAGCCCAGAGACTCAAACCATCATCACCTAAAATCATACCAGACCTCATCCTCATAAGACCTGCCGAATCAGTGTCTGAAAAGTCAAGTGATCCTTGTAATTTATTATAAGCATAATAAATTTGGAAAACTGTTGGTCTAGTGCTTACTAATATGTTACCAACATAACTGTGGAGGGGGGGAGGTGAATAGGGGGTTGGTCTTGTGCACTATGTATTCATATGCTGATTTCTATGCCCAGACTTTCATCCATCGATGCATCTATCTACAGTCCAGACCATAGCATGGTCAAGCGTCTCTGATCTCAATGTCATGTAAAAATGGTTCCTGATTGCTCAATAAAGAGCTGACTCAGGCTATGACTGGGCAGAGGAGATAAGAAGGCTGGACTTCTGATCTCAGCTGGGGATCTCAGGGGGAGAAGAAAAAAAAGTAAGAGAATAACCATGAGGAAAGAAGGGAGAGGTGGCCATGAGGCAGAAGGTCCAGGAATCATGATGAAAGGTCGCCAAGGCATTCACCATGAGGACACACACATGGAACAGAGCAAGCTAGGGCAAGACTCAAACTACAAGTAACAGAAGGCCTATGGCTAGGATGCAGATAGCTTAGAGGGTTAGAATAATAATAAATAATAAATGCATACATATCTGCCCAGTCAGAGTGCTTAAAGCCTGCTAATAAACTTAATAGATCTTTGTGTCGATTATTTGGGAGCTAGAACAGGAACAGATAAGGCTATCATCCACAAATTACAGTCTACATAACTGCATTTAAATTTGGTCAGGTAAGGAATCATTTACTGAATCCGTATTACTTATCACTAGGCTTTGGACACACTGTCTCATTTTACACTCAAAATAGTTCCTTGAGGCAATTGTCCATGTTAAGGATGCATAAACTGAGACTCAAGTGGGTAAACCAGTTGCTCAAAAACCCATAAACAATGAAGCAGGAATTGATCCTAATCACCCTGACCACAAACCATCCGGCTAAATTGCACCAACTCCTGTCAGTTATCAATTTATGTATTTCAAGTGCATGCTGGCAAAATTAACTGCTCAGGATGACCACATGCCCTATCAACTTAACACAGATTCCGTTGGTTTACTGCAGCTCTTGTTGGCAGTCTTTCTAAAGGCACAGCAGATCATCCTGCCTTGGGGTGGCATTCTGAACACTAAAGACATGCTGAGGTATTTGATTAGTGGAGAAAAAATAATAATCACAATCTTTGAAGGGAACATTAAGTAAGCCTCAGTAGTAAGCTGCCATGTGTGACTGTTTCTTTTCTTTGAAAAGTAAAGAGAAAATGGTGTGGTGAACACACGAAACATGGAACTCTGGGACGAATGGCTGGTTGGGTTCCACTCGGTGAGCTCCATCTAATATCTAGCTTCTTTATATTTTAATTGCCTCATCATGTCATTTTTCAGTCATTATCATTCCATAGTAATCCACAACACTTATAAACCTATCCTCCTCCTTTTGTCTATATCCAAATATCAACCCACAGAACCCAGAAGAAACTACATTTCTGGAATACAATATTACCTATATTCAATCCCCACCTTGTTGAAAATAAAATGTATGTTTCAGATGTCCCACATGGAAAACTGCGCATTCTCTAATCCACACATGACAAGGCATGTTGTCAGAAGGCTGGCCTGAGCAGATCCCCACATGACGGTTAACACCAACTCAATTCCTAGGGCAGATGTCTGCCTCATAGCCCACCCAGCTCTCGGGAACTCTCTCTAGGCACTCTTTTTCTGTATACTTTCTAACTACTTAGTCCAAGAGGAAACTACAACTGATTGAATCCAGACAAGTCAAGATCTTCGGTGGTATTTGCAGGCCTGAAATGGGAAACAGACCATCTTTTTGGAAAGCAGAAAAGACAAGATGAAATTAGGAGGTCAACAGTTCCCAGGCCCACAGAGTTTCTCAGCTAGCTATGAACGAAGAAAGGTATATACAGCCAGGTTGGATAGGAAAGTCAGACTGTACCAAAGTACCTGGTTCTTACCATGGTCTGGTTCCCATCATTTCTTATACTATAACTATCTCCAGAATTCCCATAACACTTAAGAATTCTCCTGTAACTTATTTGTGTTTCTATGACTTGAAGCCACAATGCTTTGATAGCAATATATAGTTTCTAAAAACAATATTTGTTTTACATAAGTTTCTTTATACAGATAATACTGTGTCTTCCTCCATATATCTAAATAGAATTTGAAATACTAATTTCCAAAGAGCTCATATTTCACAGTGTATAAAAATTTTTTAGAATATCTATTTAAAACAAGTCTTGGCTCATAGCATTCGACATGCTCCCTGCACTATTAAAATACCACTTTAAGAAGCTAACTGCCTGATCATTTTTAGTTTAATTTCGAATGTAACAAGATAAAACTGCCTCCTTAAGTCATCTTTTCCTTTATGTATTCAATTATATTCTCTGCTTAAAATGCTTAAAATAAAAATTGGCACGGATCCCCTCACTGATGGAGATTTTAAGTTAGAAAGCAGTAACATATCAAATTAGACGCACAATGGCAAGCTTATTCTCCGCACTGAGCATTGTCCAAATCAAGATTTTTTTCATTACCACTACAATGGACTGTAAAGTTTTCACCTAAATGGTTAAGTTTCTACATTTCAATCAAAGAGACTTTGATTTAATAGATGGCAACGAAGTCAGGCTACAATCAACCTGGCAAACTCAAGTTCAGTGTCCTAAAAATCACCACAGAGTTCCTCTTCTTCCAGTCTAGGCTTTGAAAAATCCCCAAAGGTCACTGCATACTCTAGGACTCCTAATATGATGCTTTTCAACTATTAAGCTGTAGAAATAGTTAAGTCATCAAATTAAAAGAAAATTGCAACTCATCTAGTTCAACAATCCCATTTCCCAGGTACAAACACTGATCCCCCAAACTGGTTAATATGCCAAGTCACAGTTAAAGAATTCAAACACAAACTCCAGCATAAGACATTCACATGATAAAAATGTATAGTTTCCCTTCAGTGCTCCAAATTTATGGTTGCTTTAAATATCCAATAAAAAGTCTGACAGAATTTTAAAAGCAAAAAATTGCTATACCCATGGTAAAATTCTCCTTGCTGATCCTAGTTCCATTAGAATTACAGAGCAAAGGCTCTGGTTTGAATTATCTGCCTCTCTAACATGCTTTCTCCAATGTCCCCATTATGTTCATTATTGATAATGTGGATTTACTTAGTTTAATATTATTCTATAAACTTTGGTGCACAAAAAAAAGCATGGTAAAACATATTCCTGGTGCCAATAATCATTTTCTAAAATAAAACTAACCAGAAATACACGACTTCCAAGCATAGAGTGGGGTATTATTTTTTAAAAAAATTACATTGTTAGAAAAATGAAGAAATATAACTGTCTTATGGCAACTCACATTCCTCAAAATAAAGGCGCATGGACAATAGAAGAGACATTTTAGCAGCCCTCCCCACTGTGGCAGGCTCTGCATGTACTGGTATTTGTTGAATTAATAGCATACTTACATGATACACTATGCCAGTGTATATACTCAGAATTAGTAACTGTTCTTAAGAGCAACATAAAGTAACACTCAGCGTTCCTACCATCATTCATTCAGTAATTTCCAAGTAGGGTAACTGGAAATAAATGTAGCAACTCAAAAATAAACACAAGGTTACAATGTTATCCAACTCAAAAATAAACACAAGGTAGCAACCCAAATGTTACAGTGAAGCTCACCCAATAGCAACTTTTTCCATACATTCTCAGTCACTCTTCCACACACCCCCAGGCCTCCCCCCAGCATTTTGTGGCCACTACTTAAACCTAGACTCACATACAAACACTCCTGACCAAAACACCAGAACTGCAAAAGGAGATTTAAACACCCCCCCCCCAAACATGGGTCCATGCACAACTGGTATTTACGGTGCCCAGTTGCAGTAATTAGGAAGTTGCTAATAGTAACGTAAATAACAAAAAGAACTTTACAAAATCAAGCATAACTAAATTAGAGGCTTATGACAATGGAAAACTTTAACTTCACTTTCTAAAATAAAACTGGAGGGGTGCATTGCTGTCTGCTGTTTTAACAGTTGACATTCCTAACAGCTAAAGATGGCAGTAAAATGAACCTCAGTAGATCCAACAGTAAAATAATAGATTTCTCAACTCTTTACATCGTTCCAGATAAACACAATCATCTTCATATTGCTTCACCTTTCTCCAGCTCCGCTTGGAGGAAAAACTATAATTAAAAGATACTGAGCCATTTTAAACAACTCTGTTAATTTGAGAGTGCAAAAACCACGCTGGCTTTCTGTCACTTCTATTATGCTGAAAAGGACACCAGGGCATCCACCTAAATCAAAAGCAGAGCAGCAGGCTCACGCTCTCCCTCCGAAGCTGGCTGACTGCAGTGGGTAAGGTCACGGTCAAAATTCACAAGCTCACTGAAACTTTCATGGCTCAGCCAACAGCGCCTATCATGTTTCCTGATCCCATCTAAGTAGATTAAAGCTGCAGGAGTTTTCTCACTGTCAGATCAGCGGGAGGCTATTTCAGCCCCCCACACCGCAGTCCGCAGAGTCCGCAGCCGCGCGCCTCCTTGCCTCCCTGGCTGGGCGCAAGGCTAACCTCCCCAACGCGCTCCCCGCCAGCCTTTAAACAACCTCCCAAATGGATGTAATTAACTCTAGACCACCTCGAACCCGCGCACGCCGGGGACCCCCTCCGGCTGTCACCACCAAGGCCGCCCTTCCGCAGTCGGTGACTTCTGCCTGGCTCCCCAAGGAGGGGGGAAGCAAGGGGGAGGGAGGAAGACTCCCCGCCAGGAGGTCTGGAAAGGGCGCAGCAGCCGGGCGATGCGGGAAGGTATGAAGAGAAGACGCTCAGCACCAGGGCCATATTTACGTTGTCTTTTTTTTCCTTTGCCCGTCCCCCCCAAAAAATTCTCCTAGAGTCTGACAATAATGCCTTTAAAGGAAAAAAGAAAGCTAAGCTCTCAAGCTGCCGCCCAAAATCTTCTGGTTCACTCGTCTCATCAACTAGAAGCTCCAGACGCTTCCTAACAGAGGGACAGGTACACCTGCCCACCGCCTCAGGACAGGAGGGCCCATCAGTCCCAGACAAGTGGAGCGATCGCTCGGGGACTGGACCCTAAGCAGTCCCCCGCCGGGACTGATAGCTGAGACGGAGTCGGTCCCCGCACAAACTTCCCACTTCCCGGGCAGAGAGCACCGACCGGCGGGAGGACGGATGCGGGGCAGGACAGACGCAAAGAGGCTCAGAAGCACAGCACAGCGAATGCTTCTCATCCCGCACCCTCCATGGGTTCCAAAGGGAGCGCAAGCGCCGCGGGAGAAACCCAGGAGGCGGACGCATGTCGTGGGGTTAGGGGTACCCCAAGAGGCGAGTGGTCAGGGGGCCCGGGACTGGCCGAGCCAGCCGGCAAGAGGTCCCCGCCCTGCCACCGCTGCAGCAGGAGGAGCAGAGCCGGGAGGCTGAGCCCGAGGAGCAAGAGGAGAGCGCCGCAGAGGAGCCTTACCGAGTGGTTGACCCCCCACATGAGCACGCTGAGCAGCGGGTCGCTGGCCCGGAACAGCTTCACTTTCTGAGCCACGAAGTGCTTCTTCTTCGTCTTGGTCTTACTCGCCAGGACGGAGGACCCCAGGTTACCGGGGGTCGCCATGGCCGCAGTCTCGGTCCCCTCCACCGCCGCGCCGCCGAGGCCGGGGACCCGCCCTCCCTACACGCCAGCCCGGGGAGGCAGCCGCATCCCCCGGGGCGGCCGCTGCTGCGCGCCTGCTCCAGCCCCGCTCCGCCCGCGCTCGGTCCTGGGCGCTCGCTCCGCCCGCTCCGCGCGCTCGGCCGCCTAGGCTGCAGCTGCGCTCGCCTCGCGCCCCCGCCCGGCTCCCGCCCGTCGCGGCTCGGCACACAGCCCGCGGCTGGTCCAGGCGGCCGGCGGCTTCCGCGTTGGGCGCCGGCGTCATGACGCAGAGGCGGGCGGGGCAGCGGCGCCGACAGGCGGGGCGGGTGCGGATGCGGATGCCGGACCGTTAAGCTGTTCTGTGCGCACCGCCACCCGTGCTAGGCGAGCACCGTCTTGGCGGCCGCGACCGACCCTCTGCGGAGGCTGCTGGAGAGTGGCAGGGACTCGCGCAAGCACACCTTTCTCGCACTCGGGGAGGAGCTAGGAAAGAATACGGAGCCAGGAAAGAATACGGAGCCAAGGGAGCTCCGAAGAGGGAGCCCCCAGATGCATGGGGCAGGCGGGAATGTCCCGGAACCTCCGCTTCCCGTGCCAAGGGTCTGGAGAATTCGTGGGACCTGGAGCGCTTCATAGGGACCTGGGCTTTCCCAGGATCTAGGGAAAGGACTTGGCTCCTCCTTGTCAACTGTCTGCCAGAGAGTCCCTGCCTTGAACTTCCTAACCTTATGCTTTTTGGATTCTGGTTGGGCCTTCCCACGCTGTCGAATACTAGAATGTCTTTCCCAGCCTACCCTGGGATTCCTCACCTAAAACTCCCTGCTTTAGTCAGGACAGCCATGCCCCAAACTGGACCGTTTGCTTGGAACCCATCAACCTTTTTGCAGGCCAGCCTTTCCTTCTCTTATTCAGGACACACACTTTCTAACTTGAAAATGTTTAACCTTTCACCACCACCCCGCACTGAAAAGTAGCCCTCCTTATGCTGCTCCAAATCTACAATCCTGTCTAGATCTTTCAAGAAGACAAAGAGTAACACCAGGAACAAAGAGGGGGCAGATCCTGTGGGACCTTCATTTGACTTTTCAACACGGTTGCCCCCCCCCAAATCCCCTTGGCTGTTCTAACTTGTTGATACTATCCCCCCAAATGATACCTTGCTTCTCTTGGTACCAACCATCACCATTGTTAATGGCTAAGAGGGTGAGGATAGTAACAAGACTAGCCTAAATAAATGCTGAGAAGTCATAGGCTTGACCCACAGTTCCACTAGTTGACCAAATCGTTTAACCAGACTGAAGTTACTCGTGTGAGTAGGTATAATCTGACACAAAGGTCACTTTAGGGACTATTCTATAGATTATTAGACTCAAAACCATCAGTAGATAAAAGTATACCATGTTTCAGGCCTGTAATCCTGACACTCAGGAGGCAAGGCTAGAGGATCAGAAATTCAAGATTATCCTCAGATATTGTTTCCAAGGCAAGCCAGGTATATATGAAACCCTGTCTCAGGGAGTGGGGGAGTGTACAGTCCTTGCTGATTACCCATAAACTCTCTCCAGACCTCAGAAAACAGCCTGTCTAAACCAGTCTGCATAGCTTGTCTGCAGACACCCTTACACAAGAATCTACAACCAAATTCAACATCCTACACAGCCTACAAGTTGCTTCATTTCTCTCTCTGTATTGGAAATAGCATTCATATTGCCATTAACCCAGTTAGGAGTTCATTTATTTAACAAATTCTCATTGACCCAGACTCAAGAGCTTCACATCATTGATTATTGCTCTTCAACACCACTCCACAGAAACCTGTACCAGCCCCTGTCCTTGAAAACAATTACCTCTCTCCTCCTGGTTGAAATGAATCCTTCCACTTCAATGCTTCTAGAGCTCTTTATTTGTTCACAATAGCTGTAATGTACTTAATTGTATATTAATAATGCAAGACAATGGGCTTGCTGAAAAACTGAATTCAGTGACAGCAGAGAGCTGGATGAGCCTACGAGAACAGGAAATGGACACCTCTGGGCATGGTTAGGCAACCCTTCACAGAGAAGCATGGGTACCAATGGGCCAGAGGCCACTGTCTCTCCTGGGAGAGGCAGAAACAAGGACAGGAAAACAAAGGTTTAACCATAAAACATTGATACATCCTGCTGAATCCTGATTCAGCACCTTTGCAAGCGGCTTCCATAGTCAAGGGAGTCACACCTATTTGTGTTTGAACTCTTTTGTTGTTGGTTCTGAGGCTGAAGTCATTCTCTAAGCAAGGAATTGTTCCAAAGACAAGTACTAGCAGGGAAATGTATGACATTGAAAGGCCCCTGGTGCTGAGTCGATTTTGTGCTTCTTGCAGCTGTTACTTTGTTATTCCTTCTCTTACTATAACCAACTTGACACTCTCATAAAGCACTTTGAAGCCCTTCATCAAAGCTGATGGTGTTACACTGACTCTGGCATCCAACCAGAAATGGCTGTGGGGAGAGGGTAGATGCTCTGATCCCGGCCCCGCCCCCGCAGTTCTGGCTAGCCTGGAACTCCCTATATAGAGAGGAGGCTAGCCTTGAAGTCACAGATCTGTGTGTCTCTGCCTTCTGAGTGGTGGGGTTCAAGATGTGCATTACCACACATGATTTGATTTTGGTTAAATATACTACACTTTTGATAAAAATATTTCAATTGAATAGTTCTAACTAGGATTCTCTAAGGAGAGAAGAAACCATCAGTTTTCTTGGTTTAATTTTATCTGGTTGTATTTGTGTGACTTTCTTTTATTTGAAATAGGATCTCATGTAACCCAATCCAACCTCAAACTTGCTATGTAGCTAAGGATGGCCTTGAATCCCTGGTCCTCCTGCCTCTACATCCTAACTGATAGGATTATAGGTCTGTACCAGAAACCCCTATTTTGTTCATGGCAGGCAAGCACTCTACCAACTGAGCTACACCTCCAGGCTCTTTTCACTGCTTTAGGTAGAAATCACAGCAAGCTGTAAGATGAGTCCATTATATCATACTTTGTATGTTCTATAACATTGTCATTCAAAACACTTGGAAGACCATTATTAAAGTAAATATACTGTCACACCTAGCTAAAAGATAATGAGTGTGGTTCAAGTACAATTAAACAGGCTCCAATTAGGATACATGAGTTACTTTCTGTAGGAGACACTGTGATGATGTTGTGGGGCTCACTATGTGTGAGTCTCGGGTATGATATCCAAACTCCTCCTGTCTGGGGTTTTGCACTAGTTTTACTAGCTTGTTGGAGATTTTTCAATTTAAATATCTGTGGCCAGCATTCTGGATTACGTAGCAAACTAGGAATTCCTGGACAGTGGTTGCACTCTCAAGAATCCACCACTGAGTTGCTCTCGATATGATTAGTCTGGTGTAGGGAGAGATTGGGGCTCAAAAACTCAGACACAAGAGCCAGTCATTTCCTGGATTGTCTTATATTACCCAGTTTCTATTCAAACAATAAGAATTTAAACTAGCCAGGCAGTGGTGGCACATGCATTTAATCCAGAACTCAGGAGGCAGAGGTAGGCAGATATCTGAGTTCAAGGCCAGCCTGGTCTACACAGCTCCAGGACAGTCAGCAGCCAGGGCTATACAGAGAAAACCTGTCTCAAAAAAAAAATTAAACCAGAGTTATGCCAGACAGGAAGATACAGTGGGCAAGAGTTAACTCAGGTCTTTGGCATATAGATCTCTGTAGCAGAAACAGAAATTTCCAATGTAGGAGAAGCAATCAGTGAATTACAGCAGATTCATGAGTCAGAACAGGCAATACAACCATAAAAACAATAATGTCAGGTTGAGGATATAGCTCAGGTACGGTATGAGGCCCTCGACTCAATCAACTGCTTCCAAATAATGAGCCAGGGTTTCCCCCCCAGATTTCCCCAGTATTTTCATAGAAAATATAATGGTATAGTCATTAATCATTATCAATTATTAATCACTAATGTTAATATAAGTAAAAATGAGATACAAATGATATACATGGTATGATCTTGATGTGTGAGTGTACATTTAAAACACAAAAAATATGATATTGGCAATGTTCTCAGGGGTATGGTTTGGATCATGGATGATTTTTTTACAAAACATTTTTGCATTTTCCAAGTTCTATAAGTGAATGCTATTTTTTATAATTTTCAAGCACAACCATCTTCCCTTGTTGAATGAGTAACAGAGGGATGACATTTAACACTAAGAGCCCAGTTTCTGTAAATGCAACCTTTGTATGTGAAACCATTAGAAGAGATCCTTTTGGGACTGGAGAGATGGCTCAGCGGTTAAGAGCACTTCCGAGCACTTCCGCAAGTCCTGAATTCAAATCCCAGCAGCCACATGGTGGGTGGATCACAACCATCTGTAACGAGATCTGACAGTCTCTTCTGGTGTGTTTGAAGAGAGCTACAGTGTACTTACATATAATAAGTAAATAAATAAATCAAGAAAAAGAAGAAGAAGAAGAAGAAGAAGAAGAAGAAGAAGAAGAAGAAGAAGAAGAAGAAGAAGAAGAAGAAGAAAAAGAGGAGATGATCCTTTGGATGGCTCAGTGGCTAAAATGCTTACTGTGCAAATATAAAGGCCGGAGTTCAACACCCAACCCCTCCACTGCACCCCTGCTGTCCAGCATCCATGTAAAAGCCAGTCATGGCAGCAGATGTCTATAATCCCATTTCTCCCAGAGACAGGAAAACTGCCTGGAGCTCAGAGGTCAGTTGGCCTGGCCTATGGAGAAATAAGGCAGATAGTGAAGCAGCTGAGATTGTCTGACCCCTCCAAACACATGCCATAGCACACAAGCATATTCATCAAATACACACATGCACTCGCACATGCACACACACACACACACACACACACACACACACACACACATACACACACACACAGACACAGGGAAGTGTGGGGAGGAGACTTCTCAGGTACTCTTTGCCACTTATTATTGTCATTATAATATTTAGCCAATGATGAGCCAGCCTCACTCTGGAACAGATCATATCCCTAGATGTAGAAAAGAGATGAACTCCCCCTTCCCCCACTTCGCAAAATGTTTTTGAGAAAAAAAGATAGCTGCAGATGGAAAATAAATGAGCAGCATCTGCCCAGTGCATAGAGCCTTTGAGTTTTTCATGGATGTAGGAAAAGGTTGGTTTTGTTGTTTTGAAACAGGGTCTCTATAAGAAGCCCTGGCTGTCCTGGAACTCATTATGCAGACCAGGCTGGCCTAGAATCACAGAAATCCACATGCAACTGCCACCCAAGTGCTGAAATGAAAAGTGTGCACTACCACACTCAGCCAAAAAAAAGTTGAAATTGTGTCAAAATAATTGACTCAAAAGAGTGTAAAAGCAATAGCAATAGTAAACACGGTTCAGTATCTGCAGAACACTGCTATGTTGAGTGGGGAATGCTTAATGTAAATTTTGAAATTTTCTCAGGCAACTTGTGAATTAGCTTTTCTAATGTACAAATATGTATAAAGATTGATGAAACTCTTCTGAATCAACAAAAACGTTGCATTAAATATAGACTGGGAATGCATTTTCATATCTTCCTAGGAATGCCTAAACCCAGGTTGGGGATACATCTCTTTAACCCAAGCAGATTTGGGAGGTAGAAACAGACACTCCTGTAAGTTCAAGGCTGGTCTGGACTTACTTAGCAAGATTTAGGCCAGCCAGGGCTACCTAGTGAGTCCACCACCAACAACAACAAAAGAATGTTTAGTAATTAAGATTTTATTTGCCGTTGTGGTGCTAGAGATCAAAACTAAGGCCTCTTGTGTAAGCATATAATGCAAGTTCTCTGTCACAGAGCTAAAGAAGGCAGAATGCCTTCTTTAAGATCTGATTTTGTGTTTGCTCGTGTGCTTGTGAACATACGTGTACAGTATGCGCACCTTTGCGTGCATTCACTGAGACCAGAGGACTGGGTGAAAGCCCCAGAGATCCTGCCGTCTCACTACCCACAGTTTGGGGTTATTTATGTGCATTCCAAGCCACACCCAGCTTTTTATGTGAGTGCTGGGGACTTGAACTCAGCTCCTTGTGTTTGTCCAGCAAGCAGTCTTACCCACCAAGCCATCTCTCTAGCCACTACATCAGGTCTATGTTTTGGCTGTTTGTTTTATGCTTCTGGGGGAAGGAGGGAGGTGGCATGATTTGAATGTGTCCTCCACATTTCTTATGTTGGAACTTAGCCCCTGAAATCACATGTCAAAGTTATTTGAAAGGTAGGGTCTTGGAAAGGTGAATGGATCAAGAACAGATCAGTCTGTCATGACTGAGTAGGCTTGTAGTTGAATGGCCTCCAGTGGGTTTGCTCATCTCCCTCCTGAGGCCCTTCACCCTACTGCATAGCATGAGGTCCTCACCAGATGCTGGGCAGGTGTGGCATCAGATGATGCCTCCAGAGCTGTGCACCAAATACACTTCTATTCTTTATAAATGTCCTCATTTCATGTATTCTGTTTAAAGCCTGTGGACAGATTAAGGGGGAGGTTCTACTCTTTGTCAGACAAACTGGTCTGATCCTCATCAGTGGATAAGAATATCAGATGACTTAAGGATTTGGGCCAAGGGGAAAGTCTGTGATATCCACAAACTGAAGAAGCAAGGCAACCCGGTTTTGTGGAACCAGAGAAGACCCTATTGGGAAAAAAGAAGAAGTCTCACCAGATGCCTGTGAAGTTATCCTGATTCACTGTGACTGGCAGGAATTGAGTCTGATTATTATCATTAAGGAGCTTGGTGTTTTCCTCTGTGTTTTTAATTTACATCTAGGAAAAACAAACTTATCCAGTTAATACTTATTGACTGTGCCTACTATGTGCCAGATAACATACTAGGTACTGCCTGCAGTTTCTTCCCTCACAGTTTACAGTCTGGGAAGATGTGGACTAACTAGGTAAAAAATGACATAATCACAGCTGCGAGGATGGCTCTGGAGGTGATAAACCCAGGGACTGGACGTGGGAGAAAACAAGCAGAGCCCCGCCGTTTGTGGTGCATGTTTGTGAGGAGGAACAGGCAGGAGGACCACAAGTCCAAAGCCGGCCTGGGATACATGAGATATGGAAGGAGTGGGGGAGGGGAGGCTCATAGAAAAACCTCTCCAAGGTTAAAGTATGTTCGTCTAAAAGAAAAGGGGTCAGCTAGGTAGAGTGGGTCGAAGAGTGGCCTGGACAGAAGGAGCCGCCATCTCGAGGGCTTCTGACAAGGACACAAAAGAGAGAAGGCAGTCAAAGCCCAGGGTGGGAGGAGCTAGCTAGGCCAGTGACCAAGACCCTGGCAAGGGATAAATGCAGCAGGAGCTTGGGAATTCGAGGGTTTGTTTATTCAAAGATCACAGTGGCTGTAGAGTGGCAGATAGTTTAAAGTGACCTAAATGTCAAATGAGGGAACCAAACTGTTACAGAAATCCGGACTCTTGGCAATGATGATCAGGGTGCTGTGCACAACAGTGGGGGATGGGGGGGGGGGTCGCGGCGGCGTTCTCCATGTCTCTGAGAACTGAGTGGAAGAGTCAAAGCAATAGCTGGCTAGCCAACAAAGAACTTCCCTTCTGCCATGTTCAGACCAAGGGTCTGAGATGGTTACAGCCAGGCAGTTCCCATCCACCAAGAGGAACCAGGGGTCCCAAAGCGGTCCCGACTGCTCCCCGGGCTGTTTCCACTTCCTCCTCTCGGTTCTCAGTTCCTGAAAGCAGCTGCGGCCTCCTGCAGAAGCAGCAGTAGTTCCGGAGCGCAGCTGTCACAGCACCCAGACCCTCCTGTGCGCCCTCCGCACCACCCGCAGCACCCACCAGCTTCACTCCCGAGGCTATCACAGACTAGAAACTCACCAAGATGTTCCTGAACCTGCACCTTACCTCGAAATTCTGCCTCTGAATGTTTTCCATTTGGGATTTAGGTGCCAAGGGCTAGTTACTTTCTGTTAATAATCCGGTATCTCAGACAAGGCCTAGTCGTTTTTCAAGTCTTTTGAATTTTGGCAAAGTTGAGCTTCAGTACTTTTGTTTATTTATTTATGCATTTATTTTAAAACAGTTTTAGGACCAGCTAACAGTCTGTATTATACAGAAGCCGCAGAAGACGTCACTGTTACATAAACTTTAGATCTGGGTTTGAAGGGCTGGGGATTATTGACTATTGCTATCATTCGCCTCCTGCCTGCACCGTTTTAATCATGGCAGGATTTTTCCAGGGTGAGTTAGTACTTCTCAAAACTAACTCTCAACGGAGGCTTGGTTTTTCCTCTCTTCATTGAGGCTTTTTCTGTTTTAGCTTTCAAAATCAAATTTTAAGTAGGTCATTGAACTGGTATTTTAGAACCTTGGTAAAATAGAACTCAGAGATTCATCTGAAGACAGATATATGTTCGTTATCTCTTTTCATCGTTTCTTCGTTGCCTGTGCATCGAGAGCTGAGAAGATTCCCAGTGTAGAGATGAACAAGACACATTCTGGCCTCTTCTCTAAGCTTGGCAGAGAAGATAAACCTGGAAGGCCACTGTTTTTAGTGCTATTTGGTGGATGCCATAGTGGGATTCTAGGGGTAACGCTCTGAATGTAAACAAAGAAAGGAGGAACCAGTGCGGACAGCAGAAGGAAGGACAGTGGAGTCCACAGAACCAAAGAAGGGTGCCCTGAGGTGATGGGGTTCACAGCGCACCTGTCTAGGGCTTTTCCGTTGTGGCCTTTGTGCTAAATTGGTCAACTACATTCCTATAAAGAGAAAAGGCAGTGCAAAAGTGAACGGACTACAAAGACACACACATACACACACACACACACACACACACACACACACACACACACACACACACACACCCGCCCCCGCGTGCGCGGTCCCACCTCCTGCCCTTCCATTCCCCCTTTACTGCCCTGGCTTTTGCTTAGTACCTCAGCGCTATTATCTCAAGTCCTTTCTACGCACATATATGTCCAGGCACTCACGTGCATTGCTTTCATGTAAACAGGAACAGATTCCACACAGGGTTCTGAGACCTGCTTCCTTTCTCCTAACACTAGGCTTGGAGCGCTTTGCATATGGGAGAAACGGGGACGGTCTCATTATCATCACAAATGTCATGTATACAAAGCTCTTTTAATTTCCTTCACCCATCCAAAAGTTCCTTAGGCTGTTTCCTCAACCGGAGAACTTGACATAGGCCTTTCAAGATTAAACTGGCATCTCTGTCTCCACTAGGGACTGCTCACCCAGTGCGCACCCAGTGCACCCTGTCCCATCTCCTGCCCTTCCATTTCCCCTTTACTCTCCTGGCTTTTGTTTAGCTTTATTTTTACTTTTTCTAGTTACACTAGTTCACAATCCCACCACCAACAGACAAGAGTTCATTTCTCTTCCCACACACACATCCTCAGGTGTTTTCTTCACGATAGCTATTCTGACTGGGCTGAGATGTAATCTCACAGTAGTCTTAAATTACATTTCTCTAATGGCTAGGAATATTGAACCCTTTAAAATATATTTATTGATCCTTTTGATTTCGTCTTTTGAGATCTGTCTGTTTAGTCAATTACTCACTTATCGGTTGGCAGGGCTGGGCGTTTTGTTGTTGTTTGTCCTGTGAGAGTTTCATCTTTGCAATTCTTTATGTAGTCTAGAGATCAATCCCTTGTCTGACGCATAGATAGCAATGATTTTCTCCCCTACTGTGGGCTTTCCGTTCACTCTGTTGAAAGTTTATTTTGCTATTCAGGAGCCTTTTAATTTTTTTTAATTTCAGGCAATCCCATTTTTCATTTCTTGGGGGCTACTTCTTATGCTACAGGGGTTCTATTCAGAAACAGCTGGTTTTATTGCAACTGATGAAACTCTGCTTAGCGAAAAGAAAGAGCCAGGCAGAGCTGGTCAGAGAGACTGGATGAATGTTTTCAAGAACAGTGCCCCCATCTCTTGATCGGCCCCATCTGCACCCGCCTTAGCATGTGATGGGTCTAGTCTTTGTGTGCCGAGGAAGAAAGTCACTGGGTATCCTTGACCCACCAAACACTCAGCACTGAGCTGAGCTTCTCTGATCTGTGTTCCTCTGTCAGTTCTATGACAGGATGAGGATTGCACGCTCTTGGTGAGGAAACTCTTTTCCTCAGAGGGAAATTTCCAGAGATGGTCAACAGCAGAGCACTGTCAGCTGGGGAAATTAATCCTCCAGACTCACTGTCACAGCACCTGCGCTGTACTGAGTTCATTAGTTTGTGACTGGCTTGTTCAGTCTCTCTACTCCCTTATTGTTTTGTAGAAGGGTTTATCCTAGACGCTAATCCTCCATGTGCTATATATGCTAGAAATAGCTTACCTCAATCACTGGTCTTTTCCTTAAAGTACCAGTTATTTTAAAGATACACTACATTTCATTTACCTACCTCCCTTCTCTAAGATTATACAAATATTTTGTGTGTTCTTTGAATCTTTTTATGATTTTTTAAATGCCTTTCTAATTCCCCTGGAGTTTTTTTGTTCATGGTATGTGGTGATATCCCAGGCTAGTGTATTTAATAGGTTCTTCCCCACAGATTGATATAAAATACCACTTTCTAAAATAAATTTTCATGCCAGGCAGTGGTGGTGCATGCCTTTAATCCCAGTACTTGAGGGGCAGAGGCAGGATGATTTCTGAGTTCAAGGCCAGCCTGGTTTACAGAGTGAGTTAGAGGACAGCCAGGGCTACACAGAGAAACCCTGTCTCAAAATAATAATAATAATAATAATAATAAATTTTCATTTAGATGAAAATGTGCTGTCTTTTCATTTCCAGTAGCCTATTGTCTATTTTTCCATAATCACTTATTTTAAAAGCCACTGTATTTTCATATTTAGCTAACCTGTTGGTCAAATCTTCCATCATCATGTTTTTATTTCCAAAAAAAAAATTGGCTATGTGTAAGCTCTTTTCCCCCTTATGAACTTGAGAGTGAACTTCTCTTATTGGGATTGCTTTAAGTTTACAGACAAAAATTAAACTAAACAGTTATATAGCCTTGGGACTTCTTATCTAAGGATCTATCATGGACATCTGCTTTATTTGCTACAAAGTTATTTTTTATTGTCTTCAGTAAATCTTATCACTTCCTTCACATAGACCTTACATGCTTCTTGTTGGGTTTGGTGCTAAGCATTTTATGCTCTTGAGTGTTTGGTCAATGGAATCTTTTCCTTTTCTTCTGGTGACATCACATGTTATATATACATTTAACAAGTTGGGAAGTGTACTTGCTAGCCGCTCATCTTTTTTCATACCTCTTCCCCTCCCTCCTTTTCTCTGTTTTTATTTGAAATGGGATCTTACTGTCCTTGAATTCATTATGTAGACCAGGCTAGCCTCAAACTCACAGAAATCCACCTGCCTCTGTTTCTTGAGTACTGAGATTAAAGGTGTGAACCACCACATCTGACTCTAATTTTAGTTATAAAATCTCTTCTTCTCCTCCTCCTCCTCTTACTCCTCCTCTTCTTCCTCTTCTTTCTCTTCTTTGGTTACTTTATTTTTTTTCCACTTTCTTGAATTGAATAGTGTTTTATGTAGTTATTTCTTTTTAATCTTTCTTCTATAATAGATGCCTTTCAGTCTGTGTACATTTACTCAAGTATAGCTTTGCCTGCGTCTTATTTTGAGTTTCATTTTTGCCCTTTACTAAACAGTTTGTCATGTCATTTTGAATCTTTTTAACCAAACAGTTGTTTGAGAATGAATGAGAAATATAAAATATTTTCAGCAAAGGACTTGACTAAAATGACAAATATATTTCTAAAAGCCAAAATGAAACAAAAGAAAAAAAGAAAAAGACACTTGGCCAAGGGTAAGCTGGAGGGATGGTTGGCTTAGGATGTAAACAGTAAATGTCACATCCTTGAGAGCCAGAACTGAGCACTGAGCCTAACCCTGCCCTGACCACAGAAAGGCCATAGGAAAGAACACTGCCCACCCACCTGGTAAAAGGAACTTGCCATCCACACAGGTAAATGGTCAGGTAGACTACTCTGCAGACGTCCTAAGACCTTCTATTTCAGGTACTTATTTCACTGCAGTAAATTTAGGAAACACTGTAATATGTCAGGGACATACCACTTCCTCAGATTCAACCATGGGCAGGGTCCTTTCTAAAGACCTTGGCTTAGCATTTGAGGGGAGAAACAATTTATTTTAAGTTAGCTTAAAGCATTCCAAGTTGATTCTTTCCTGGCTTGGGAATTCAGAGGTCTGAGATAGATTTCAGGCCTTAAATTCAAAGTCTATCAGGATTCTACAGCTCTTGGCTCTGGGGGAAACTCATTCCCTCCTCAATACCAGCCGTTAGAGGTTTCTTGACCCAGGATTCTACCTCCATGTTCACAGCCAGCAGCTTAGCATTTTGGAGTCTCCCTAACTTTGATCTGTACTTTCATCTTCATAGGCCCTTATCTTTCTGCCCCAGCTGTCACAGGACCTTCTGTGATGATGACTTTCCTGTTCTAAAAAGTCACCAGTGATAACATGGGTTGCATGGAGAAACCAGGCTACATTTAAGGATCCAAGGGAGGGGGTGAATCAGGGTGGGGTGGAGTGTGGGGGGTAAGGAATTTAAGGTGGTGGGGTTGAGGGGGTGGGTGGGGAATGAGGAGATGGGTGAGGGGTGGGGGTGAGGAGGTGGGTGGGAGGTGAGGGGTGGGGGGGTAAGAGAGTGGGGATGAGGGAGTGGGGTGGGGGTGAGGGGAGAATCCTTTTTCAAATCATTGCTGCAAAGATCTTTTTCCAGATTTTTTGACCATCTTTAAATTGAGATGTTCATCTTTTTTTATGGTTGAGTTTTTAAGGTTCTTTGTTTCTTTTAGATACTAAATATTTTTAGACACTTAGTATCTTTTAAATACTAAGAATATGTTCTGCTATTTTTCCCCTTGTCTATGATTTGTCTTTTCCTCCTCTTAGCAATGTCTCTAACAGTAGATATTTTGCATTTAAGTCTTACTTACCTTTTTTTTTTTTTTTAAATTTTGTAGTTAAAACCCTACCACCCAAACCAAGGGCTGATGTGTTTTCTTCTAGCTGTTTTAGAGTTTTCTGTGGTAGGTTTAGTCTGTTCTTTCTGAGTTCATTTTTTGTGAAAGGCATAACGTGTGTGTATGTGCATGCGCACATGTATGTGTATGTATGTGTGTATATGTGTGTGTGTGAGTATGTATGTGTGTATGTGTGTGTGTATGTGTATGTGTGTATGTGTGTGTGTGTGTGTATGTATGTGTATGTGTGTGTGTATGTGTGTGTGTGTGAGTATGTATGTGTGTGGGTGTATGTGTGTGTGTGTATGTGTGTATGTGTGTGTATGTGTGTATGTGTGTGTGTGTGTGTGTGTGTGTGTGCGCTCTGTCTCTGGGTGTCTATATTCTTTACTCTTTCCTGTGGGAGCTTCTGTATCTGTTGTTGCAGCTCCGTTCCTTGACGACTGTCTTTCTGCCATTGTGCTACCTCTGCTCCTTTGTCACTATATTTGCAGGGTCTCCTTCAGGACTCTGTATTTTCCGTTCCTGATCTATCTACATACGATATTGCCAGCAATACATTGTCTTGATCACTGTAGATTTTATAGGCAGGTTTTAGGTGGCAGCATCAAGTCTCGAACTTTATTCCTCAGCATTTTTGGTGGCTTTTCTGGGTCTTTTGCCTCCCTGAGTCAACCTTAGAAGGAGTTATGTCAATATCTGTGAAAGAGCTTTAGGGGTTTGGGTTGGAACTGTATAGGATCTATAGATCCAGTAAGGAAGAACTGACATCTTAATGTGTAGTTTTCAAAGCTATATTTTATATGAAAAGTTTGTTTAGAGATTCAAATAGATATTCTTGTTAAAAACTTGGCAGTTTTTCCAAACATATTGAATGTAGTTTAGTACATTTACACTTTCATATTTCATTTTGGGGGATAAGCTGTTTGTGGTCCATATTGCATTCTGGCTTCAGATTCCAGTTAATCATCACTGCTGTGTGGGAAAGCATTGTGCATTCTACTTACTGTTATATGTTAGTCTTGCATCCCGTGAGCTTGGACCTTATCCCCATATCCTATATTCCAGGTGTCAATTTTCTTTTTTTTTTTGTTTGTTTGTTTATTTTGAGACAGGTCTCTTTATACTGCTCTGGCTGTCCTAGAACTAGGTCTGTAGACCATGCTGGTCTCGAACTCACACAGGTCCACCTGACTCTGTCTTCCAAGTGCTGGGATTAAAGGAATACACCACCATACCTGGATATTTTAATTTTTATTCAGTGGAATTTTCTACATAAACAGATCTCACCTGTCAACAAAGTCATTTCCAGTTCCTCCTTCCTCATGTACCTTTTACTAATTTGTCTTTTAACTAATTTGCATCAGCAGGAACTTCTGGTATAATGTTAGGAGCAGTAAGAGGGGACCTCCTTGCTTTACACATGATGATATCTGTAAGATTTTGGTAAATGGTTTCCAGGAAAAACTCTTCTTTTTTCCCAGTGCACCAAGAGTTTTTAATCAGGAAAGATGGTTTGATTTGTGCCAAATGTGTTTTCTTCATCAGTTGACATAGTTGTATGACTTTCTTTTAAAGTCTGTTAACATAAAGATGGCATTGCCTGCTGTTTGAATGTTGAACCAACCTTCATCTGGTGAGTAACCTCACCTTCCTAGTCTAGGTACTTTCTGTGTGTACTTTCTGTATGTAATCTTGCTGTTCAGGTCATGCTGGCCTCACAGAATGAGTTAGGAAATGTTTCTTCTGTTTCTATCTAGAAACTATTTGTTGAAAACTAATACCATCCCTTTCTTAAATGTGAGTTTAGTTTAACCTGCCAACCTCGTGCTTTCCTTTATGGTACGCTATTATTATTGGCTACTTTAATAATAATTACCTAACAAGAATATATGTTTTTATTTGATTTATCTGACAACTTCTTCATGTTCTAAAGTTGGTTTCATCTGACATTAATTCAACTATTTCAGTGTTCTTTGCTTAATATTAGCAAGGTTTCTTTCTGCATTACTTTGCTTTTAACTTACGTATATCTTTATAATTAAACCACAGACAGCATAAAGCCCTTTAAAAAGAATCCACTTTGACCATACAAAGATGGTCAAATTTTTTAATTTTTGTTTAGTTTTTACTTTTATTATTCATTTTTCAATTCTCATTGGAATAAAATTGACAAAAATTACACATATACTTGTTTAGAACATATGTGATTTTTGTTGCCTGCATGCACTGTGAAATGATTCCTATAATAAGCTAATTAGCATGCCTGTCACTCCACATAAGTGCTGTGTGTATTATGTGTGTGCACATGTGTATGCATGAGTGTGTGTGTGTGTAAGCGTGTGAGTATGTATGTGAATGTATGTGAGTGTGTGTGCTTGTGTGAGTGTGTGTCTGTCTTAGAAACATTAAGGATATACTCTTTAGCAGGTTCCAAGTCTGCCATATGATGTTGCTGCTATTGTTTTGGTGCAGAGCTACCCAGCCCAGCACCAACTGTGGTTGAAACTGCACTGTTTGACCTGCACCTTCCCTTTCCCAACTCTCTCTCCTTCAGCCCTTGGGAAGTTTCAATCCTCCATTCTCTTGGAGTTAGCTTCCTTACTTTCCAAGTGTAAATGAGACCCTGTGCTGTTTGTGGTTCTGTGTCTGGCTTCTCACGTAGATGTCCTCCGGCTTCATCCACACTGTTCCCAACGACTGGATTTTCTTTTCTATTTAAAGACTGTATGGGATTCACTCTTCCCCCCACCCCTGATCCATTCTACACTGACCTGGTGTGATTTTAATTTTTTCAGTGTCTATTTTTAATGATGATTCTAAAACACTTTAACCTCCCTTTTAGTCCACCACCCACCAGAGGTAGTGGAAAAGAAAGGGTATGGAGGAAGTGGACCTCTTTAGAAAGGGTTCTTTGGAGCAACTCCCATCTATGTTGTCTGGAAACCAACAGTTCAGTTAACAGTGCAGCTTGGTCCGCTCGCAAACATTTCATGGATACACCAACAATCCACTTAGGTAGTATTGGGATAACAAACACAAATCAGTGGTGGTGATACTACCTAGGAGAGACAGCCAGGCCTCAGCCTCAGCCTCAGCACAAGTCAGCAGGAAGGACCAGGAGGAATGCCAGGAGAAGTTTTCGGCTGTGCCTCTCTCAGCAAAGCGAAGATCAGCGAAGTTGCAAGACCAACGAGTGTTGAGCAGCTAGCTGTACCAGCAAGCCAAGCTCAGCTCCTGTCACTGTCTGTTAAGTTCTGTTTATACTCCCTCCAAACAACACGTGTCCTCCATGGGTTTTGCCTCAACATGTGTCTTGCCTCAGCACATGTGTCCATCTCAGCTGACATCACCCAGTCCAAGTGCTAGGAAGCGACAAGACACCTTAACACACCACCAAAAGTTTTTTACTGTGTTTCTCTCTATGGAATCCCGACAAATAGAGCTCAACTACACAACATAAGACAGACCAATGCATATATGTCGTTAACAACAAATCCTTCATCACGTGTCCTTTCATGTGCTTGCTTTAACAGAACATCCTCTCACCTGTGTCCTTCACGCGTCTGCCTTAGCCTTTCCCCAGTGTCCACTTCAAGAAAACACTCCTTTACGTGTCTGCCCCAACAGAACTCACTTTCAAAGACATTCCTTAAGTTTCCAATCTAGCCTGAAACTTACTGTCTGTCCCAGGCTGCTTGTGAACTTAAATTCTCCTGCCTCAGCTTCCTGAGGACAGGGGCTTATAGGCATTGCTAATATGGCTATCTGATTGATGTTCTCTCTCTCTCTGTCTCTCTCTGTCTCTCTCTGTCTCTCCCTGTCTCTGTCTCTCTCTGTCTGTCTCTCTCTGTCTCTGTCTCTGTCTCTCTCTCTCTCTCTCTCTGTGTGTGTGTGTGTGTGTGTGTGTGTAGGCAAGTGCTTTACCACTAGGCCACACCCCCAACCCTAATCTGCTGATTTAATAAGGATGGCTGTACTCTCCAAAAGACACAAGTAAATGAGATTTTTTAAAAAAAAAGGTTATTATAGGGCTGGTGAGATGGCTCAGAGGATAAGAGCACTGACTGCTCTTCCGGAGGTCCTGAGTTCAAAATCCTGGCAACCACATGGTTGCTCACAACCATCTGCAATGAGATCGGATGCCCTCTTCTGGTGTGTCTGAAGACAGCTACAGTGTATAATAGATAAATAAGTCTTTAAAAGAAAAGAGGTTATTGTAGTAATAGCATTTATTATTTAAAAAGGAAATGATCAAAACAAAGCAGTTAACCTTTAGAAGCTCTCAGTGCCAGGCCTATACTCTCAGTTTATATTGGAAATCAAACATAAGATTAAGCTCAAGAAAGATATTTAATGCAGTTCCCATGTGTTTAATAGAGATTTGATTCGCATATAATCTCTTCAAATTGAGTTTATTCATTACAGGAAGGTTTGGTTTGGATTAGGAAGTTCTAGAAGGAGAAATGCTTGCTGCTTTACTTATATTTATTTCTATTTCTGGTGGTACTAGGGTTTGAACACAGGGCCTCACATATGCTAAACCAGGACTTTACCACTGAGCTACCTTCTCTGTGTTCTACTTCCACTCAGCTTGCTACACTCTGGAGCTCCACTTTGCAGATACAATGTGTCTATTCACCTCCATGGGTCTGACTTTTTATCCCTTGACAATACATTGTTACTTTCCTGATAATCTAGGACCATATGGGGAGAATCAACCAATCTCAAAGCTTACAGTAACCTAGTACTGTTCATCTACACCAATTCATTTTATTGCTAAGTTGGACATTTTAGAAACTGCTTAAGACTGCCACACCTTAAATATTTAATACTTATTAACTATTTTATTACAAATGTGTATGGTTTTGCTAGCTTCGAGAGAAGATTGCTAATGAAAGCTGTCTGCTCAGTTAAGTGATGATTCCTGGTGAAATTTAGAGAATTGGGGCTGACTCAGTGGGTTGAAACGTTTGCTGCCGGGTCTGAAGATCTGAGTTTGATCGTTGGGATTCTCTTGGTGTAAGGGAAGAGCTGACTCTTATAAGCACATAAACAAAGCACATCAACATAAACACATTGTGGTGATTTCCCCCATCCTAAATATAAAACTCTTTTAAGAATACAAAACAAAACAAAAACAGGAAAATAAGAAAGAAAAGAAAGGAAAAGAACTAGATAAGAGTCCAGCTAAATGGCAGAGAGAGCCAGGGATCTGGCTTTCTTTCTCAACAGACATGTGACCCTCCGTAACAAACAAAGAATGAGGGTTTAATATGTAAATCATTCCAAACAGAAGGCTGATTGCTACAGATTCAAGTCTTGCCAATTCCCATTGTCCATTGTCTTACTGATGTTTACTCTATTTAAAGCAAGCAAGAACCAGAGTGTCATTTAGACCGATGGCTTCCTCTGCTCCTCTGCTGTAAACTGACACACACACACACACACACACACACACACACACACACACACACAGCCCCTTGGTCCTTGATTTATAATGATAGAATTCTGCCTTGGAGAAAGTATCAGAAGTTGAAAACAAAAACATCAAAGTAAAAAAAAATACATTTACTGCTCCATAACTTAGGAGAGTACACTAGAAAGGATGGCATCCTTTCTCATGGTCTGCATGGGTTGTGACTGTGGGGTCCCCCAGGGATGTGAGAAAGAGTCTTGTGCCATATATGGCTGACCCAGAAAAAGATCAAAATGTAGGAATAATGATTTCTAGTGAAAGAGTCTCATTTTTTTTTTGCACCATTGTAACATAAAAGAACAACAACAAAACAAACAAAACAAAAAGTCTGGGAGCACCTTTGGACATTCTAGAACACTCAGAATATCAACAAGGAAAGGCTTCCATATTTCCCACCATTTTAGAACAATAAAAAACAAAACAAAACACTAACACTTTAAATGTGGAAACATCCTCTCTTGGCTAAGGAAGCACACTTCTTTAAATTGATTCACAGCCCAACCAGCTGTAGCCTAGATTATTTAGAACCTGTAGTTACAATGGGAATTAGTATGCCACAATTAAAATCAGATTGTAATAATCTTATAGAAAAACAGTATCTTAGGTTCTTTAGAGTAGTTACAAAGTAGTAATTAGAATATTTGATATTTAGATGGCTTTTATACAAAATCTTCACTAAACAATGTAACTTAAGAAAGCAATGAGAGTTTTGTCATGGTTTGGCTTCATGTGTTAGATCAAGTAGTGTTCTTCTGTTTCTGATTTAACCCTTTATATCAAACATTGTAATGCATCTCTGAAAGGCTTTTGTTCTTCCTGTGTCAATTAGCTTTTGCTGTGTAACAAACCATCTTCCAGTTTAGTGTCCTCAAAAAACCAACCATTTCTATAGATCATTAGCTTGTGACTCAGCATTTTGGAGTGATCTCAGCAGGGGAGTTCTCAGGGACTTGTGGCCAGCTTCTAGACACACTGGGAGCTTGTCACTATTAGGGGCTCCATTAGGATAGCTCATCCTTCAGCTGTAACCTACTACCTGATAAGTTATTTCTCTGCCAGTGAAATGAGTCGATTTGAGCCAGATTAGAATATATTAAGTGCAGGTTTATTGGGAAGTGGCTCTCAGATGAGTTCACTGGCTCCAAAGAAGGAGGCCATGGAAGTAGCCATGGGAAGAGAGAGAGAAAGGAGAGGGGGAAGAGAAAGAGAGAAAGAATACTCTAGAAGAGACAACAGAGACAGAAGAAGAGGAGGAGGAGGAGGAGGAAGAAAAAGAAGGAGAAGAAGAAGAAGAGAGGAGGAGGAAGGAGGAGGAGGTGGAGGAGGAGGAGGAAGAAAAAGAAGGAGAAGAAGAAGAAGAGAGGAGGAGGAAGGAGGAGGTGGAGGAGGAGGAGAAGAGGAAGAAGAAGCAGCAGCAGCAAATGTCTGGAGAAAAGCCTCTGGGGGCCGGGTATGCCAGGTAGGGACTACTGAAGGATACTGGGATAACCTAGAGGCCAGGTCTGCTTTGGTATTTAAAATATGCACCTTAGTCCCTTGTCTTGGGATAAAATCAAACATCCCAGCCTATGGTTGATAATAAATTAATATGGGGCAGCATAATCATCTATGACTACTTTCTGCTGACATTGGGACATCATTATTGGGGGTGGGAGGGGTGGGACTGGAATGTTGGCCAAGTCCAGGAAGAGCTGGTTGTCCCAGTCGTGGAACCATCGGGGGATAGGAGTGTGCAGGCCCAGTTAAAGCAGTCTGAATCTGGGCCAGAGTACCTATGGGTAACTGCTTTGGAGCTGTCCTCAATGCAGTTCTGAGGAAACATCTGAACTTGTCAGGATGTTATAAGATATGTATGTATGTATGTATGCACGTATGTATGTATGTATGTTAGGGGCAGAAGATAAAAGTTGAGTTTAGGGAGAAAACCTTTTTCCTGGGTGTATATTTGAAACACTTAGGCCCACGGTCTTGGGAGTTGGAGGAGGGTTGATGGGGTCCCAGGACCAGGGAAAAGGGAATGGATCCCACCCTCAAGAATAGGCAGGTGGGGAGGCAGGGAAGGGAAACAGACTGTTAATTGACAGTACCTGTTTGGAGTCCATTTTTTGATGTGAGAGGTGGATTCCAGTGGATTCCCTGAAGCTTACAAGGATATTTTGAAGTTTACAACAGTAGCATAGTAAGGATGAGGAAATCTGAAGCATTTTCATTCCTCCCATGTACCTTAAGTCTCTTTACTATAAGCATCCAAGTTCTTCACGTCCTCCAACCTTCAGACGATTTCATATCCTCAGACTTTACATAAACCTAAACTTTTACATCTTTTCCTATCTAATTATTCACCATGAGATATAGGTGGTTGATCATTGTAAAGTGAGTTCCTTTAGATAAGATCACTGTAAAAAGTTACTTATTTCATTAGAAGGGGTTCTGTCTACCCCCCATGACAGAAGTTGGTGATGGGACCATGGGACTCAAGTATGAAGTTAAAACAGAGTAGGTAGCCTCTGTGTCCACCAGGAATGAGCTGGACTTACCTGCATAAAATTGGAGTAGCAGTGAAGGTATAACTCTTCCAATAACAAAGATGGCTAGCAGGCATGTGACTGACCTTAACCAAGATGGTGACCAGTCGCATGCTGTTTACCAGCTATGTATACTTTACTACTGCTGGCCAGGATGTAGTTAAGCAGGCATGGTTAGATTATATAGGGAAGAGTCCCCCGGGGGGAATGCAGCACAACCCCAGACTGGAAAGTTCAGTGTTGGGGGCAGGTAGGGACTGAGGGATGCTGAGAGTGAAATACTCCTTAGTCTCTCAGTTTCTAGAAGGCCATTCTAGGTTCTCCCACTGTGTGGTGGAAGAGTTTTCAGAATCTCAAGAGAGCAGCCGTTTATATACAAATGGCTTTCAAGGATCTACTTGCCTGACATTTGCTAAAGCCCTATTGGAAAAGTCAATTCAGATGGCTAAGTCCACATTATGAGTGAAGAAATAAACCAATTTATTTTTTTATGGATAAGCTTTAAAGCATTTTACAAGCTTGTAGATGCAGGGAGGGGAAGAATTCATGGCCATCTTTGCCATCTATCCCCTCCCTAAAAGAATAACATGGCAGGGCCCGTGAAGTGGCTCAGGTAAAGGTACTGGCCACAAGCCCGGCCACCTGAGTTCTGTCTCTGGGACCTACCTGGTAGGAGAGAACCAACTCCTGTATGTTGTCCTCTGACCTACACACACACACACACACTGTAGCACACATGCCCACACATAAACACATAAATGCATGCACACGGAATGAGCAATATGTAATTAAAACCTTTGGGAAGATTGCTATTGCATTGAGATAGATTAGAATACTACCATAGCACACGGCCAAGATCTCATCCATGTTGTTTGTTTGTTTATAAACTGTTCTGGAAGAATCTCTGGCTGAGTACAATTATGGAGTTGTCTTCCAAAAATATAAATACACAGAATGTTTTACAGCTGTGCCAACTTAAACAGCATGAAAACTTTGAAACGACACAAAAATGTTAATATCATGAACTATTTCTTTGTATAAATAGTGTATCTTCTTAGGTGATAAGATATCCTGTTGGGTTAAAAGTTCAACTTATTGAACGTCATTTATATGTTACTATAAATGCACATATGGAAGAGTAAGGAAATAGGAGAGAAACTTAAGGGTCTACTTAGTAACTTTAGGTAAATCATTTAATCTTTTGAACACTCAGTTTCTTTGTACCCTAGATAACGTTGAGAGAAAAAAAACCCTCCTTATTATATTTAGTAGTAAAATCATGGATTCTCTTTACAGAAATATATCTATGTCCAAAAAAATGCAACTATAATGAATGGAAACACCAAGTTTGTAAACAGATTCTAAATTTTTAGAGAAGCCCACTACGCAACTAACTGGCTATGAGCAGAAGTCAGCTTCTCTTTCATGACCCATCCTGTATGAATGGAGTTCAGTTCTATTTAAAATTTAGAAATAATAGATTTGAAGTTGTTTTAATCAAAAAATATTTAAAAGTGCTTTATATTAGACAACTGCTAAGTCATCTTGATTATGGCTCTGACTCTGTCTGTCTCTGTGTCTCTGTGTCTCTGTCTCTCTCTCTCTCTCTCTCTCTTTCTCTCCATAACCCTGGCTGTCCTAGCACTCACTAGTTACACCAGTACACCAGGCTGGCCTTGAATTCAGATCCACCTGCCTCTGCCTCTCAAGTGCTAGTACTACAGGAGTGTGCCACCATCGCTGGCCCAGCTATGACTATCCTAATGCCAGAGAAGTACATACAAAGGAGCAGATGGGCATGCTTACATCCTTGCATGTTTACTGTTTCCTTCCTAGTACCCTGATCCCCACTTCACTCCACTTTTCTTTGTGTTGTCATTCTCTGAGAAGGTGGAATTCAGAGGAGGCATCCTATATGGTTCAGGCGAGCCACTCAATGATGAACATTTATTTAACAAATGAGAGAATCTGTGCCAGGCTTGGCAGCTGTGTTCTCTCTTGGGGGTAGGAGCTAACATGTCCTGTTTGCGTCACTAGATAGTCTTGTTTTAAAAAAAATGATATTTACCTAAGATTCAGTGGAATATGGGAATAAATCATACTTAAGATAAACTTATGTTTTGGGTGGTTTTGAGTAACAATCCCAGCATCTCTTGATAACTCTTGAGATAGGGTCTTGTTATGTAGCCAAACCTGGAATTGTGTTCATCACTCTCCTTCCTTGAGTGACAGGATTTCATGCATACATAACCATGCATTTCTATCATCACGAGTGGTAGTGACAATTATTGAAATAATCTCACATATGCATGTAAGTGAGAGGCCAAGCAGCACAGAGGGAAGGGAACAGGAATCTGAATAGGTCTTCCTTAACAGGATAGATGGATATCCATCTACACGGTAACATAACATAGACTGCAGTGCTTGTACATTAACGGCCTGCATCTAAGGAATTTTGAATTTGCATACTGACAGTGTGAGGGGAAAAATTCATAACATCAACAGCATGTGCTTCATCTAGCATGGCTCCAGGGATAGACCTGAGTGTACTGGCCAGGTAATGAAGAGAATAAAAATGTAGATGGGAAGATAGGCAGGCAGGCAGACAGGCTGACAGAATGTTGGGGTCAAGAGGACAGGGCTTTCTGCTGGCGAGACCACAGCCTCTCCAATCTTCCCCAATAAGCCTAGGGTGTTTATTATATAGAATAGAAAGTTGTGGTTATTACATACAGATAAACAAGGAGGCAGGGCTTACGGTGTACAGCTGGAGCAAGGAGATAGGTTTAGCTAATCTCAATATAGGAGCCGTTTCTCTGGGGGAGCAGTGTTCAGGCTGTGAATATCTGGAGGGAGAAAGTTTTGCTGGATATTTATTATACACACTAGTAACATTCACACAGAGACCAGAAGGGAAAGCTTTGCCATTCGCCTCTGAGCCTCGCCACGAAGAGAAGGACTGGCCACTCCTCCATGGGTGTGAGGCTCTGAAGTCCTTACATGGCTGTGCAAGTGTTGAGCTTGCCTGTTCTCTCAGGACTTCCCTCTCAGGGCTTCCTCTGCTCTCCACAGCACAGGTCATTTCATGTTTGTCCCTTGTCCCCCGATCTCCCAGCTGCTCATAGTATCACTGGCCACTTCCTCCTTCACACTATTTCCTCTTCTTCCTTCCAACACTGAGCTGTGTTTTCATTTTTTCAGATAGTTTTCTGTAGCCTCACCTTCATGTATTCTGAAATATCATTTCTCTCCCATTGCTATGATACAACGCCATGACCAAAAGCAACCTGAGGAGGAAAGGGTTGATTTGGCTTCCAGGTTACGGTCCATCACTGAGGGAAGCCAAGGAGGGAACTCAAGGCAGAAGCTTAAAGCAGAAACCACAAAGGAGTGTTACCTAGGCTCACTATAGCCTGGGGCCCACCTGCCTAAAGGTGGCTGCACTCACTGCAGACTGCCCACTGCATCTTCCTGCACCAAGTGGTAATGAAGTAAAATGCTCCACAGACCAATCTGATGGAGGTGATTCCTCCCCTGAGTTCCAACATTAGAAATCATACTTGGCCTCCACTGATAAGTCCAACATGAGACTATTTTTTATTTTGTTTTGTTTTGTTTTGAGACAGGATTTCTCTGTATAGTCCTGGCTGCCCTAGAACTTGCTAGGTACCATATGCCAGGCTAACCTCTAACACAGAGATCTGCCTGCCTCTGCCTTCCAAATGCTAGGATTAAAGGAATGTGTCACTATGTTTGGCTAAAAATCACTGGAGTCTCTATTTAAATACCAGATTACTGTCCTTTCTCTGTTCCAGATCACAAAAAACATTAGCAGTTACTTTATCATATGTGATCTCTGCTCTGCACAGGGTGCAATGTCCTCTTAATGTTTTTCTCACAAACTAGTTACTTGGGGAGGGGGGCACTGTAATATGAATGTAACCTGGGCTTTGCCTACACCAAGAAAATGTTATAACACTGATATATATATATATATATATATATATATATATATATATATATATATATAATATATCAAGGTCATTAGGAGACAGAGCATCTTCTGAAAATAATAAATAGGAGTGTGACCATTCATCAAATTAACATTTATTGAGGAGCTACTTTGGGCCAGGTGCTAGAAATACCATGGTAAGCACAAAGAGAGGTCAGCTTTCCCGCTCCTTCTGTTCGTGGGTAATCAGTGTATGGAGACAGGGGAAACAAGCCATAGGCAAATCACACAAATACACAGGCTAGTCCAACTGTGACACATGCTAGAAGGAGTTCCTAGGGCAAGCCTTATATCATGGTGTGATTTTTTTTCCTAGCAGGAAGCTTGCAAGGATTCTCCTGAAGAATCTTATCTCCAGGCAATCTAAAGGATGATGTTGTAGACTGACTGCAAAAAATTCTTCCAGTTATTCCTGCCTTTTTTATTAGGCCATGCAGCAGCTCCTCCCCTTGGACATATCTACTCTACTCCCCTTCCCTTCCAAGTTGACTCTAGAGGGCTTACTTTAGTCAATACCACTGGAAGAAGTAACATGGAGCCAGTGCCGAAGGACAGCTTTAATAAGCTTTGATGAGTCACTCCCTGAGAATTGATTCTGTTATATAAATAAGCAGGGTTGGCTGAGGGAAGATAGACACACAGGAAGGGTGCCCTGACGTTGACACCTTAACTAACAGCCATATAACCACCAGGCACCAGCCAGGCCACAGCTGCTCTGCTAAATGAACAAACCCAGCCCCAGAGCAGGCCAGCCCGGCTCAGAGCAGCTGAGCTGCCCCACTGACCGTAGGTCTCTAAGTTGTAATCAATGTCTATTGATTTTAAGAGACAGAGGTTTGCTGTTGGTTGGCTGATAACAAATGAGAAGGGATTATCTAGGCTTGTGCAAACCCATAGGTCAGGAAGAGGGCACGCTGGGTCCCTATGTGGATGCATCTTGAAACAGCTTGGGGGGAACTTTGTAAGCAGAGTCTGGGTATGTTGGACCTTGCAGGGTACTTTTTTTTTCTTTTTATGAGTGTAGCTGAGAATTGAACTTAGGGTTTCATATTTACTATTTTTAGACCTAGAACACATTGAAGACCTGAAGACCTAAGTCGTCGTCTTCTTCTTCTTCTTCTTCTTCTTCTTCTTCTTCTTCTTCTTCTTCTTCTTCTTCTTCTTCTTCTTTTTTTTTTTACTGCTGAGGTTCTGGGAGTCAAATCTTGGGCCTTATCTGCTCTAGAAAAGCATCTATTCCTGACCCATACCTACCAGTCCTGACTTGAGCCTTAATTTTAAAAGCAGTGGGAGTCCACACAAGAATCTTGGTCAGGAAGGATGCAGAATTAGACTTTATTTTTTTTTTTAGAGATACATAGCACAAATTCAATGGACCAGAAGAGAAGAAGGCATGATGTGGTGTGTGTGTGTGTGTGTGTGTGTACGTGTGTGTGTTTGCAGTAGTCAGAAAGAATGAAGACAGAAGTCACTAACAAGGGTGTGATAGTGAAGACCACAGCCCATCACACTCCAGGAGGCTTCTCTATTGATTCGTTTGATGGCTTATGATAGGGGAAACCCCGGAGTTGTCCAGTATTGATGTTAGACATTGGAAATGGAGAGATTTGGGTGACATTTTAAAAGGAGGATTGCAGGTACCAGCGTGTAATAGGATCCTGTGTATGACTGTGGTCAAGGACTATAACCAAAATTATTTCTAGCCAGTTTGCTTTCTTGGTGAATAATACCAATCTCTGAACTACATAATAATGGAAAAAGTCAATGTGGGGGAAAGAAACCACAAGTTTGGACTTAGGTATGTTGACTTTATGATGTCTTTGATATTCCCAGGATGTTCTTATAGCAGTTGGGTACACAGGGTTGGGGATCTGAGTAGAATGACTAGGGACCACATCCCTGAGTCATCTGTGGATATGACTTGAAAACAGTATCCTCAGGAGGGCTTGCCAGGTTTTAGGTTAGTGGTTTTGAGTTCTAGGAACATCCAGAAATGGTTGGAGAGCTCCTGGGAAGTTTGTTCCCACCAACTATCTCCAAATGTGAGGTTCACAGAGCACCCCTTCTCTCCCAGGAAAAAGGGGATCTAGACTTCTCTCCTCTTTACAAAACATTCAGTCTTGAGGGAAAAATGAATATAGGTCTTAGATGGTGCAGGTGGCTTATGGCTATAATCTCACACTGGGGAGATGGAGTCAGGAAAACTTGCTTGAGTTCAGGCAAATCTGAGTGACATAGTAAGACCCTATCTCAAAGAAACCTCAAGCCAAATAAAACACATAAATAAACATGTGCCTGAGTGCTATTCATATAAGATTTTTGGGTAATTCAAACTATACCTTTTGCACTTTTCCTTACAGTGGTTATAAGTAACACTCAGAAATCTTTTTTTTTAAATTTAAATCACCAGTCCAGTATCTAACAGACCCAAAGGATCCATCTCTTTGAAACAGCCCACTTTCTTGCAATGTTTTTTTTTCAGTCTGTTTCTAAAGTTTTTTCATTTGCCTCTAGTTTTATTTTCTTGCAGTCCACTCACTAGACAGCGCTTTCTCTAAATTGCTAACCCAACCTGAAATGGTCTCATGATGAAGTGGAACTCTGGGACAGCTTTCAAAGGCTTTCTGGTCCCATCCTGCTGGCCACTAAGTTGTGCTTCCCAAATATAGAAGGTCTTTTACACCCATTCCCATCTTAGAGAGATGCATTTAGTTCCTTGACATAGCAGTAGGCTTTTAACAAGTTTTTAGTCAGAAAACCTCAAACACCCTGTACTTGTTTTTATGATTGGATAAATCAGAGCAAGACCTGATGGCGTTGGGCAAGCACAAAAGCACTGTTAGGAAGGCCGCGTTCAATAATGGCCTATGTCTCTTTGACTCACATGACAGTAGGTGGACCTGATGGTGGTTGGCTTTTGTAGCTGTGTACAACTGGAGTTAGTGCCAGGATCATGTTTACCTTGCATTTATAGAATTAGCAGATTTGGTGGATGCTCATTTCATTTAATGCAGGGGAGGGGTTCCCTTTCAGTCACTGTGGCAAAGACCTGAAGAGATCAACCTAATGGTGGAAATACTTTGGCTCAAGGTTTCAGCCTGTGGTCTCTTAGCATCATGGTTTAGGGATCTGTGGTGAAGCAGAGCGTTGTGGTGGAGCTTATGTGAGTGTGTGGGGGGAGGGAGAAATTAAGGGAGAGGGACACACACACACACACACACACACACACACACACACACAGAGAGAGAGAGAGAGAGAGAGAGAGAGAGAATATGCCCTTCAATCCTCAGTGACTTGTTTAATTAGTCCCACCTCCTAAAGTTTCCACTACCTCCCAATATCCCCTAAAATATGTCACTCAATGAGTTAATCCACCAATGAGGTTAGAGACCTTGTGATGCACTGAGGTATTACCTCTGAACGCTGGAGACCAAGGCTTTGGGACCTAAGCCTGTAATGCAAGAGTCATAGGGGGTGTTTTAAGAGCTAGACTATAGGAAATCCTAACCCAGAATCTATTTCATGGTGCTATATATGAACTCTAAGAATAGTTAACATCCATATGGTGCTACTCAGTTCTTGGTTGTTACCAGGAATATCATCCCATTCATTTTAGGCAGTATTGAAAATATTTACATGAATGGTCATTATCTATTTAAATTTTTTTCTTTCTCTCTGAGAGGAAGTATTTATTTTTACTTTGAAAAATTTCCAGATTATTTTGTCATTATTAAGGGTTAAAAGTAATTAGTTTTTGCATGCTAAACCACAGAATTCTCCTTTCACTTTAAAACATAAGGAATACCTCTTTAGTTTCATTTTGAAGATCTTTAGGAAGAACTTCCATAACAGTTAACACATAATAAAAATCTAGAAACAAAAATTAAGTCCACACTTTAAAGGTAGTTCTCAGAAAATGCCCTGATACAATTATTACTTTTATCCTTATTATTTATTTATTTATTATATGTGCAATTGGTGTGGTGTGTGTGTGTAAATCTGGAGCTTGCTCATGCCACAGCAAGTGTTTGAGATCATAGGACAACCCTGCTGGAGCCCAGATCTCTTGTTTTTCAGATTGTGAACACCAGGCTAGCTGTCCCCCAGACTTCCTGGATGCTCCTGTCTCTAGTTTCCTTCTCCCTGTAGGAATGCTGCCTTACAGATGCTGGCATGAACATAGCTGGCTCTTTAAAATTGAGTTTGGGGATTTGAACTCATGCTTGCACATCAAGTGCTCTCTCATGCACCCTATCCCTCTAGTTCTTCCCTGACCAAGCCCCCTACCCTCCCCGACCTCCCACCCCGAGCCTTTTGAGTTATGGTTTCTTTCTAAACCCTGGGCCCTTTTGATTGGTTAGTCTAGCTCTCCAGAATCTCTTCAGTCTTCCAGTTTTGAGATGACAGGTGCCAGTGACCGAGCCATGCCCAGCTTTCCTTGTTGGCAGGTGCTACGAATGTGAACTCAATTCTTCATTCCTGCAAAGCAATCACCTTGTACGCTGAGCCATCTCTCCAGCTTCCATTCTCAGGATTTTAATAATCTCCAGACACTTCAGCCACAGCTAATAAAACATCATGGCATAGCACCCAGTGTGATTTCACTGGTATGTCTGATTTTTTTATATCCAAATTTTATATTCATTTGAAAAACTTGGTCATATCTTTGCAGATGGGGTAGTATTGTTTGTGTGGAGTTGGTGCCATGAGGAACATTTTTACATTTTAAAACAGTTTTACAAGCCCCTGGCATGGTGAGATTTAGAGTGTGTGCTTGACAATGTTTATTTAAAATCTTGGCTCTTCTTCCTTACACTTAACTCCTGGACTGCTCCCTCTCCTTGCTGATGCACCCAATAGGCAGCTGTCTCCTGTAATTCAAATCTTGTCCATTTACTGTAGAAGACTTACAGCCTCCTAAGCCAGCGACACTGGGCTGAGCCTAATGGCCGTACTTCATTATCCCCAGCTTGGAATGTTCTGAGCATGCTCGGCATTGACCACTTCTCCATTCCTCTAACATTACCTCATTTCATATTTTTGAAGAAACTTGGCAACATCAAGTTCTTTAATCATGCTGCACGATGGTCCTGTCTTTATTGCTCAGAGCATATTATTTCAAAACTTCGGACAATGAAACTTACATTTACTTTTGTGTGTTTGCGTACATGCGTATGTACGTGCCAGAACATCAGTGCAGAAATCAGAGGACAACCTGGAGGAGTCGGTTCTTTTCTTCCACCAGGAGAGGCCCAGGGATTGAACTCAGGTCCTCAGGCTTGGCAGCTCCTGCTGAGTCTTCATCAGCTCTGCTTTGTACATAAATATGTGGACACCAACCGTCCTGACTTCTGAAGTTTTATCCTGTGATTTTCCAACTGCCGTGAAAGTGATGTACATTCGGAAGATATTGCACTGTGAATTTTAAATTTTGAGGCTCGGGCTAGACATAAGCTCTCTCTTGAGATCTTGACTGTGGTACGAGCTACAGTCTTCCAGGAGCTGTTCAGTCTTACACAGAAACAACTCTCTCTCTGTGGAATAGTTTGTTGCTAGTGCTCTCATAAACAGGTTTTGATATCATGCTGCCAAAATGTTTTTTAATGTAAGGTTTTTGCTTCATGATTCTTCCCAACTATAGGCTAATGTGTCCTGGGCAGGCTTAAGATCATGATTAGGTGATTTAAATGTATTTTCATCTTATAAGATTTTTTAGTTAGTGGTGGATATGATGGTTTGAATAAGAACTCCCCACCCATAGGCTCATATATTTGAATGTTTTGTCACCAGAGAGAGGAATTATTTGAAAGGATTAGAAGGATCAGGAGGTGTGGCCTTATTGGAGGAGGCATGACCTTGTTGGAGGAGGCATGGCCTTGTTGGAGGAGGTGTGTCACTGGGGTGGGCTTTGAGGTTTCAGAAGCTCATGCCAAGCCCAGGGTCTCTCTGCTCACGGATGAGGATGCAGTTCTCATTTGCTGCTCCTGGGCTTGTCTGCATGCCATCATGCTCCCTGCCACAATGATAGTGGATGGACTCTGAAACTGTAAGAAAGCCACCAATTAAATGCTTTCTCTTAGAAGAGTTGCCTTGGTCATGGTGTCTCTTCACAGCAATAGAGCAGCGACTAAGGACTAACAGTGAGTTTGTCAGGTTGTGATGCCAGCATAACTTTAGGAACATCTGTTCACCCCTACACTTTATTGATTTCTTACAAACTCATACTTTTACTCACAGTACTATTGTTTAACTGTGTCTCCTCCAAACTTCAAATGTTGAAACTTTATGGGCAGTGTAACAGCATTAAGAGCTGGGACCTTGAAGAAGTGATTAGGTCTTGAAGGCCCCCTCCTTGTCAATGAGTTCTTTGTTTAATAAAGGAGTCTCTTGTCATATTGGGTATACTTACTCTATCATCTTTCACCATATTGTTTCCTTCTGCAGGTGTGGGAACAAGATGCCTGGCTTGGTTAGAATATTAAACAATGCCCCAAACCCTTGTGATAAAGGTTTGACTTCCCAGCTTAGCACTTTAAGAGTCTGGGTCTAATAAAAGGTATTTGCATCACTGGGAGTGTGCCCTCCAATGGGACTGTGGGGTTGTGCCACTTCCTTTTTCCCTTTTGTTTTATGACCAGCTGTTGAACAGATGTGCTCTGCCCAGCTCCATACTTCTGCCATGCTAAGCTGCCTCATCACAGGGTCAACTGAAACCTCCAAAATGGGCGAGCCAAAGTAAACCTTTTCTCTTCATAAATTAATTTCAGATAATTATTGGGGTGGAAAGTTTACTAACATTGCAATATTTTGGAAGTAAAAATCAATTGTTACCAGACAACCAAACCTGCTACTAAAAATGTTCTCTTCTTTGTAAAATACCCAGCCTCTGGTATTTTGCTATAGAAGCACTGAACAGACCAAGATAGTTTTCATAGCAGTTGAAAGTCATTGTAAAATGTGTTCAGTTCTGAGCTGCAGGCACTTTAACTTTCATATGTGTCCGTTGTACTTCATTGCTGACTAATCTTAAAGCTGATAGTCAATACTCTGAAGCAAGATTTACCACCTTCATGGTCTCTGAAATTAAGGGCACAGTCATGGTCAGTGTAATGATGCCTGCCTTGATGGTAAACTCTAGCTGCCTGACTCTGTTTCCTGGCTGTGTGCCTGCAGACAGATGGTTTAAATTCTCTGTGCTTCCATCTTCTAATTTATCAACCGAGGGATAATCGTAGTAATACATCTTAGGGTTCATTCTTAGCATTCATCTTGAAGATCGAGTTCTAGCACATGATAATGATTATCTAACCTTGGCTTCATGTGCTGTATTATATTTCAAACATTAAAATCAAAATACCAATGTTTTGTAAAAGTTTTTAAATTGTTGGAACTCCTTGGCACGGAAAGGTAATTCGTGTTCAATATTATCTCACCTAATGTTTTAGTGAATTTCAAACTATGGCCAGGACATATACATAAATTGCATAATTAAAATTGTGTAATTTTCTGATCTCTGTTGATAGTAGATATGCAATCATTGACAGACAAAGCTTTCATTTTATTTCTTTTTGGAGACTTGTGATGGATGGTCTTAGCTGTCAATTAAACTGGATCTAGAGCCACCTGGGAGGTGGGCCTCTCTACATCTGCCTGTGGGGAATTGCCTTGATTGTTCTGAGCTGTGAAGATCCACCTACTGAGCCTGGAAACATTTTCTGGCCACAATTTTGGGCTGTATAAATGGAGAGGGAACTGGGAGGCAGCCTGTTTTCACCCCTTTCTGCTTCCTGCTTTCAGATCCAGAGTGAGAGCTGTTTTAAGCTCCTGCTTCTACTTGACTGTGCCCTTGAACTTGCAGTGGAATGATCTTTATTTATCCCATGTTGCTTTTGCCAGGGTGTTTTGTCACAGCCATGGAGTTTAAGAACTGAAGGCAGGGCGCCACTTACAAGCAGTAGACTGAGGAGACAGGAAAACAAATGAAGAAGAGAAATGATAAGGAATGGCTAGCAAGACTGATGTAGCTGTGACTAGAAATCAAAAGACCCAGAGAACAGGAAGGAGGCTGCAAGCCACGTAACACCAAGCCCTATGTGCCAGCCAAGTCAGCATGGCGAGTCTTTGCGTCACCCACAGTTCTGTTGCAATGGAGGAACAATATGAAAATGAATGGTGTTGGTACGCCTAGAAACTTTAGAAACTTGCCTCGTTTCTGCACACAAATGATGTATCTGCAAACAGAAGCTCTTTTTGCATCTGACTGGTACAGTTTTTCACTTTAGGGAAGTGAGGGGTGGGGGTACCTCGTGCCCTGTTCACATACACTCCTGATTCTATGTTAGGATAAAGTGTGTATGTATATTTATGTCTATTAAGAGAAAGGAAATAGGAGCAGTATCTGTTTAAATATCAAATAGAATTGATACTAGGAAAAGCTAGGTCTTATTAAATATTATAAATGATGCTTGGTGATTAGACATTAGTTTATGTATTCATCCAGCCTTGAAACTTGTGTGTGTTTATATGTACACACTTGTATACATTGGGGACAATCAGAGTTTAAGTATATTGTAATTTTATATTAAAGAAAACATCATCCTTAGTCATTAGGGAAATGCAAATCAAAACAACCCTGAGATTCCATCTCACACCAGTCAGGATGGCTAAGGTCAAAAACACAGGAGACAGCAGTTGTTGGCGAGGATGTGGAGAAAGAGGAACACTCCTCCACTGCTGGTGGAATTGCAGGCTGGTACAACCACTCTGGAAAGCAGTCTGGCAGTTCCTCAGAAAACTGGGCATGACACTCCCGGAGGATCCGGCTATACCACTCCTGGGCATATACCCAGAGGCTTTACCTGCATGCAATAAGGACACATGCTCCACTATGTTCATAGCAGCCTTATTTATAATAGCCAGAAGCTGGAAAGAACCCAGATGTCCCTCAACGGAGGAATGGATTCAGAAGATGTGGTATATCTACACAATGGAATACTACTCTGCAATTAAAAACAATGAATTCACGAAATTCCTAGGCAAATGGTCAGATCTTGAAAATGTCATCCTTAGTGAGGTAACCCAATCACAAAAGAACACACATGGTATGCAGTCACTGATAAGGGGATATTGACCCAGAATCTCGGAATATCCTAGACACAATCCGCATATCAATAGATTTCTAAGAAGATGGAAGGAGAGACCCCTGGTCCTGGAAAGACTGGATGTAGGGGAACGCCAGGACAGAGTAACGAGAGGGGGTTGAATGGAGAAAAGAGGGAGGGAAGGGGGCTTATGGGACTTTCGGGGAGGGAGGAAACGGGAAAGGGGAAATGATTTGGAATGTAAATTAAAAAAATAAAATAAAATAAATAATTAAAAAAAAAAAGAAAACAGCCAAAGCAACTATTTTTTGGTAATTTTAGTATTTTTAAAAAGCAAATGTAATGATGACAGTTTTGAGAATTTTGGTTTCTTTAGAAAATACAGAGGTCTTATAAAAATGTGCTTTCATTTTAATACCAGGTGTGGAGATATGAGGCTGCTTTGGACTCTCTGTAGCAGCTGACTATGATTTGTCTCATGCTCTAGCGGAAGGATGTTTTGGCCAGCTGCAGATAGTTTTTGTGATTTTATGACATTTAGAATTCTGAGAACTTTTCAGAGGGTGTATGAATGCTAGGGCAAATTTGGTAGTTGATGGTTGTTCAGAGAGGGGGGTTGGTTAGGTTTTGTTACTAGGGGTCTAAGAAGAAATGAAAGGAAAGAAAATAGATTCAGGAACCCCTCTCTGTGTTTCTCTCTCTCTCTCTCCTCTCCCTCTATCCTTTCTCTCTTATCTAGTGATAGGGGGTAAAACCAGAACAAAGGGTGGGTAAAAGAAGAACCCACAAAGTTGCAAAGACCAGCTACAAGTAAATAAAGTGTTCCAGTCAGGAATAGGAAAACATTTTTTTTGTTTTGTTTTTTGTTTTTGTTTTTTTTGAGACAGGGTTTCTCTGTATAGCCCTGGCTGTCCTGGAACTCACTGTGTAGACCAGGCTGGCCTCGAACTCAGAAATCCTCCTGCTCTGCCTCCCAAGTGCTGGGATTAAAGGCGTGCGCCACCGCCCGGCCGGAAAACATTTTCTAACGAAGCAAAAATAATTTGTTCTGTATGGTACCAGAGTAGTAGTAGCCAGAGAGTTAAATGAGACAGAATACAACTATGTTAAAGACAGAAGCAGAGACTTTTCCATCAAGAATAAAGTAATAATTGTTTTTAAAAAAACAATATCTTATGAAAATTGGTTATCTGTTTGAGGGGGAAGAAAGATGGTTGGCTTCACATTAGATGCCAAATTGATTCAGGGTGGGTGGAAGATCTAACGAAGACTGTGCAAGAAACTCTGTCCACACCAACACAGAAGGGCCAGAAAAGGGATGTTTGAGCAATGGATATGAAAATGAGCCCCACATCAAGATGAACTTGAGTCAGAGGATGAAATGTGGGTGGGCAGAGTTTGATTCCCAGCCCCCAAAGCACAGAAATGAACACAAACGCAAGACAATATTTGCAATGTGTAGTTCAGAAAAATAACCTTTTAGAAATTGATAAGGTAGATACACCAAAGTGCTACAAGAAAAACGCACAACGAAACACCATACGGGTTCTTAAAAATACCATCAAGATGTATGACAAAGCGTTGATGATTAATCTGATTAATCAGGTGGAGAAGTAATGGGAATTTGGGCTGTGTATGTTGTTAAAGCCCTCTCTTAGAATTATTTTTACACTTATGAGTATTTTGTCAGCATGTGTATCTATGTACCACAGGCTTGTCTGGTACCCTCAGAAGCCAGATAAGGGCATCAGATAAGGTGGAACTAGAATTAGAGGTGGTTGTGAGTCACAAAGTGGGTGCTGGGTCTTCTGGAAGAGTGATCAGTGCTCTTGACTGTGGAGCCATCTTTCCAGCCATTAAAGCATTCTTTAATAAATATGTAACACTATAAACCAGCAGTATCTGTATAAACAACAGAAGAAAATAACTACTCTAATAAGCACCAGCTGGTATATTGTCTGAAAGGAGGCTCAGTAGTCATTCCCACTGGCTTTGTTACTTCACGTGGCCCTTGAGTGATGTGCAATTTGTTCTGAGCCAATGATGTAGCAACGAGAATGCTTTTAACATTGTTCAAAATAGAAAGGAAAGGGGACAGACAGTATAGCTCACATCCCGGGTTAGATGAATAAGTAGCAAAAGGTTTGTTCAATGTCATATTACAAAGTCATTAATTACTGCTACTGTGCTGACACAAAACCATCTGAGATATGTTATTGAGCAAAATAACGTGCTATGAAATGTGCAACCCAGAAAGCTGCTTGGTAGCTTCTATAGTTAGTAACTATGTTTCTAGGTCTATATTGACATAGTCTTACTTCTTTCTGTTATTGTTACTGTGTGTGTTTGTGTGCACATGTGCCTGCAGATGCTGGAGACCAATATTAGGTAACTTCCTTCATCATTTCCCACCTGATTGTTTTTGAGACAGGGTCTCTCACTGAACCCAGAGAGCAGCATCTGGCTAGGCTGACTGGCCCATGTACAGGGATCTGCTTGTGTCTGGCTGCCTAGTGTCAGGGCTACAGACACACACCACTGTGCTGGTTAAATCAAGTTCTGACCATCCTGTTTCCAGGACAGATGCTTTGTCTGCTGAGCCATCTCCTCAACCTCATGTTGACATATGCTTAAAAAACAGGAAATTTGTGACCTAAAATATCTATAACAGTTACCTCTGAGAAGCAAGATTCACACAGACCTTACGGGTTTTGAAATAAGAAAAGCATTGTTAAAGGACATTTCAGCTGTCCTGTCCTTGAGCTCCCTGCTGAGATTGTAGGATTCATTAAGTATAAATATGAAGAAGCCTTCTGAATGGCATGACAAACCTGAGAATTGGAGCCTCCCTGGATAATGGGCCTTATCCACATTCCCTTAAAATGACATTACAGAGATACTTAGTTATGTAAATGGTCTTTGGGGAGCTCCGAGAAAGATCTGCTTTGTATTACATTTGGTGGCAGGGAAGCAGTTTTACAACAAGGTTTGAGCATCATTGTTGAACAGCTTTAATTTTTGTACTAGACATAGTCACATTTATCTAGCATGTTCACTTTTCAAAGCTCCTTTATATACATTATCTTATGTTAACATTTATGATAGTCCTCAAGTGAGCATGGCATTAGTTTATAAGGAAAATGGGGGTTTCAAATGTAAGTGGATTTGTTTTTAAACCTAGTCCATTTTATATTACTGTAACAGAACATCACAGGCTAGATAATTTACATAGAGAAGAAATTTATTTCTGACAGCTTTAAAGGATGGGAATCCAATATCAAGGAGCTGGAATCTAGTGGGGGCCTAGTGCCTTGCGGCTGAGCATTTTTATGGATAGGTGACACTTCTATTCAGTACAAGAGGTCAGAGCCATGTCCTTGGTCATGCAGCTCCCAAGTGGCAGATGGAGGCCTGGGATTTAGCAGTGTCCACTCGTGTCCTTCCACTGATTCAGTCTGTGCTTGGGTTTCATACGTCTCTCTTCCTTCTCTCTTGAATACATTTTTCCTGCCAGTCATTTCCCCAAATTCCTTAAGGTAATGTCCATCACTAAGGATGAAATTCCCTTTCTCCAAGAAATACTAGCAGGAGGAATGCTTCGTAGTTTTCTGTTTGGCACTGCTCTCTCTTGCCCTAACCACCTCTGGTCTAGACACCTGACCTTCCCCCCAGTAGGATCTTTCACTGTTGAGGTTAGGACGATTGTAGCAGTAACACAGGTTATGCATGTAGTTATTGTTGCTAAGCCTGTAGTCAAAACAAGCTTTGAGTCCCTGGTTGACTTAGCTCTGAAATCAGGCCATGAGAAGCAGTAACTCGATTTATTCTCTTTGGAAAGTTAAAATGGGTGGGTGGGTGGGGTGGGGTGGGGGTAGGTTTGTAGAGCTGCAAGCCCCAAATGAATGCTATAGCTTTGTGTTTCTGCAGTGCTAAACATATTTGCTATTTTCGATCACCGGTATCAATAGCAGAATGTCAATATTCTAATGTGAGAAAGTTAAAATTTATCTTCTTAGACCAGTCAGATGGCTCAGTGAGTAAAGAGACTTACTTCGAATACTGTTTATGTTGGTAAGATTTCTAAAATTCCACCATTGATCCCCAGTGTTTGATCCCTGGGACCCACATGGTGGGAGGAGAGAAATGACTCCCACAAATTGTCCTTTTAATCTCTATGTAAACACTGTGACATTTGCATGGACACATGCACTGAAAAAAAATGTAATACAGATTTAAAAATCTTAATGTAAGCATGTCAATTGAATGGTGAAGCATATAGGTTTAGAAAAACATCCAGCTACATAAATATGTGTTATGTGTATCAATGCCTATGCATAGATACATATGTGTTTGTGTTTATAGTCACATATTCATATATCTACTTGTGCATACATATGAACGCACAAACTTCCATAGATACCGAATGGGTTTAGACCTTCTTTTCATCATTTCTAAATCTTGTAAAGCTCAAAGGACATAGGAATCTCCTCACAGTATTTGTGACCTCCCAAATTATGTGCTTGCAAACCTTTAAGCCATCTCTTTCAGGCTGGGCATGGTGGCACAAGCCTTTAATCCCAGCACTAAAGAGGCAGAAGCAGACAGTTTGTCTACAGCAGTAAGTTGTAGTGAATCTTGTCTAAAAAAATAAATAAAAATAAAGGAAATAACTCCCTTCAGGACTGGTGACGTAGCTCAGAGGCAGATGCTTGCCCAGCCTGCCCCAAACCCTGGCTGCCCACCCTCCTGACCACCAAAAAATACTTAGTTTCCCATGCCATTCCTTCTCTGATGTTCTCTGAACAGTGAAAACAAGCAAAGTGTAAAGTGGCTCAGAAAAGAATGTGTTCCATTTCTTGATTTGGTTTTAAGCATTAACTTGGTGTTTGTGTCATTTGTCACAAATGTAGTGGTGGAATTTTAGAAAGCTTACCAACATAAACAGCTTCTGACTTAAAAATAACAGACAGTTACAAATATTTATCCCTTATCTCAGCTGCCGGAGTCCCAGCCAGTCCCTGGGAATCTGTCTGGCCGGAGGGGCGGGCCAGGAAGAACATTCCAAGTTTCTCTCTGGCTTCAAAAAAGGAGGAATGGAAGGAACTGTGCAAGACTGATGCAGGGATCTCACTTCACAAATCTGACCTCTCTGTGTGCTCAGATAGCCTTCAAATTTAAAGCTTTCTTAAACACATGACTTTGATATGAGTGAAGAATAAACAAATAAACAACACAACAATTAAAACAACAAAACTTGATTTTGCTGTACTCATTTTTCCAGTTAATCAAAAGTCTCTTCCCCCCCACCTCCCCCGCCCCCCGAAGTTATTTAAGATGCAAATGACTTTAGGATACACAAGAACCACTAGTCACTCATGTCTTAGTGTAAACTGGCTCCATAAATGTCAGTTTCCTTAAGGGTCCCTAAAGGAAGAGGCCCAAGTCTCATGTGGCTATGGAACACTGTGTGTGTATGGGTGCGACCCTCATGCCTGCTGAGATTTCTTCCACCGAGCCCTCTCTTACCCTAGGGGAATCACTCCGAGGCCAGAGACAATTCGGAAGACTGGCCTGCAGAACAACAGCCAAGCTTTTGCAGGTGGCAGAGGCTACGGGAGAAAAAGGATATATTCCGCCCCCCCCACGCCCCCCCTCCCGTGCCGAAGACAGCGCCAAAGCTGAAACAGAGACTTCGGGGTGCTGGGGACAAACTGCTCCTTGGTCCCCGCTGGCCATACCTTCAGGCTTTCAGTTTTAGTTTAGAAGGAGAGGGAAAAAAAATTTGCTCCTTTCAAGCTCCCAACTTCCTCCCCTCAGGCTGGAAGGCATGGAGAGCAACCTCACTAGATTCCGCCCTGAAGTTTCCTCTTTCCCGATTCTGTTATACTACTGGATAATTCTTCATACTTATCTGCTGTGCCTTACGGTCTTCCAGACTATTAGAAAGACTGGGGAAGTCTCATTAAGGCCCAGAGAGACGTTCTTGAATTTTCAGAGCAAATTGGTGGCAGATACCAAGACAAAAGTTACCCTGCTGAGTCTGTAATATTAACTAATAAACACTGCATATAAAAATATAGAAAGGAAGTAACAAGGGCCAGAGAAAGCTAATTTATCATGAGTGCTAGTGTCCTAAAATGCCCTGTCTAGGCCTCGCCCCCTTTCTAACCTTAGACTGTGCACTGAGATCCCAGCTTAGCAGGCTTATGTGCCTTGCCTTAGCCACAGGCACTCCCTTCCATACAGAAGGATCCCTTTAAGTTCTCACAACAGCTATCTTGAGTATTCACTGCTTCACTTTTCTACTGGGCTTTTCTCAGAGCTCCTTATTTTGGACAGGAAGACCGTTGCTGGCGGGCAGTGAGGTTCCTGTTCTGCTTACAACCTCCTTTCCCTTTAGCAGGAGGCTGACTTGAAGATTGACAGGTGTGGCTCTCTCAGGCTTTCAGTCCCATGGCTGTACAGCCTGATTAAGGCATAATTTCATCTGATGGGTGAATGTAAAATAAATACTAATTCCTCGTGCATTATCCAGAACTCCAAGAGAGGGGATAATGCCATAGGTTTTACATGTCAACATAATGTTTGTCTTGTATAGTTCCCTTCTGAAGGTTTTGCTTGACACGAGTGAACTCACTATCTAGGATCCTAGGTAACCCTCACCATTGATGGATACATTCAAAGATTGTCCCATCACAGTAGTCAAGCCTGAGATAATTTGTGTTTACCAAGTACCTAAGAGGCAACTGAAGAGTCTTTTATTGGCATGCAAGAATATGTTCAGGTCGAAGATGGAGAAGGGTTTAAGGACCCCCAAACCATCAGTTTGTGTGTGGGTGGCGTGTCCTTTAGCTCTCCGTAGGTTTGTGTGAATATTCAACTACTTAGCTCTTGTCAGCGTCTCAGTCCCATGAGCCACACAGAGACGAAGAACAGTGGATTCAGGTGATCGATGTGTGGTTGAAACTATCTCACCCAAGTTCCTAACTTCTGTGTCTGTGTCATTTGGAGACATTTCTTCATTGATCCTCATTAATTTATAGTTTAAATGTCTTCCATCGACAGGATCATTCCACAAGTCCTTTCTCTGCCTTTGATCAGTTGGGAGTCACAGAGAGCTCAGATCCTTGCTGCCACAGCAAACAAACTTCTGCTGTAGGAACATCGACTTCACAATTCCTTTGAGTCTCCGTTTCCTGATCTATGCACTGCCTCACGCGGCAGATGATGTAAACATAAGTGTGCAAAACATCTCCCTGCCGTACTTCATGCCACCAAGGAGACACGCAATACATACGACTTCTCTTCTTGTATGCAGCTATCGGACTTAGTAAAACAGTATTAGATGCAAAGTTCGTGACCCTACTGATTGTAGGGGTAAATAATTAATAAAGAGTACCACCCCGCCAAGCCTCTGCACCATGTCCTGGCATGTCCCGCTCAGGGCAGCTCTCACTGTCGCCGCTGCTGAGCCAATCTTTCCCAGCTAGCTCTCACAGCCTCTCAGCTCTGTTTCCTCTCCACCATAGATTGTAAATGGCGGTAGTCCCGTGCCCCTGCTCTGCAGCCAAATACCTGGTAAAGCATGACTCTTAAAGTTAACCAAATATATTTATATATATAAACCCCCAATTATATAATGCCAGTTTACAATGATAAAGGTCTTATCCCAATTTTCTAACCTCTCCAAAACACAAGAAATACGTCTGAAGCCATCTGGATATCCAGGTCTCCCTCTCGGCTCTGCTCGTGAGGACCTCCCTCTCCCTCTCTCCGCTCCGCCCCTCACTTCCCTTAGCTCCTCCTCCTCTCCCCTCCAATCGCTGGCCTCTCACTGCCTCAATGTGAATGGATAGGAAATATCTTGCAACAACTGATATTTGTAGTTAGTCATGAGTGCACATCCTATTTCTGTGTTCAGAACACAAATCCTTTAGGTAGTAGCTTTCAAAGTAGCAAAATGTTCTTTCTGCATGCCCTTCTGTTCCCTCCCCCTCACACACACACCCCAGTCTCAATCAGTACTCCCATTAGCCTATTTCTGTAACTCCTGCCACCTCCGAGTCATCTTACTGTTTCCAGAAAAACAAAACAAAACAAAACAAAACCAGTCCAAAGCTATCAAAGAGAAGAGTATTGAGAGACCAGACCCACTCCATCTTGGGTTCAGGTTCCGTCTTAGAGAACCTGACCTAAGGTTGAACTCTAGTTAACCACCAAGCCTGCACCTAGCACTGGTCTCCAGGTTGCTCCCTAACATCCGCCAATCAGGAGAAAAGCAGAAGTTAAGTTTATGGTTTGACTCCTAGCCCCAGCCACTAATTTTAAAGGGCAATAAATCAAATGTGTGCCAAGCTGAAAACCCCCTTGCTTGTGTGGTTGCCTCTATAAATGCTTGCTTGAAACTGGGCTCAGGGCTTCACCCTCGTGCCCTACCGCGTCAGGGTCGGCGGTGAGCCCCAGCCTGGAGCTTGAATAAAAAGAACCTAGTGCAATTGCATCGGAATCGTCTCCTTGGTGGGCTTTCGGGGTTCTTGATCCTGAACAGACACAACAGTATGATGACACGCTTAAAGCATGACAATATATTGTATAATTCTTTCTCAAATCTTGCTATGGAGAAGGACTGACATGGAACGTTTGAAGAAACATGAAACAGATCCTAAAGACAGATGACGTCTCACAGAGAAATGCTTTTTCAAGCTTCAAAGCTGGAGTTCCTTTTGTCGTCCCCTTGATAGGTTATTTTTGACAGGATTTAACATATTAAATTGTTACACTGCCCTTAAGACTAGGCTGAGCCCAGTCGTGTGCTAGTGAAAATGATGAATGTCTGCTCTTAATTGAAAATTTAAACTATCCATGTGGCACAGAATTTGCTCCGTGTAAAAGTCTCAGAATAAATGTTTTTTAAGGCACCACCTTTAGTCTCTGTAAGCGAAAACGGGGTGACCTGAGAGGCAAGCTGGTGAAGACGTGCCTCTGAGCCAGTCTTCTTCAAGAATCCCTCACAGCTGAGATTCATCAAGCTTCAAAGACCGTCTCGTTTAGACATACTTCTTTGTTATTTCATTAATAACCCTCAGAGTTATACAAGTAAAAAGAGTGTGTCTGCCTATGGATTATTTATGTTAATATAGAAATACAGTGTTTTGGCTACAAAGTAGCCGAAGTTTTGCCATCAGCAGTTTTGATTTTACGAGATTTCCATAAAATCGTGTCAAGCAGAAATTTAAGCAATGTATCTATGACACAGGCTGAGGTATTTTGATAGTGTCGGGCAAGTTATATTTGCACATGCATATTAATTAATGGAATATGTTTATAGTCAAAACAATCTAGTGGAACTTTGAAATGATGCAAAATTTTAAAAAATTAATTACAGAGCAGCATTTTAAGAAGCCCTTTCAATTGATTATCACTCCCTATCTCAACTGTATCTTACTCTACACAAGGGGTAGAGGTCTGTGAGCTTGTTTCTGTATGTGTCATTAGTATAAATGGAGTCATATAATTGCACCGCAGAGATTTGTTTCTTTTAAGACCCATCAAAGCGCATTTGGTAGACTGATTAGTTACCATGGCAAATGCCACCTTACCATTTACATTTGCATATGACACATAAACCGGGAGAAGAGTTGGAAGCAAGAGCTCTGACATGGACCAGACACCCCTGTGGGGCCAAGCATCTCATGTTAACCACCAAAAATTACACAGGTTAGATGATGATATCTCATTTGACAGATGAACAAGTCATTCAAGCTCACACAGAGAAAAGATACCAGCCTGTGGTGGCAGAACACTGCACGTTTGCATGTCTTCATTGTGAGACAATCTAAACACATCCATTTATCTCCATCGCCCAGATTTTAAAATCCAAGTGTTCTCTTCCATATCTCTCTTATTTTCCAGCCTTTGAAGTCTTTGGTCTTTAGAGCAAATGCAAGATGTGCCTTTTAACTCCTTCTCCTGCCACTCTCCATCACTAAAACCTATGAACTTTGCACCTAATAAGTTAATGATAATTCCTTGACATTATATGACTCAATTCTAATACTGATTGCTTTACAACTTTTTTTTTCTTTTCATTTTGTTTGTTAAAACCAACTTATGACTGAGCAAGATGGCAGAGCACCACGTCCCTGCTGCTCCAGGACATGAAGCACCGGTGTTGACAATACTTCAGCCATCACATCTAGCAGACGTTGTACAAAACATGAGGGTGTCCCCTTCTGTACATGCTTGAATCCTAGAATTCATCAGTTCAAAGAAAAACTGGCAAGATCCATCAGAGATTAGGTTGTTGTTGTTGTTTGTTTGTTTTTGTTGAGCTATCTACAAATACTATGATTTTACTTTTTTCAGAAGGTCACTTTTCTACCCAAAGTGGGGAAAATGCCATTTGATAATGGCAGGTTCTCGCAGGAAAGTATAGTTAGTACTACTAACTATACTTATTATCATTAACTACATTATTATCTGTACTTATTAACTATACTATTATCCTTATAATATAGATTTAATAATTAAGAAGTGTTATGGCTACTGACAGATAACATCAGTGTTAATAGATGGAAATGGTAGTACAATGCAATTATTGAACCAACAAAATCTAGGGTCATACAGACCTGGCCCCTTTGTTGATTCTTTCCAGTCTTTGCCTTCCTTGTGAAATATAGTGATACCAGCTCTTGTTCTCAAGGGTCCGGTCAAGAGGCAAGAAAATATCTAGCATACAATGGTATAGAGTATGCACTTAAAATTTTCAAATTAATTGCTAACTTTAAATTTTTCAGACAGTTAACCAAAATAGCTTTAATAACCTCAGTTTTTCTCCTAGACTTGGCTTTCATGGGAATTTGGAAAGACAAAGGAAACAATTTTTCTCTTCTTTCTCAACCTGCCAATGCGAAGAGTAGTTAGAGTTAATGATGCTTCAAGAGAGGGACATCTGAAGGGCGAGTGGACAAGATGACTTCCTGTTTGCTTGGTGACTTAATGATGTAGTTTTCCAAAGAGTTCTTTCAAATTGACTTGCTGGCTATGTCAAATTTATTTTCTAAACTTTCCCATCATCTCCTTTTCTAAAAACTGTATGGCCAGTCAGTTGTTTTCATTTTTATTGATTAATAAACAAAGATGTAAAATAAGTACTTAGTATAATATAATAATAGCTAACATTTATTGAGACTTAACCTTCTGAGTGCTTGATCATAAGTCACATGACCCTTGAAGTGGCTCTGGAAGATTGGTTGCTTTTAACTTTCATTTTAAAAATGAAGAAACTGAGGCACAGAAACTCCTAGAACCCCAAAACTGGTGGTGGGAAGGAGGCACTCAAATAATGGGCAGCCTGACTCCAGTATTCTTTGACATGTATGTGTGTATGTGCATATGTGTGCTGCATGTGGTATCCAGTGTTCTGTGGCATTGGGGCATGTATGTGTATATGAGCATATGTATGCTGCATGTGGTACCTTTCTGTGATTGCAAGAGTGTTTATCCATGTGCATTTATTTCTCACACCTCATTTGTTTGGTATATAAATATGTGTGTGTGTGTGTGTGTGTGTGTGTGTGTGTGTATTCCAGCATCTACTATTCTTCTCTTCCTTTTCAAAATCATGGCCTCTTTTTTAAAAATTATTGTTATAAATATTTATGAATGAATACATAAATATAACCTGATGAGCTGTTTAGCGTTGCTCAAATGTATATATTTTTAGGGCTGATCACTTGTTATTGAATAACCAAGTCTCGGGGGAAGACTGTTTTTCCTCTCTCAGCATTCCTTTGCCAGTACTCTTCATCTAAGGGAGGGACCATGTGGATGGGAGGGGCCATTTGAAGGGGTGGGGCCATGTGAGGGATTGGACCATGTGAGACTTTTCCTGTCCATGTTGGCATGTCAACTGGTGTTAGCATTATTCAAGTCTCATCTCTGTAGCCTAGTTATTGAGATTTCATGGGTGTGTCTTTCATGTCATATCTAAACACTATATCACAGCAGGTGTTTTTGGTCCTTTGGCTCTTAAAAATCTTTCCATTCCCACTTCTGAGATGTTCTCTGAGCCTTAGGTGAGGAGGTTGGTATCTCATATTTTTTTTTTGTTGATTTGATTCGAGTTGAGGTTGTGACTCAGGGTAGTCCTAAACTCTTGGGTTCAAGAGATCTTCCTGCCTTAGGTTCCTTGGTGGTCTGGAGTATAGGCATGGGCCACTATGTCTGATTCATCCTGAGTTTTTAAAAAGGAAAACAAGGAATGAGACTTTTTTAACATTTCTCATACACCTACCATTCTCTTCTTGCCATTAACAATGGCATAACAATTAAGCGTCATTAACAATGGCATATTGGTAAAAGATACTAAAGGTGAACCCTCCTCTTTAAAGAATGGCTCTGGGTTGGAATTTGGGGGATGTCAGGAAGAGGTAAGCCCTCCTCTAGTACCTGAGAACAGTCACATGACCCTCCATTCTCCTTCATCCCTAACCTAGACCTGTAAGCCTGAGGCCTTCTCTATTCTTCCAACCCCCCTGAGTTGGCTGTACCATGAGTTAGCTGTACACCCAGTTGATGGTGCCTCTTTGATTTCTCTTCATTTTTTTCTACAAAGATTCATTTGTTTGATCTTCCCAGCCCTTTGTTGTTTCAGCGTAAATAGAGAGAGAAGGGTGAAGACAGAGAAGGGAGGGCTGCAACCCTCCTTTGAGGGCACAGATGAGAGTGTCAGTAGCCGCTCCTCCTTCCATCTCACCCCAACCCCCCATTTCTTCATAGCGCTGCATGCAGGCGCCTTTAAGTCAGATGGATAGTGTGGATTTCAATCACTTGTTTATTTGGAGAAGAGGTCTCTGGCCACTCGGGAATTCATTTTGGCCATATCAAGCTGTGATTGTAGCTGGATCATAAGTATAAATCTGGAGTTTTGGTTGAAGATGGGGAAATAAAAGTTTTCTCACACATCCTTATTTTGTGGTCATTAAGAGGAGAGGGGAGAGGGAGAGCTCAAAAGACAGAATATCCTGGAAAGATATTATGAGTCTCATTCGTATTATTCAGTTGAGTAGAAAGAGTATTTTCAAGACTAGAATTGCAGTCGAAACACCCTGTCCTTTGGAATCTTTGCTTTCATCTGAGGTGGTGGTGGCATGTCTCCCTTATGGTTTACACAGTGACACCAGCTATGTACTATTTTGAGTCTAAGCAACTTTTCATTGCTCTACATGTATGCCTGCTCTGGGGCTGTGTGTCAAGGAGGTCTGGTGGTCTTAAAGCTGACTTTGGGAGGTGTTTCCCCTGGCATAAGGAACATTGTCTGCAGGAGAATCACTGTCCTACAGAGAGCAGCGAGTTTAGACACATGTGGGTTGGGTGGCTGGGACTCAAGGGGACAAGTAGGAAAGGTACTGGGCACTGAAAAGAGGCTGAGCAGGAAAAAGCTTTTGCCGTACAGCAAGATGCTTAGACATCATTATGAATGCCCTGGGGAGAGCAGTGCTAGTTGGTCTCACACACACACACACACACACACACACACACACACACACACACACACTCACTCACATACATGCATGCACACATATGAGCACACTCACATGCATGCGCTTGTGTACACATGTACACATACATACTCATGTACACACACATGAGCATGCATGTACATACACAAATGCACACATACTCATGTAAATGCATGCACACATATGAGTACACATGCACACACACATGCATGTGCTCTTGTCTATGCACATGGGCACACATACACACACAAACACACACACAAATACATATATACTCATGTACATGCATGCACACATATGAGCACACACACATACACACATGTATGTACTTGTGTACATACATAATACATACATATATGCATGCACACATGAGCATACATGCACATACACATGCATGTGCTCTTGTACATATGCACATGCACACACAAGCACATATACAAACACAGACATTGCACCCACTCACAACATTGAGGACTAGGTTCAGAGGCCAGACTCCATACACACTAAGTAGAACTGAGAGGCGATGGAGATGAACTAGATATGACAGGCAAAGTTTGTCACTTGTGACTCAGTCTGTTGTTCTCAATTATGATCTACTTAGTAAGCCAAAATAACAACACAGGAAGTTCTAAGGATATGAAAGGGTGATGGGTTCGATCGGTGTACTGGTTAGGTTTTTGTCTTTCTTGATTTGACACAAACTAGGGTCATCTGGAAAGAGAGAACCTCAACTGAGAAAATGCCTCCATCAGATTAGCCTGCAGGTAAATCTGTTGACATTTCTTGATTAATGATTAATGAGGGAGGTCTAAGCTATCTGTGGGTAGTGCCAGCATTGGGCAGGAGGTTCTGGGCTGTGTAAGACACTAGGTCATGGAAAGCAAGCTAACAAGCAACATTTCTCTATGACGTTTGCCTTAGTTTCTGCCTCCAGGTTCCTGCTTTGAGTTCCTGCCCTGACTTCCTCTCATGTTGGACATGAGAACTGGAACATGTAATCCAAGTAAATTATTTTCCTTCCCCAAGTTTCTTTCATTGTGATCTTTATCACATCAACAGAAAACAAACTAAGACAGTCAGTGATCTAAGAATCTGGTTCTCAGGAGAAAGAATCAAACAACACACACACACATGCACACATGCACAAACACAAACACATGCACAGATACACACACATGCACACACACAAACATGTATGCAATACAAACATGTATGAATGCATACACCAACACCCATAGACACACACGCATACACAAATACACACACATCTTCACAAATATATACACATATACACACATGTACAATGAAAGAGTGTGTCCACTTGAAATTAACTACCAGAAACCAAAATGTATACATTAGTTGGTGCTTGAAGCTGGCACATAAACATCTGGGAGCTCTCCAGCCCCAGAAGAATGCAAATTGATCCATTCTTATCTCCATGTACAAAGCTCAAGTCCAAAGAGATCAAGGACCTCCACATAAAACCAGATACACTGAGTCAAATAGAAGAGAAAGGGGGGAAAGTCATGAACATATGGGCACAGGGGAAAAGTTCCTGAACAAAACACCAATCAATGGCTTATGCTCTAAGATCCAGAATTGACAAATTGGACCTCATAAAATTGCAAAGCTTCTGTAAGATAAAGGACACTGTCAATAAGACAAAACGACAACCAACAGATTGGGAAAAGATCTTTACCAATCCTACATCCAATAGAAGGCTAATAGCCAATATATACAAAGAACTCAAGAAGTTAGACTCCAGAGAACCAAATAACTCTATTAAAAAATAGGGATCAGAGCTAAACAAAGAATTCTCAACTGAGGAAACTCGAATGGCTGAGAAGCACCTAAAGAAATGTTCAATATCCTTAGTCATCAGGGAAATGTAAATCAAAATGATCCTGAGATTCCACCTCACACCAGTCAGAATGGCTAAGATCAAAAACTCAGGTGATAGCAGATGCTGGCGAGGATGTGGAGAAAAAGGAACACTCCTCCATTGCCGGTGGGATTGCAAGCTGGTACAACCACTCTGGAAATCAGTCTGGCAGTTCCTCAGAAAACTGGACATAGTACTACCCAAGGACCCAGATATACCACTCCTGGGCATATACTCAGAAGATGCTCCAACATATAATAAGGACACATGCTCCACTATGTTCATAGCAGCCATATTTATAATAGCCAGAATCTGGAAACAACCTAGATGTCCCTCAACAGAGGAATGGATACAGAAAATGTGGTTCGTTTACACAATGGAGTACTACTCAGTTATTAAAAACAAAGACTTTAAAGACTTCATGAAATTCACAGGCAAATGGATGGAACTAGAAAATATTCTGAGTGAGATAACTCAGTCACAAAAGAATACGGTATGTATTCACTGATTGAGAGGATATTAGCCCAGAAGTTCAGAATCCCCAAGATTCAATTTACAGACCATATGAAGCCCAAGAAGGAGGAAGACCAAAGTGTGGATACTTCAGTGCTTCTTAGAAGGGGAAACAAAATAAGAGGAAATATGGAGACAGAGTGTGGAGCAGAGACTGAAGGTAAGGCCATCCAGAAACTGCCCTGCCTGGGGATCCATCCCATATACAGTCACCAAACCTAGACGCTATTGTGGATGCCGGGAAGTGCTTGCTGACAGAAACCTAATAAGGCTGTCTCCTAAGAGCTTCTGCCAGAGCCTGACAAATCTAGAAGCAGATGCTCACAGCCAACCATTGGACTGAGCACTGGGTCCCTGATGGAGGAGTTGGAGAAGGGACTGAAGGAGCTGAGAGGGTTTGCAGTCCCATGGGGGGAGCAACAGTGTCAACTGACCAGACCCCTGGAGCTCCTGGGGACTGGATCAACCAACCAAAGAACACACATGGAGAGACCCATGGCTCTGGCCGCATATGTGGCAGAGGATGGCCTTGTTGGACATCAGTGGGAGGAGCGGCCCTTGGGCCTGAGAGGGTTAGATGCCTCAGTATAGGGGAATGCCAGGGCAGGAAGTCAGGAGTGGATGGGTGCTGGGTTGTGGGGAGGGGGACACCCTCATAGAGGTAGGGGGAGGGGGTATGGGATGGGGGGTTTCTGAAGGGGAGACCCGGAAAGGGGAAAACATTTGAAATGTTAATAAAGAAAATATTCAAGGTGGGGGGAACAAATCTGGGAGCTTTCGAAACACAAAGATCTCTGTCTCTGTGGCATGTGTGTTTGTCAGCTTTAGCATGTTTGCCTCCTACTCTCCCTAGGATGGACGTCCATGACTTTTTACCAGAAGGGAAAATAAATGTCCAGGCTAGTTTTCCTTCTGATGTGTGTTTTTCTGTTAGTTTAGTTTAGTGGAGATGGGAAATGTCACTTGGCCTTTCCCAGAAACTCTCTCACACTAAAAAGTACCAAATACTTTGATAATAACAATCAATAAGGACATGCTCTATTTCCTCTGCACCATTCTGTGGAAGAAATAACTAAAAAGGCAGGCTTGGTGGCACATATCTACAGTTACAGGACTTGGGGGGTTGAGGCAGGAGGATTATGAGTTGGAGGCCAGCTTGGATTATATAGTGAAACAGAATTAGAATTGCTACTAAAAGATGACCAACCAAGTATGGTGCTTAAAAAGGCCATAACTGATGACACATGGTATGCCTTAAATGCAAATAACTTCCATACCCAAATTACTTGTGTCTCTAGGGCAATGTTGTAAATAACGGTGCTTGATTTCTATCTTAAAAAAGAGAAGACGAGAGTAATGGGTTTTCAATAATTCTATAAATACTGTGTCTGAAAATAGCATATGAATATTTGGGGTTCTTTTAGGAACTGCTTCCATGTAGCTTCAGTGAAAATTTTTGTGACCTTAGTGACTTGCAAAATGAAGGGTAACTCTTATAAAGGCAAACATTTAATTGGGGCTAGCTTGCAGCTTCAGAAGTTTAGTCTATCATTGTCATGGCAGAAAGCACGGCAGCTCTCAGGCAGACATGGTGCTAGAGAAGGAGCCAAGAGTTACATATCCAAATTGGCAGGCAGCAGTCAGAGAATGAGCCACTGAGCCTGGCTTGAACTTGTGAATCTTCAAAACCCACCTCCAGTGACACACGTCCTTCAACAAGGCCACACCTACTCCAGCAAAGTCACACCTCCTAACCCTTTCAAATAATGCCACTCTCTATGAGCTAATAGGGGTCATTTTCATTTAAACCACCACATCCACACAAGAAAGAGATCAAAGAGAAGCATATGGTTAAAATGGGCCTGAATTCATGTACAGAGGGAATTCTTGACTCTAAAATGTCTGTCATTCTGGCCCTTCTGATATCACAGAATATTTGCATAAATGGAAGGAGGGATTAAAACAACAGTCCTCAACAAAACAAAAACAAATCAAAAACCAACAACCAACCGAAGGGTGTTACTCTCTGTGTAGTACTAAGGCCTCTCGGGTTCCCATTTTGGTGATGTGCTATTTGTGGCTACATATGGAAATAAAATTGTCCCCATCTACTTCCTTTTCTTTTGTTACTAATCTAGTCTCTGAAGATAGGCTAAATGCACCACATGAAGAGGAAGCTTGCATTTGCAGCCCAGGCCCTAACAGTCAATGTTAAACATTTCCTTTGCCCTGTCCAGTGGTCCCGGGGTTGAGTCTTGCATTCAAAGTGGAAAGTCAGGGAGGAGGCCATAATAATACAGCTCAGTGTTTTCACTCTCCTATGTAGTTAGTGTTAGAGTGTGGTAAGGTGCTTTGTGATATATATACATATATATATATGTATATATATATGAATATGTCATAGACATTTTCCTTTTAGCTCCTGTGAAAATCTGTTTTCTTATTTATTGTTTTCAATTCATATTTTAAGCAGCTGTTGTCTTTCTAAAAATTAAGAAGCATCAGTGTTTAAATTATGTTTTGGTTATATTTGTAGTAGACTGACTGTTTGAAATTAGCCCAGAATGTTACTAGGATGTCTACATCTTTAGTCTAACTTAGTATCTCCTGAAAGATCTACCAAAATTTGGGAAGTAGACTTGACTGTTTTAAGTGAAGGTGTGTTAGAGGTGGGGGGAAGACTTCTTCCCCCTCCTCCCTCTCTCCCCCGCGCCTTCTCCTCCCCCCCCAATCATTATTTGCATTGTCAGGAATCAATTTCAAGGCCTTGTATATGCTTAGCTCTACCACTGAGCTACAGCCCAAATCAGCTGGGTTACTCCATGCCATTTTGATAAGGAAGGTGGTTTTTACTTTCACCGAGGGCGGAACACCTGCCATCACTTTCAGCCATAAACTAGGTCGTGTTCTTTTCAGAGACTCAAGTTGCCAGAGCATTTAGGAGCTGGGAGCAATTCGAGTCTTACCAGCTGGCTTCGTTCATGTGTCTATTTGCTTTGTGACAACTCCCTATGCAGCCCAGTCTGGCCTCAAACTCCTGATCCTCCTGCCTCAGTCTTCCCAGAACTGGTATTACAGGCACCGGGAGATGGGAGACGATCTGATGAGAGGGATGGGAATATGTGTGACTGAATTAAAAAACAAAAAGATCAAGCTTTGTTTTCCAGACACTGTATACATGTATATCACCATCCCAGAATTCCTCCTTGACAGCTCTGTTAGTTAGTAGGCCAGGAGGATTTTTTTGGGCAAGGCTTACCCTGAATTGCTGTGGAAGAGAAAGCCAAACCATTCCTATTTTTGGCTTTGTGCTTAGAAAAAGGAACAAATTGCTTGTTTCAAGAAAATAACAGATACATTAAACATTTTCCCTCTCTATGTCTCTGTTTCTCTGTGACTCTGTGTTTGTGTCTGTCTGTCTCTGTCTTTGTCCCTGCCTCTCTCTGTTTGTCTGTCTCTGTGTCTCTGTCTCTCTTTCTCCGTTTATGTCTCAGAAATGAAGCTATTTAACAGAGAAGTAGCTCAGGATGCCCCTTGGTTCACTCGATTAGACTAAACCATCTGCAGTCACTCTTCACTCTCTGAACCGTGTCTTTCATCTTTCCGTATCCCCCAGGATCTATAAGAAGAAGCAGGCAGCAACCGGAAGTCACTGCATCTACCCATTCACTTTTCTGCCCTTGCCTTGAGCCCATAAGAGTATGTTGGCTGAGGTTCCCCACCTCAGAGCACCAGGCAGGGGTGTGGGTCCCAGTGTGGGGCACTGGCTGGTCTGAACTGGGCTATTCACTGAGGAGGTGCACACTGGCAGGATATAATTTTTCTCTTTCTTTCTTTTTTCAATCCCCTTCCCAGTCAGGCACAGCCACACCTCTTCCTCACACCCTTTTGTTATTGGTTTTAAGTGCTGGGGGCTGAGTCCAGAGCTTTCCACAGCTCAGACGAGTCCCCTTCCACTACAGGGTCTGTCAAGAACGAAGCATCGCTTCTTAGTTCCACCTCATTGGGCCTTCCCTTGGCATCGGTATTCAGATTTTCCATATCACATACCAAATACTGTTCTTGCCTCTAACTTTTCTTTCCAGTCTCTTGAGGAATTGTCTGAATTGTCTCTCACGTATCTGTCTTCATTTCTCTTCTGCAGTTGCGGAAAGCCCCCCTGCAAACTCTCCCCATGCTGAGGCACCTGAGTTAGGGCTTGGAGACTTCCTCATGAGGGAAGTGGTAGTTTTAGTCAAAACAAACAAACTCTTTCCCCTAGAAGGAAAAAAAAAGAACAGCAATAAATAGCCATACACATGCATCATAAAGAATTGACTCCATTTATGTGGTTTTTTTGTTTTTGTTTTTGTTTTTTTTATGTCAAACAGCTTCCCAAAACTTGGGCCAAGCTCTGAAATTGGAAACGAAAACATTCCTGTTTTGAACGGTCACATATAAGAATTCATAAAGGAAAAAGATCTTTCACTCAAAGCCTGAGGTAATACCCTGAACAGAGATAGACTTGAACCTTTCCTTCTATTGCCTGATTTACCTAGTGTCCATTTATTTTCCTGGAAATCCTCTGTGTTAGAAATCCATATAATATCTTATTAAAGGGAAACCTTTGAGATCAGTTGAATTTAGTTTTAATTTTGCCCTAGTTGCTTCTGCTATACAAACAAGCTCTAGAAGAAGCATCATTTGGGGCAAATGTTAAAAGAATATAGAGTATGTACCAGGCTTAAAGTACAGTGGCTAGACTCAACGAAAGACAATCTGTGTATACTGTCACTGTCATACTGCATGCCTATGATATACTAGTCACAGCAATCAGGACCTTGCTTGTGAACTGATGGGGATGCGTGACTGCCTCAGGAGTAGCATGGCTGACTCATGGCTTTGGGAGAATGTCTTCCTTCTTGGGATCTGTCTTGAGCCAAGCAGTCTAGCGCTTTCAGGTCCAGAGGACTGGCACAGTTAACTTGACGTGGGAGGAGCATCTTCTTCCTTGGTGTCCATCTGGCACAGAGGTTTGTCTGAATGTGCATGGAACAGATAAACTGACCTATTATAGTTGCCTGATAAATCAGTCAAGGGGAAATACCACCCCTCTCTTTGCACATTTTATACCCATTAGGTTTCAAAGAAGCCTGGACAAATGGCTAACCGAGGTACCTGTTTAGCATAGCAGAGAGGAGGCTGGCTGCCAATCCCTCAGCATTGCCAGAGCGTGTTACAGAGTCCTCATCCATCTCAGCACTTCTCACCCCACCCCTACCTCACAGACCCCTTCCCTTCCTCCAGCTTCTCTGACCCCTATTGGATGGTTGCATATTGGCTTAGCAGTCTCTTGGTCTCTTAGCTCCAGGTCCTCTCCTCTGCCTTCTCCCCTCTCTTCTTCCTCTTTTATCCTCCCTGTTTCCCCATGTACCGGTTCAGTCTGGACCCTTCCAGATGCCTCTGGCTGTTTTCACCCTAATATTTACATAAACCTTTTCCTCAAACCATACCTTGGAGCAGTCGTATCTTCATGTTTTTCACTTTGTTTTTCACTCAATGCTCAGTAGCCTTTGACCATATATTACACCCAGGTTGCCTGGGAATGACATTCGGCTTGTTCGATGTTCCATGTATAATCTGTTCCCGGTGTGAACACATTCAGTCTTTTGAAACTTTTCTCTCTTGCTTTAGTTGATTTATTATTTTAAAAGCATTTATTTTGTGTCTACCTTGTGAGAGGTGTTAAGGAGAAAATGAAGATGTGCTGTACGGGATTAAGGTGGCGCTGGGAAGCAAGGGACACCTGCCATGCAGGTTCTATTCCCAGAACAAAGGTCAGGGCTGGAAAGGAGCGACCTGGAAACAGAAGACTTCTGGGGAAAGTGCCCAGGGCGAAGGGGAATCATGGACTGGGTAAGAAAGAGGGGTAGGTGACAATCTAAGATAGGCGGCACAAGAAGAACCAAGGAGACCGCGAAACAACAGACCGTGGTGGAGAAAGAGAAACAGAAAGCAGAGGTGGGCAAGAGCCAGGCAGGGCAGAGACATTTATCTGCAAAGAGAGAGAGGAGTCAGGCCAATTTGGGACTATGCTCGGTATTGTGATTGTGCCTCTGTGGTTGCTATCATGCAAGGTAAAATAATGTGTCCAACGTCACATAGAGCAAGCGTCTTCCCTAGTGGGAAGACAACCACATTTGTTACTTTTCTGTTAGTGTGATAAAAGAACCATGACAAAAAGCATCTTAAGGAAGAATTTATTTTGGCTTATGGTTCCAGAGAGTTCGAGTCCTCTGCGGCAGGGAAAGCACGGTGTGGCAGCTGGAGCAGGAAGTGAGATGATGCCTTTCCCATCATCACACTCCGGAAGCAGGAAGCAGAGAGCAGGAAGTAGGGCAAGGCTATAAACCCTCACGGCCCACCCCCAGTGGTGTACTTCCTCCACCTCCTCACGGTTCCATAACCTCCTCGAACAGCAGCCCCAACTGAGGTCCACACATTCAAATACACGAGCCTCTGGGGGAAGCTTTCATGTTCAAATCACCACACTAAATGAGAAGATGCTGAAGAGAAGGAAAGGCCAGAGGGCAGCTCTATCTGCCGTTGAAGGGCGGGAGATAAGAATATAAACAACTAAATGCCCCCGGATAACCACTGGCGTGAATTGTTGAGAGCATAAGCTGACATCTGGGGCTCTGGAGGCAAGCTGTCTGTCGGTGAAAGCTGCCTCTGCCACTTGCTCTGTGTGACGCTGGGCAATGTTATTTTACCTGGAGTTCCCTAATCCTGTTATTCATAAGGCGGAAACACGACAAGTATCTTCTTTACCCAGGAATCACAAAGTCTAAGGCAAAAGTGCACATGTAGAGTACATGTTCAGCGTGTACTAACCTGTGTCACTGTTTCCGAGTGCTATGGAAGCACAGAACAAGACTCCATCTAGTCCACGTGGTGAGCAGGGCTTAGCACATTGTACAGGGATCGTGTAACTGGATCAAAACAGGCAGAGGAAAAAAAAAATAGAAAAGGAAATCTTGTTGAAAAGTGAGCACAAATCATTCAAAGGGAAGTAAATGTGAAATTGAAGAGCGAGTTTGGTCTACAGCTGCCGGACACTTGAGAAGCCCTGGCACAAAGACACAGACTTCTGAGGTGCAAGTCTGCGTTTCATTACTTTTACTTCTTGAAAAATATTGTGATCTAGGTCATGACTACAGACAAAAGTCAGTTATTATCTTCAGTGGGAGGAGACGCTATGATGGATTTATGATGTGTTTTTGGCTTAGCTCCCTATTCCCCGAGCAATTTGCGGGGCTTTGCTAATACCTCCATTCTTCCTTATGGCCCTTGTATATCTGGCATGTCATCACGGCCTCCTGGACAATTGCTTTAACTGCATTGTGACTTAACTAAATTGGGCCATTTGCCCGTGTCAGCGGATCAGTAAGAAGCAGCCCCGTGTAATTCATCATCCATTTACTGTAAGGACGCTGCTGGAAATGGCCTTCATTATACGGCAGTGTGTTCTTTTTATGAAGATCCTTATGAGGCTGTCTTCATAGTCTTAATTTATATGAAGAATATTGCACTTCACCTGGCCAAATGGCTCTATTTTATAATGTAGGCACCGTATTCTTGCTGGGCCCTTGAAGTGATTGCTGGAACGCTTCGAATAGATTCAAAGCTCAGCCTAAGTAGTCACAGTGCATTTCAGGTAGTAGGGTAATTCCAGGTCCTATTTAAACCCCCATTCCTTTCCTTCTGCATCTGTTACTCGTGGTCTTTCCAAGCCATGTTCAATTCTTTTTTTTAAAATGTGAATGTGTATGTGCATGTGTGTGTATATATGTGCATGTGTATATATGTGTATGCATGTGTGTGTATATGTGCATATGTATGTGTGTGCATGTGTGTGTGTATGTGTATGTGTGCATGTATGCATGTGTGTGTATATGTATGTGCATATGTGTGTATATTTGTATGTATGTGTGCATATGTGTGTGTGATAGAGTCACGTGTGCGCATGTGCCATGGTGTACCTGCCTGTCGCCCCTACCATCTTGTTTGAGGAAGGCTTTCTTTTGTTGTTAGCAATTGAGTACTTCAGACTCGCTAGCCTGAGAACTACTGGAGTCTCTTGTCTCTGCTTCCCACTCACCTTACGGCACTGGCGTTACTGCTGTGTAATACCATGCCAGTTTTTATGTGGATTCAAACTCAGCTTGTCACATCTGCATGGCAGGGGCTTTCCCTGTGGAGACATCTCCTGGACCCTTATTACATTTCTGTGTAGAATGGTAGCATACATGAGGCCTAGACTGGTCCTTTTTAGACCGGCTTCCACTGACTGTGCAACCCTGAGTAGATTACAGTTTGGAACTGGAGACTCTCCCTAAGCCCTGCATGTTGAAGTCATGATTTCCAGGCCCTTGCAATATTTGTAGATGGTGGGATCCTTAGAAAGTAGGACCTAGAGGAAGGAGATGGGTAATCAAGGGAATGACCTTGAAGGGGATTTAGGATTCCCATGTTCTTTTTCTTTAATTCCTGGGTGCTAAGGATTTCCTCTGCTATACTGTGATCTGCCTTGCCATGGAGCTAAAGGCAGCAAGGCCAAGAAGCCAGTGGTGGAGCCTCTGAAACCGTGAGTTGAAAGTTGTCTTTCTTTCTTATAACTTGATTTGTCTAGGTATTTGTTACAGCATTTGAAAGATAACTGACATCTTTATACTGCTGAGCATCAGTTTTCATTTACAAAATGGGTATAATAAATGTTAGCTCATAGAGTTTTATAAGGATCAAAGGCATGAGTCTGAGTTGGGACCTGGAATGTAGAGAGCACATGACCTTTGAACCCAAATGCAATATCAAACACATCTATGGAGACAACCTGATTTTAATTCTTATAAAATTAAAATAGTAGATAGGTGTGGTGATACACACCTATGTTTTCAATGTGCAGAAGGCCTAGGCAGGAAGCTTAAGGTTGGCCTGAGCTATACAGATAATTCAAGGTCATTGTGGGTATGTAGTAGACCTTGTCTCAAAAACAAACTGCAACAAAAAAGGGAAAACAAAGGAAATCAAATCGAGACAAAGCAAATAAAAAAAGCAGGGCGATAAACCCGAACAGCTAGTCCTTGCAGGCTTATTTGAAATTCCAGTGTCTTAATATTCATGACCAGGAGCCAATTTCAGGAAATATATTTCAGATGTTAGCAGCTCTCACCAGGCAAAGGCTGATCTTGAAAATGGCATCAGGAAGAGACAGCTGAGCATAGCTGTCCTCCTCATCTGCATATCGGCTACTGCACATAGAAACTAGAGTTCTGTCCTAAGTCTGCTTGTTTACACAGCAGTTCTAGATGCATTGGTGAGATGCAGAAGATCTGAGATGTAAACGAAACAGTGCATAGAAAATTCCAGAAAAGGACTTTTCAGGCAACAAGAAGTAGTTCTTAGCAACATGAAAACAAAACAAAACAAAACAACAACAACAGCAAACCAACAGAAGCCCTGTTAGATCCAATTCCACAAAAACAGAAGAGCGTCAAGCCCACCATTTCGTTTTTCAGGACACAGATTTAATTTCATGTGACAATCTGATATCAAAGTTTTCCTCCGTTCTTTTTCCCATGTAGTCCTGTAAATATGAAAACACAATTTACTATTAAAAGATTCAATTTGTGAGACTCCACTGGCAGCAATTATAAAAGCAGCAAATGAACAAACTGGATCAGGGAACATGCAGGTGATCTTTGGTACAAGAACAGCTAGCACATAGCTGCCGAGAAGCCAGGGAGTACTGGGAACAGCCAACCTGTTACCCAGCCTCACGTTTATCGAAAGAGATTTAAATAGCTATTAAGTGTAGTGTAGCCATTATATGCTATTTTGAACCATTTTTAAATAAAGGAACATTTCAAAGGGCTTATTAGACAGTATTTAAGAAAATAAAACTCTGTTACTGACATAAAATGGTTCCCCATTTTAGCCTTGATAAAGAGTATAATTTACTATAATATCTGAAGGGTTGTTTCAATTCTTTGATAGCATTGCTAGATTTTGTAATACAAAATTTAAATTTTAACTTAATTCATACTCATAATGTATTTAATTTTTTGTATCAAATAGCTTTTAAAGCTATTATTGTGATTTAAAAATGGAATAAATATTTATGTACTTTGACGGCACCTAAGAAATGAGTTTCTATTCGTATTTCATTTGTTGATATACTATTCCACATTATAATATATGAAAAAAAAAGCTATGGGTTTGAAGTCCAACACCATATTATTCTTTCTTTCCTTCAGTGTTTCTGCTCAGTAAGTTTAAAAAGGGAGCTCAGGAGTCCTTTATGAGATGTCTAACCCTGGCCTAGCTTGGTAACACTTGGCATAGCTAGAGGTAGAGATGTGCCACCAATCCGTGCTGAGTGGCTTTATGGGCATCACTGTTCTCCTCTTTGCAGCTCAGTGGCTACCCTGCCATCTTGTCTCTTAGTTCTTATATGTTCTAAGAGATGAGGAACTCTATTCTGTCAGAACAGCACTCATCAAATTTCTCAAATGGACTTAGAACATCATGGCCAGGGATTACACAGCATTATATATTGTTGTTTCTTGAGACGGCTCAGTGACTAAAGGCACTTGCTGTGCAAACGTGTGAACTTGAGTTCAAATCCCCAGAAACTCACAAAGCTGGGTGCAGTAATCCGTGTGTGTAACCCTTCTCAGGTGAGATGGGAGGCAGACCGGAGAATGGAAGTTTGCAGGACAGCTAGATTGACGTGTGCAGTGGTGTGCAACAAAGACAGTGCCTCACACACGACGGAAGGGGAGGGTGGAAGCATGGGCTATCCTCCACCTCCGAGCACACTCAGTGACAGGAGCACCTGCACTCTCACGAACAGCCCCCTATACCCTGACCTCTAAGCACTCACTCTAAACTGAGTAGTTTGATCTTGCTTTTGAAATGCTGGGGTTTGAACCCACAACTTTCTGCACCTGAGGTCAGTACTCTGCTACTGAGCTGTGTCATCCTCAGCTACACCTTCAGCCCTTATACTTTAAGTGTTGTTACTTGCAGAGATCTTGGTCTTCTAAGCTGACCTCTGAATCACCCTGCAATGCACCCATGGAAAGCACATTCACTCAATGTAGCTCCCAACATCCTTGTGTGGCAAATATTGCTGCTTCTAATTTATAAATTATGAGGAAAAAAAAAAACAAAGAAGATGATCCAAAGAGATCTAGGACGAGTACCAAGCTTTTTGGTTTAGATTTGGGATCATTATGCCAAAGGGGAGGGAGGAATTGTTAAGTGTTGTGTGGAATGTTGTCAAGTTTCACTGTGAATTTTGGGTACATCAAGTTTTTTTTTTTAAGGCAGTGTGTAATCATGCAGAGGGAAGTTCTCTCACTCTGGTATACACAGTTTGCTCATTTCCCTGGAGCAGTAATCACTACAGGAGTTAGATGCTGAGTTCTCTTTTTGCATCAAAATAGTCCCTGGTAGATGATACACTTAATGTCTAATTCATGTAGCGCTTTGCAAGGAGACTTTACAAAGCAATTTCTGAGTACTTGTAGTGACCTTCCAGAGTCTCTTAGGACTTGGCTTTGCCCCTTCTGTTGTTGTGGTGCTGGAGCAACATGGATGGCGCTGAGCTGAGTGTTTTAATTATTACAGCATTTCCTGGATTTGCCAAGTCACTCCGTGGCAGCTTTTCAAAGCGCGTGTTTACTTTGTAGCAAAATCGACTTTGGAAATGAGCTTCCCTCCCCAGCAAGATAGAGTGCGTGTAAGAAAAAAGGGAAGAGGCTCCTTTTTATAAATAGCTGGGTGGTTGCATGGACTCATGTTTCTGTAAGCCAGCTAGCCAGATGGTTGACATCTGCAAGGAGAATAGCAAATGTTTTGGCTCTGTCTGTCTGTCAGAGAAACACCAGAATCCTGGCTGCCCACACAGTGTGCCTCTGGCAGTGTCCATGCTCGGGACAGTGGTGTCCTCTTCAGCACCCTGAGGGCTTTTTGTTTTTGTTTTTGTTTTCCTTTTTCTCTTTCTCTTTTTCTTTTCTTTCCTCCCTTCTCTCTCTCTCTCTCTCTCTCTCTCTCTCTCTCTCTCATTGTTTCATTAATCGATTATTTACTTTACAACCCAGTCACCCACCCCCATCCCCCCTCCCTCCCTCCCTCCCTCCCTCCCCTTCTCCTCTAAGAGGGTGTAGTCCACCTCTGGGTATCCCCCACCCTGGCACACCAATCACTGCAGGGCCAGGCACATCCTCTCCCACTGAGGCCAGATGAGGCAGGCAGTGAGGGAAAGGGATCCTCAGGCAGGAAGGCAGCAATAGGGACAGCACCCTCTAGTCTGGGGGGGGAGACAACACCCTCTAGTCTGGGGGGGAGGACAGCCCCCCTCTAGTTCTGGGGAACCCACATGAACACATGAACACTAAGCTGCACATCCTCTGCCTGTGTGTGTGTGTGGGGGGGCTAGGTATGCTTTTTGCATCTTGAATTTTACTTTATCTCTTTTTGAGGTTGGGACTGAGCCTGGGGTTTGATTCTGTGCTTCTTTCTATGACTTCTTACCCTGATGTCACATTATCTGGCCCATAGTGTCCCCGTGTTTCCCTCTCACAGCACCGTGTTGTAATTGCTGACTTAATCCCTTCCCTCCTCTTCCACAATGAGCTACATGAATATAGAGTCTGCTGCTACCTTTCTAACTCAAAATAAATAAATAAATAAACGAATACGTACATGCATACGTACATACATACATAAAAATAAAAAGCAAGCAAGCTGCAGCATACTGAAGCAGCAGGTTCTTGTATTCTCAAATATGGTGCAGGCTCTGTCCCCACCAGAGTTGCATTCTTCACAGGCTCCTAGAAAATCAGCCATGACTTTCTCACCCTATAGGAACCTCCTTTAATTCACATGGGTCAAGATTAGAGGATGTTTGAAAAAGACAAAACGGTTGCTTCTAGAAACAATTAGCCAACGTCTTAAGTCAGAGTGTAGACTCTGGCCCTTACAGAGACCAGAGGCTTGTCTGAAGTCAGCAATATGAAGTGAGAGGTCATTATTTGCCAGTCTTCATCTAATAGTGTCAGCTCTAGGACTAACGCTAGTCTCAACATGCAGGGATTAAAAAGCCTGCTTCTGCTATCAGATGATTGAGGTCAGAAGAGAGTCTTGGCACTCCCGGAGGTGTGACTTGGGGATAGTTGCTCCACCCTGGTAGATTATCAGCTTATCCTTGTGTGTCCTGGGATCATGTTAGCAGACCTCACATGAGTATGTAATATTAAGGGAGAAAAGCCTTGGAAAGTACTTAATACATTGCCTGTAATGTAATGTGTACTAAAAATGTGAGCTATTTTGGATTATTCTAGAACATTCTGGTATTAAGATTTTACGTAGCTAGCCCCAAGAATCTCATATATTAGAACCCCCTAATGTGTGTCTCATACAGATTACCCACCATCCTTTGCTTTTGTGCACACACCTGCATACCCACACAGACACATAGACACACAGATATACACAGACATGCACACACATAGACACAAACACACACACTCAAACACAGACACACAGGCACACAGACACAAATACACATATTCAGATATACACAGAGATACAGAGACACACACATAGGCACACAGATACAAATACAGACATCCAGACACATAAAGAGACATATAGACACACAGACACACACATGTATAGATACAAATACACACACTGATACACACATACACACATAGGCACACAGGTACAAATACACACATTCAGACACACACAGAGAGACACACACACACAAAGACACAAACACAGTCAGTCACACATAGACACACAGGCAGAAACACACACGTAGTGCCTTCCATGGTCGTATGGGTTTCTAGGTGCTCACCTCCGGAAGCCAAATGCCCATATCCAAGGATGAAAGGTGTGCTCATGCAGAAGGGAGCTAGGAACACCTCAAGAACATCAGAGCAGAGCAGGGGGTACACACCTTAATCCCAGCTCTCAGGAGGTTGATGCAAGAGGTCTGTGAGTTTGAGACCAACCCAGACGACATAGAAGGTGTCAGGGCTGATGTCAGTGGTGATGGTGTTTATTAGTGCTGACACGGCTGTGGGACCAGGGCAAAGTCCTGCTCCCAGGAGCAACAGCATCTTCTTATCGCAGGCCTTTGGATATTAATATGAGCACAAACTGCATGAAGAGTCAGGCCTGCTGCAAAACTGCATGAAGGCCTACTGCAAAAGCCAAACTGCGTGTTGGTGCCTACAGCTTGGCCCAGCCAGCAAATGAACTGGATCCTGGGGCTTGTCCTGGCACCATGCCTGAGCCTACAGGAAGGCTGGGGAAAGCCTCAATCTCAAGCCTCTCACAGGTCAAGAGGAATGAAGAAAGGAGTACAGTCACTTCCAGGAGCTTTCTTAACGTTCTTGTAACTCAGCCACACGGTCTCCAGGAGCCAGAGTGAAGAGCACTCTCTCCATCGAAATACGGAGTTCATGAGACAGACCGCAGGGAGAGGAGTATGGCTGGCAGAATTGGAACTTTATGGACATCAAAAAAACAATACAAGTCTCTTATTCATTGTGTTATTAATTGACCACCTACTATGTGTCAGATAGAGAATAGCGAATAGGCTAGAAGCGAGGAGAGAGTCCCTACAGTGGTGTGTGTGTGTGTGTGTGTGTGTGCCTGCCACAGGTTAGTAGCTACAGAAGAAGAATTATGCAAGATATAATTTCAGTGGAATATGTCAATTAGTTCTGTGTTGTCCAGGCATAAATATGTTTTCTTTTCTCATTAACTTGCTGATGATACATATTAATTGTGTGCACAGTGTTGGAACGTTATGAAGAAAGCTGTGGTGATAGATAAGTGCTGAATGCTCCAGTTAGCCCATGGGAAACCTTGGAGAATGCAAATATATTTATTTTCCATGGTAGAAAGAAACAAGCCATAGTTTGTAGTATAGTACTATAATACTACATGGAGTCAAGAGAATTTTGAAAATGTCTATCCAATGTCTGGTCATTATGAACAAACCTTTATTACATGTAATAAACAAAAGCCAGGGGCATGTTTTAGATTTCTACTGCTGTAATAAAACATCATCCACAAAAGCAACTAGAAGGGGAAAGGGTTTACTTCACTTTATACTTCTGTCATTCAGGAAGTCAGGTGAAGAACTTAAGCAGGAACCTGGAGACAGAAACCGATGCAGAGGCCATGAAGGAGCACTGCTTAGCCTGCTAGCTCAGCCTGCTTTCCATACACCCCTGGTCCACCTGCCCAGGGATAGCACCACCACAGTGGTCCTGGTTCCTCCGACATCAATCAATCAAAAAAAAAAAAAAAAGCTCTGTAGGTTTGCCCACAGACCAGTCTGATGAGGGCATTTTCTCAATTGATATCCCTTTTTCTAGGTTGCCCTAACTTGTGTCGAAGTGACAAAAAACTTACCAGAAGAGTGTATGTATGTGTATATACATATATATATATATACATACATATATATATATATATATATATATATATATATATATATATATATGTTCTTGGGTAGGCATTTGTTTTTATTTATCTGGGATTAATAACCAGAAACAGAATTGTGGATCCTCTGGTAAGTGCATATTTAGTTCCACCAAGAATCCAGTAAGCTGTTCCTCATGCCTCTGTGCGGATTTTGATCTCCTCAGAGGCACATGGAATGTATGGTTTCTCTTCAACACCTGATATTGCTTGTTAAGCCACTGTGCATGCTATAGTATGACCTGTTGTGGTTTGATTTACATCTTCCTAATGGTTGACAATCCTGAATATTTAAATGTGCTTAGTTATTATTAAATGTGTTGATGTATTTCTGGTGAGATGCCTTTTCAAGTCTTCTTCCCTCTTAAAAACACCAGGCAATTTGCAAATCTTTTCTCCCAAACATGACTTTTCTTTTTGCTTTTGTTATGGTTATTCTCAAGAGCAGAACTTTTAAATATCAATATCTGGATCTGAAAGGTGTACTTTGTGTTCTAAGAAATCCTCACCACACCCCAAAGCAGAATGATTCCTCTTCCTTTCTGGTTGCTGAAGTTTTATGGTTTTTGCTTTTTCCATTTTGGTGCAGAATAGGTTTTAAAAGAATTTCCCGTTGACCTGTGTTGAGGTGGTAGTGGTTACTTTCTCCTCCTCATCCTTCGCATATTCCCATTTATAGACAAGATCTTTTATATAGTGATCTTCCAATGCGATTTTTCCATGATTTCAGATGAGACGACTTTTTCCCCTGTAATTTCTGTAACTTTCATTGAAACCTAATTTACTATCTAGCTGTGAGCCTGTTCTGGACTCTTTCCTTCCCACACTGTGTGCTCCACCCCGAGCCACCCTGAGCCTCCCTGAGCCCTATAGTCTTGGGTCAACGTTGTGAACCTGAGTGTCTCTTTCTATATTAGTACCATGATTCCTTGATTATTTTAGTTTTCCAGTACTTCTTGAACTCAAGGAGTGACTGCTAGTTTTTCCAAAATTGTTTGGGCTGTTTTAGGATGCTGTGTTTCTATATATACATTTCTAAAATAAACACGATAAATCAATCTTGACTTTTTATTGAGGTTGCATTAAATTACTAAGCTAATTTAGGGAATAACTACTACTATTACTACTACTACTACTACTACTACTACTACTACTACTACTACTACTACTACTTTGAGGTAAGTTTTAGCCACTTTTTGGCTACTTTGGGGGTTCTTTTTTCTTCCACCCTTTTCTACCCCTCTTCTTCCTTTTAAAGATTTATTTATTTATTATATGTAAGTACACTGTAGTTGTCTTCAGACATCCCCAAAAAGGGCATCAGATTTCTTTACGGATGGTTGTGAGCCACCATGTGGTTGCTGGGATTTGAACTCAGGACCTTCGGAAGAGCAGTCAGTGCTCTTAACCGCTGAGCCATCTCTCCAGCCTTACCCCTCTTCTTCCCTTCAACCAACCTCCTAACACTAGGTAGGAGAGAAAGAAGGATAAAGGGGAGAGAGTGAAAGAAAGAAACACCTGAATAAAGTCAGAGGTAGACAAGGGGCAACAATATCACTAGACTACTTTCTGCTGATTAAGGGTGTCAAGTTCCTTGGGGTAAGTTTTGTCTTTACTGTCAGGATATCTAATTTCTTTTTCTTGTTAATTTGCACACTTGTACTTGACAAACAGCAACCAACAGCATCCAACCACCAGCCAACCAACCAGCTCCCCATCAGGGCTTTAGCATTTATACATCCTCTAAAAAGTCCCCCAAATTCCAAATGTCATAATTTGTAAAGACTATCTGCCACTGGCATAAATCACACCCCTGCTAGAGCACCAGGCAAATCGCAGTCACTTGCTGTGGACAATCTCAAGCAGCCCCATATCCCACAGTTGGGATTAAGATAAAAACACCTTCTTATAATATTTCTGTGTGTGTGTTTTTTTAAAGAAACCAAAATTCTTACTACAGTAAGTCCCTATCTTGCCTGGAACTTACTATGTAGAACAGCTCTTGAACTCTCAAAGATCTGCCTTTCTCTGCTTCCAGAGTGCGAAGATTAGAGGTGTGTACCACCACACCAGGCTGGCAATTGCCATCGGAATACTATTGAGTGAACCCAGGTTTGAACAATGTGGCTAGACTGTTATGCACATCTTCCTCTTTACACAGTGCTGTATCTGGAACTCATGTTAGGCAGGTACTCAACCTCCAAGTTACACCCACAGTGCCTAGAGCTTTTGAAAACTTTCCATGAACTCATTATCATTATTTTGTTAAATGGATTCCCATATAGTTATTTTATAACATAAGTTTGTGATATATTTAAAACTTTTCCATACTTAGCTGTTTGCTGTTAGCATACAGAGATACAGTAGGTTTGTGTGTGTGTGTGTGTGTGTGTTTGTTTGACACTACACTCTACAGCTTTGTTCAGTTTATGTGCAGTTGTGGCAGTTTCGAAGACTCCACCAGGTTTCCCACATGAATGACTGCACTGCCAGTGTGCAGTTTAGATGGCCTTTCCCAAATGTCATGACTTGTATTTTGCTTTCTTATCCCATTTCTTATCTTATTCCATGGGAGCTCCCATGGAAAATGGCAAGAGAAGACATTTCCCCCCTCCCCTTTAAAAAAATAAATTATTTTTATTTTCCACAGTCTTAGGGGAAAGCAGGTTAGCCAGTTTTTTTTTTTGTTGTTGTTGTTTTTGATGGATTTTCTTTATCAGATTGAAATAGTTTCTGTTCTTCCTGGTTTGGGGGTGGGGAGTTCATCTTCACAATCAGGGATGAATATGAAATATGCCGAGTTTTCCTGCACCTGTGCAAACAATCATTGATTCCACTCCACTTTTCAGTCTGTTAACATGGTAGATCTTGTTTATTTATTTATTTGCATACTGAATCCACTTTATTTTAAGATAAACATAACTTAGTAATGATGATTTTTTTTTAAAAAGTTGTACCTTGATTAGGCTCACTAAAATTTTGTTTGGGGATCTTGTGTCTGTTTCCTTAAAGGATACTTATTTTGTCTGGAGTTTTTGACTGGTCACCAGCTTATTTCACTTATTGTAATGTCCTCGGGATTCATCCATGTTCACAGCTCTGCTCTCCTATCTCCTGTGTCATTTCTTTATTCATAGACTTGTCAGTAGTCACGCCTCCACCTCTTAAACACTGGGATTAAAGGCGTGTGCCACCACTGCCCGGCCGGAGGCACTTTCTTAATGGAGGTTTCTTCCTCTCAGATGACTTCAGCTGTGTCAAGTCGATATAAAACTATCCAGCACAGATAGCGTGGACAGGTTGACTACTTCTTCAGTTTATGAACATAAAATATTTTCCTTTTATGTGTGTCTTCTTCAATTTCTTTTTAATCAATGTGTTATGGGTTTTAATCTATAGATCCTTTATCTCCTTGGTTAATTTTGTTCCTATTGTACATTGGGTTACTTTCTTGATTTCTCTTTTGAGTAGTTTACTCAGTGTATACCAACTATTGATTTCTTAAATTGATTTTTATAGCATGTAACTATTGCATTTTTTTTTTCAGTTTTTGATGGAATCTCTAAGGGTTTTTTTTTGATATGTAAGATCATGTCATCTGCAAACAGACAATTGGCCTCTTCTTTGCAAACTGGATACTTTTAATTTCTTTCCCTTGACTGATCATTCTGGATAAGACTTCCAGCACAGTGCTGAACTGATATGGTTAGACTAACATTATTGTCTTTCTTTTTTATGTTACAGGTATCACAGCCCTTCACCTCAAGTATTATATTAGCTATGAGTTTATCATATGTGGCTTTTCTTTAATAGTTCAGGTGCACTCTTTCTTTCTTTCTTTCTTTCTTTCTTTCTTTCTTTCTTTCTTTCTTTCTTTCTTTCCTTCATTTTTTAAAGTGATAAATCACAGTTTTATTAAATAAAACCTTGTTTCTTTTGTTTTTGTTTTATTATTAGATATTTTCTTTATTTATATTTCAAATGTTATCCCCTTTCCAGGTTTCCCCTCCAAAAATCCCCTAACCCATCCCCCCTCACCCTGCTCACCAACCCACCCACTCCTGCTTCCCTGTCCTGGCATTTCCCTATACTGGGGCATCAAGCCTTCTTAGGATCAAGGGCCTCTCCTCCCTTTGATGTCCAACAAGGCTATCCTCTGCTACATATGCAGCAGGAGCCATGGGTCCCTCCATGTGTACTTTTTGGTTGGTGGTTTAGTCCCTGGGAGCTCTGGGGGTACTGGTTGGTTCATAAGATGCATTCTTTCTATTATGTAATTTTTTAAGAAAAAATTTTTTATCATGAAAGGGTTTAAATTTTGTCCAATGACTATTTCTACATTTAGGTGATCACATGGTTTCTGTTGGTATAGTATATCACATTTATTGTTTTGTATATGTTTAACTATTCTTGAGCCCAAGGATAAATTCCCCTTGATCATTAAGGATCACCTTAATGTACATTAAATTTGGTTTGACAGTATTTTGTTAAGAATTTTTCTTCTTCTTTTTTCCCCCTGAGACAGGGTCTCTTTGTGTAACCTTGGCTATCCTTAAACTAGCTCTGTAGACCAGGCAGGCCCCAACTCATGAAGATCTGCCTGCCTCTGCCTCCTGCATGCTGGGATTAATGGAGTGGACCACCACTGCCTAGCTTAAGGGTTTTAAAATCTATGTTGATTTTAGTTGATTTTTGAGATATTAGTTTATAATTTGATTTTTTTCTCTGACTTTGGTGTCAGTGTAATGCCAGTGTAGAAAACCAGTTTGAGTGTTTTCCGTTCTCTAATTTTTTTGGTAGAACTATACAACTTCAATCAATCAAGAATTTCCTTTCTCTTTTAAAAGTGACTTTCACACATTATGAACATACCCTCCCCCAGTCGTTTAATACCAGCCGAGATTCGATTGGACAGTTTTCTATTCTCCATAAATGGAGCCACACATCCTGGGCACCCTCAGTGCGGTTTTGTTGTGAGCTTTTGTGGTTGTGTTCTGTGAGCTTTTGTGGTTGTGTGCCCTCCTTATTCCCCCCTTGTGTGTGGATACCACAGTATATATCCATTTTGCTCTTTATGGGCATTTGGGGAGATTTTGCCCAGGGCTATTATGATTTCCGGTGCTAAGCATATTTGGGAACATATTTGCTGTCGATGTTTATGTGAAAGAGGCAGAGTAGCTGTGCACACAGCCTTAGTAGATTCCACCAAACAGTCTTCCAATGCGGTTATGCCAATTTAGACTCTACCACATGGATAGGAGCTGTTTGAAGGTTTCTTAGAACTATAAGGCCATGATATTACTATGTTATACATCTTAGCTAAATTTTTATGTATATTGTGTTATTTCAGCATGATTCTAACCAGCATTTTCTTAACTATAAATTCATACACCGTCTTTTCATATTATTGTTGACCATTAGATGCTGTTTTATATAAGGCCCATTTAAGTTTTTCACCTATTTTAAAAATAGGTTTTATTTTAATTTGTATTAAATTACAGTTATTCTGATTTTTTTACTGGACACCTGTAATGCAAACAATTTAGTATGTGAACTTTTTAATCTCTTCTTCTTCTTGATACTGGATTTAAACTTGCTGTCCTTGAATTACAATCCATATAATCTGACTGTTCACTCCTGCTCCCCAGTTCTGTGATTCGAGGTGTGCACCTCTCCATTCAGTCAATTTTTTTCCTCTTTTATTTATGTATTTATTTATTTTTTAATAGCTCTTCATACATCTCATTATGATCCAACACATTTTTTCTTTTGTTAGGTTTGGTTGTACTAAAAAACTATTCTAACTTATATGGTATGATTCTTTTCTTCCATTTTTTTATTATAAAAGATATTCTTGTCCTAGATTTAGAACCAAAAAGAAGAATAGGAGAAATTCAGAAGAGAAAATCCTGGGGTGCAGAATGATCACCCTGAAAGAGAGATCAAGAGAGCACCCAACAGAAGTGACAGAGAAGCTCAGATGTAACTCAGCGATATGGACTCAGCAGTGGACGTGTAACTCAGTGATCCGGCAGCTCAGCGCTGGACACGGAACTCAGTGATCGGAACTCAGCCGTAGACACAGAACTCAGTGATACCGGGGACTCAATGGTGGACATAGGAACCCTGCATCGTTCAGTTTTGCTGTGAACTGAAAATGATTGTGAAATCATTAAATAAAATGCAATGAATGCAGATCTTAAAGAATTGACACCACAAGGGAGAAATGTACAAACATGTTCTAAATGTTTGAAAAGACTGCAAGCCATGGTCCCAGAACTTTGACCTAAGGTTCCGGAAGAAACTACAGAGCACAAACGCTGTAGAGCTTCCTGTAGTCTGAGGACCAATGAAGATGTGTGTGTGGTGCATGTGTATAGTGTATGTGTGTTTGATGCATGTATAAGGATGTGTGTGTATGTGTGTGTGTGTGTACCTGTCTGTGTGCTTGCAGGGGGAGAAGAGGATGTTGGGGATTTTCCTCTATTGTCCTTTGTCTTATTGGCTTGAGACAAGGTCTCTTGCTGAAGAAGAAACTTGTCACTCTGACAGGGCTAGCCTACCAGAGAGTTCTCAAGGCCAGTCTCCATCCTCCCAGTGATGCTGATGTTGTGGGTACATACAGACATAGGTGCTAGGGACTTAAATTTATGCTGATCACACAAGCAGGTCTGCAGTTTTATTTTTCTATTGTACCAACGCCATGCTGATCCCATACGCTGGGTTCATATACCTCTGAATACCTTCTGAAAAAGACAAGAGAAATGGGAACATTTCTTCCTCAGGGTGAGAAAGTTATTTAGCATCAGTTCATTTTCTTGAATAGATACAAGTCTGCTCACATTGTTAGTTTCCTCTTATGTGAGTTTTGATGGATGGTGTCTTTCAAAGAGATGATCGGTTTCACTTGAGTTAGAAAAGCTTTTGGCAGAGATGTATTTTATAATGTTTCTTTCCCTCCTAAAGTCCATTAGCCTTGTTGTGACATTCTCTCTTTCATTTATAAGTAATCTTCACCCTCTTCCTTTTAAAAGGGGTTTCACTATATAGCCTGGCCTAGAACTCACTATGTAGACCAGAGTGACCTTGAACTTACAGAGATCTACCTGCTTCTGCCTCCCAAGTGCTTGGATTAAAGGTGTGAGTCACTGCATCTGGCCACATTCCCTTTGTTTTGTCTTCGTTAAGGGCTGATTGATTTAACCAGACTTTGTATGGTGAGGACAAACCTGGGAATTCCACTTAGACAGAAATCCTAAGTCCGGGTTCTCTATAGTACAGCACGGTGACTGTGGTGAATAACAGGGAAGTTTATACTTGAAGACAGTTAAGAAGATGGATTTTATGTGGTTTTACCACAAAAAGTATGGGAGGCCAAGCATATGCTAATGGATTTAATTTAGCCATTATACAGTAGGTACATATTTCAAAGCAGCATGCCTTATACATAAGTATATACAATTTTATGTCAATTTTAAAAGAATAGGTTTAATTAAAACAAATGTAGTTCATTAAAAGCTCCAGTTTTTAGTTGTGTTGATTTTTCTCTGCCAGCTGCTTCTTTCCGGCTTCCCTGACTCTCCTCTGGTTTTCAGTGTGTCTTTTACTTCGCTTACTTGAGTTCTTTCCTGGTTTCCTCCTTGCTCTGTTCCTCCCTCTAGAAGTGTTCCAGGCCAGACCCAGGGCTTTGCACCCCGGGTAGGTACCCCACCACTGAGCTACACGCCTAACCCTAGATGTTCTGAGACAGATTCCCCCAGTATAGATCAGGCTGGCCTTCAACTTACCTTGCAGCCCAGGCTGGGCTCCTAAGATCAACATTTGTGATATAAAATCTGATAAGACTAGAAGGGAAAAAAATAGATAAATCCTCTGTTCTACTTTAAGACTCAACATTTCCTTACCAGGATCTACATCCTGGGATCCTGTGAGCCAGGCTGACAGGTGTGTACCAGCGCGCATGGCTTCTGCTTGCTTGGAATTAGTTAGAACCCTTTTGAGATTTCTTCTTAGGCCCAGATGCTATATAAGATTTTCTTATTTCCTCTCCAAGTATTTAGAGGCCTTCTGGTTGTGTTTCTGCTATTGACTTTTAGCCAGAGGTTTACTGTGGTCTGAGAGTAAACATTGCGGGGTTTCTAGGCTTTGGTTTTTGCAGGGGTGTACTTTATGGTCCCATATTAGCTGAACTTGGTAAATGATTCACACGAGAAGAAGGTGTATGTTGCTGCTCTTGGATGAAGAGGTTTCTAGAGACACCTTCGGTTGGTTGATGGCATTGAGTTATTCTATAAGTGTTTTTACTGATTTTGCCCACTGGGCTTGTCCACCTCAGGTAAGGAAATGTTGAATCTCATGTTGACACCATTGTTAGGTGCATACATGTTAAAGGTTGTTAGACAAATGTATACACATTTTTGTATGCATACACATGCCTCTTAAGTATTACTTTTTTCAAGTTAGAGTTTTCTGGGCAGAGGAACCTCAGCGAAGACAATGTCTTTATCAGATTGTCTGCAGGCAAGTCTGAAGGGTATTTTTTTTTTTTTGCATTTATGATTGATCTGGAAAGGCTCAGCCTGTCGTGGGAGGTGCCATCCCTGGGGAGGTGGTGCTGGGGTATATAAGAAGGCAGGCTGAGCAGCCCACGAGGGGGGGGGGCAAGCCAGTGAGCAGCGCTCCTCCATGGCTTCTGCTTCAGTCCCTGCTCTGCTTGTCCTTTCTTGAATATGGACTTTTACCTGGAAGTATAAGACAAAATAAACCCTTCCCTCCTCAGGTTGGTTTTGTAATGAACTTATAATAGAAACCCAAACTAAGAGACTGTTGATATTCAGAGGGATAATTGATAAAACTGGATTTTATTCCACATTTGTTTGGTTCTCTGTTATTTGTTACATTTTTTTTCTATTTCTATAACTTTCCTTCCTTTCTGCTTTGATTTTAATTAATTATTAATTTTTTTAAAGATTTATTTATTATTATATGTAAGTATACTGTAGCTGTCTTCAGACACACCAGAAGAGGGCATCAGCTCTCATTACAGATGGTTGTGAGCCACCACGTGGTTGCTGGGATTTGAACTTAGGACCTCTGGAAGAGCAGTCAGTGCTCTTAACCGCTGAGCCATCTCTCCAGCCCTTTAATTAATTATTAATGAGTCTTTTTGTGTGGTACATGGACGTGTGCATGTAGGAGTGTTTGCTCATGTGTGTGCATGTGGAGGCCAGAGGTTGACCTCAGGTATCTATGAGGCTCCATCAGGTTGGGTCTCTCACTGAACCTGGAACTTCAAGACTAGCTGGCCAACAGGCCTAAAGGAACTGCTTCACAAGTGGTAAAAATCCATTATAATAAAATGATCCTAATTAGCTCGTGACATCCTGTGACTCAGTGTTGGGATTCATTAACACATATGCATATACATATAGGCCATAACAAAATCAGTATTTTAATAATTGATATGTTAATAAAAATGAGGGAACAGGAAGCCCTAAATAGCTCAGTTAGTAAAGTGCTCACAGTGCAACCATGGGGACCTGAGCTTAGCTATCCAACAAACCTGAGCATTCTGGAGCACTCTGTAACCGTGGGGATGGGGCAAAGCTAGCTGGATTCCCAAGGCCTAAAGCCAGCCAGCCTCGCCGGCCAGTAATCTCTAGGCTCAGGAGAGACCTTGTCTCAAAATAAAAGGTGGAGAGTGATCAGGGAAGAAACCTGGCCTCCACACACCTGCATGCACACACTTGTGCATTTAAATATACATACAGAGAGAAACATACACACTGACACAAACAATATACACATGTACAATAAACTTCAATAAAAACATTAAAACTCTTAAGGGAAACTGTTTTAATTCTAAGGACACTTATTTTTCTCAATGCCTTTTCCTTATGTGGATCTCAGCCTCTGACCTATATAACTTTATTTCAATGAACAATAATAGTTCTTGCAAGGCAGATGTACGACTGACACATACCCTTAGGTTTGTTTGCACGAGAAGTACTTTCGTCTTCATCTTTGAAGGAGAATTTCTTCTGCTGTTTTCGTTAATTTTGTGTCTCCCCATGCATTTGACACATTGTAATCCTGGCTGGCCTAGAACTTGCCTTATAGACCAGGCTGGCTTTGAACTCACGGAGCTGTCTGCCTCTGCCGCCCAAGGGCTGGGATAAAGGCTATGCCACCATACCCAGATCCCTACATCTTTTGTGTTACCTGACAATCCTTGGACTCTATCTTTTGTTCTCTTGTAATTGTTTTCCAGACTTCTTCCCATTTAGATGGTTTCTGTTGAGGCAGCTTCATGCAGAGAAATCAGGAACAGCCAGCCCGAGTCCCTGGATTGTGGGTTTCCCAACTCCTTAGGTATCCCCATAGAAAAGACAAGACGTTTGGGATGTTTGGAGGCATTACATCTGGTTATCCCTCTAGTCAGGCAGGCTCTGATACAATGTGTTTTCCTGAGGACAAACAGTGTTAAAATTAGAATTCTCTGGCCTGTTTCATATTTTTTCTCTCATTCTACTGAATACACAAAGAGATTTGTGTCCCCTATACTCAGTGTGAGGACCTGGAAAAGCACTAGGTGGTGAGACTCATAAACATGTGTCGGTCCTCTGAGCCTGGGTACCCCCGGGGATTTGGTAACTTCTCTTCTCTTGAAAATATAAGAAGAGAATTTTTTTTTAAAATTTATTTTTTCTTTGTCAGGACAGAATGGTGACATCCAAGCTTCTGAGCGACTAACACTTTCTGTGCTGAACTGAAAATCAGAATTTATGATGCTGATTTTGATCATTGGTCTGAGGACTCCACTGTTTGTTCTGTCTCTCCTTGTAACTGAAAAGCATACCAGGGCACACTCTTTGAGGCGCAGGCAGACATCTGCTGCTCCTCCTCCTCCTCATCTCTTTCTCCACTCATTACTTATAGGCAATTCTTGCCCATTGGATCTCAGCTGTGGTCAGAGCCCGTGGGGTTCTCTCCTCATTTACCACTGAAGACTTGGAAGCTACTTTGAAAGGTAGCCCTCTCCTTTCCCACAGTTACTTACACATTTTTATTGGCACAGACTCATGAAAAAACTGTTTTCCAATGATTGCTTGTTTACTATTATACTTAAGTATTTTAGCACTCAAATTTAATGAAGCCCCTACTCACTGGCTTCCGCGTTCTTATGGCTGAAAGGTGAATCTCCACCCCACCGCCGCCGCCCCCAAACAGGAAGCCTACATTCGTTCGAAGTGTGCACATTCCTCAAATTAGAAGTTCAAAGCCATGATGCCTTACTCCCCCCCTCTTTTCTTTCTGTTCTGTTTCCTTTTAATTTCTGTAGGGTGAGGAATGGGACCTGAGACCGGTGCAGGCAGGTAGGTGTTCTAGCACTGAACTATAGCACAGCCTCAATAATTTCTTCTACTTACCCCACATACAGGTTTTTCCTTCTTCTTGTCTTCTCTTGAATATGTGTGTGTGTGTGTGTGTGTGTGTGTGTGTGTTTTCAGTAAAAGACCCCTGGATCTCCACAATAACAAATGATCTGTTGCTCAGTTGAATAATGTATAATGTATAATCAATCATTTCAGAATCACTTCTTTTTTTAAATCACTACACGAAGCAAATCTTTGAAAAGAATTGTTTGGAATGGTCTCATTGTCTGGTCTCACTGCCTTGGAGGGCAGTGTCAAAGATCAAACTTCTAGGCCTCCAGGATTTGCCCTTTGGCTTTTCTTCTCTGTGACAGTACTATTCATTTGGAACTGTTGTTGGGATGTTTGATTTGACAGCTCTCAAAGTACTGTTGTGGTTTGAATATGATTTGGACCCTCAGAAGCTCATGTTGAAAACTGATTGCCACTGTGGTATATTGGGAGGTTGAAAGGTCCTTTAAGAGTTAGTTAGGTGGGTATCAAGGCTTATCACATCTCCCATTGTATTGTTTTTACTATTGTGAGAACAAATTGTTCCAGACTGAACTGACCCTAGTGTTCTATCCCTTGGTCCTCAGCTTCTCCTTCTGCACCTCCACCAGGTTACAGCGTAGAATGAAGGATCAGCAGGTGGTTGCCCAATCTTGGACCGAGACTTGACTAACTTTAACTAACTTTACTGATTCATAAGTGACCCAATGGCTGGTATTCTGTTATGGCCTTGAGACAGTAAGCACTACAATCTTCCAGGTTAGGTCTTCACTATGACCCCACAGTTTCTCTTATGCCCATTTACAGATGGTCCCAACTCATCTTCACTCCCAGGCAGAAACTGCTCAGTCATCTGGTTTCTACATCCCAGATGCTTCTTATAAATGAAATGATACATCGGGAGGTAGTACATATTTAGCACGATGCTCTTGTGGTCCATTCAGGTCATTGGATGCATGAAAACTCCTCCATTCTATCACAGGAGAGTTTCTGGCTGTGGGGACACACACAGCCATTTGTATATCATTTAAAGGTGACAGATTTGTCGCTTGTCTCTGTTTTCCTTGGCTTGCATGCGTAATTCTGCTGGGAGCATCTGTAAGCAAATCCTCAGATACACATATGTCTTCGTTTGTTTGTTTTTGGAGAGATACCAGAAGTCAAGTCTCTGGAGCATGCACTCAGTGAATGTCTGCTTTTTTGGGAACTATCAAACTGTTTCCTGCAATGGCCACGTCAGTCTGAGTCAATGTTGCTTTATAAAATACTGAACATCCTTATTTTAGGAAGCTGGATATTTTATTTGAAACTCTGCACTTTTCACTTAAGCCGCCTTTCTCTTCACGTGAGTAATTTACGATAAAAATAAGTTCACACTCAGAATGAACACAATGAAAAGAGACAGCCAAATTATTTCCTCTCTTTTAGTAGAAAGCAGAGAGCAATAGCTAGCATGGTTAGGGAAAGGCCTTGGCCTCAGTCCTATCTATTTCTTTTTTAATACGAGGTTTCCCTCCATTGTCCAGACTGGACTGGGATTTTTGTGGAAGACCAGGGTGACCTCAAACTTGTGTCAATTCTCCTGCCTCTGCCTTCCATGCACCCTCATGCCTGGTGTCCAACCTCCTCTCTAAAGGTAAAGGCCAGCGTTGTCAGACTCCTAGATTTGCCATTTGCCATTTTCCCCAATGTTAAGGCAGGAAGTGAGGGATTATGGAGGAAGTTCTTATAACAGAGCTAGGTGGGAAATCGTCTAAAGCTGAGGGACTGACATTTTGAAAAAACAGAGAATTCAGTGTTCCTTTTTTTTTCTTTTTTCTTTTTTTACACACGCACACAAGCACAGTCTTTTTTATTTTTATTTATTTATTTTTTTATTTTCTACATTTTTTTTATTTACATTCCAAATCATTTCCCCTTTCCAGGTTCCTCCCTCCCTGAAAGTCCCATAAGCCCTCTTCCCTCCCCCTGCTCCCCATTCAACCCCCTCTCGTTTCTCTGTCCTGGCGTTCCCCTACATCCAGTCTTTCCAGGACCAGGGGTCTCTCCTTCCATTTTCTTGGAAATCAATTGATATGTTTTAAAGTTCTTTTTAAACACGTTTTTCATTACAAAATTTAATTGAATTTATTTTTGTACTTTGCGTTTTCAAACGTGTGCCAGAGTGTAAGTAGTGGAAGTGTGGAGGACGACTTGCAGGAGTTGATTCTCTCTTTCCATTATGTGGGTCCTGGGGATTGAACTCCGGTCATCAGACTTGGCAGCAAGCTCCTTAACCCACTAAGACATTTTACTGGCCAAGAATATAACTTTTATTTCTTTAAGAAAAAATTTAATATGGTTCCCAAATTGTTCTTTCAATTTTTATTTTGATTTATTTGTTTGTCGTGTATGTATGTATATATGTATGTATGTGTGTGTTGTGTGTTGTATGTATATGAGCATGATGTATGCAGGATAGAGTAGAATATTGGGTGTCTTTCTCTAGTGTTCTTTGCCTTATTGTGTGGAGACAGTGTCTACCACTAAACTGGAAGCTTTCCGTTTCAACAAGCCTGCTTGGCCAGTGAGCTTCCAGGATTTGCCTCTATCCATCCCCTAATGCTGGGGTTAAAGACACACACATCTATACCCAGCTTCTTATGTCGATGCTAGAGATTTGAACTCAGGTCCTCATGCTTGCAAAGTAAGTGTTCTTACTCACTGAGCCATCTCCCCCCGACCCTGTTCTTTTAATTTTGAATGGGCACCAGGACATTTTGGAGTCAGTCTTAGAAATCAGAACTGCAGCAGATAGCCCCGTCTTCGTCCTGCAGAGAGAGAGAGAGAGAGAGAGAGAGAGAGAGAGAGAGAGAGAGAGAGAGAGAGAGAGAGAGAGAGAGCAGCTCTTCTTGCAATGTCTTAAACATGGACAAATCATGCTTCCAAAAGCACAGTTCGGCACAGCTGTTTCCTCTGGAGATCCCACACATGCTTTAGGGTGGGCGTCATACATGGACTACTGAGGCTTTAGGTCGGCATCACAAGGAAACTTGTACCATGTAGCAGACGATCTGTTAATTTGCAAATTGACTTCAGCTAAATTTTAAAATAATTAAAAGTTGACATTAAAAAAGATCACCCCACATAGTTCTTTCAATCTTTTTTTTTCTCTTCCTTTGACGTTCTTGTTTTCTCTCATCTGGGTACCTAGCTCACCTGTCATTTCTTGAGGTCTGAATTCAGTTAAGGTAAATATTTATTTATTTGGTTTTTTGTTTGTTTGTTTTTGGTAAAAATAGAATTTCCCAGCACTGGAAGCTGAGAAGATAGCTGGTCTTGTGGAAGTGCGTGGACCTGAAGCAGTCCTCAGTACTCATGTAAAAGCTGGCAAGGGGCACAAGCCTCAAATCCTAGCACTGGGAAGCTGACAGGGGGCGGGCTGGCCAATATAGCTGACAATCCCTTAGTTCCAGGCTCCATAAGAGACTCTGTCTCATAAATAAGATGGAATACCTTACAAAGTACTGTGCATCTGTGTGTGAACTACTGGGTCCAGAGTTTTTAAGTTTCCTCCTCCTCCTCCTCCTCCTCCTCCTCCTCCCCTCCTCTTCCTCCCCTCCTCCTCCTCCTCCTCCTCTTCTCTGTGAACTCTTTCTGAGAGCTCAGCGTCTATTGAAATAAAGCGAGTAAAAAAATATATATCTAAGTCAGGCAAATACCCATGTATCAATCCAGCACCAGTCTATCAACCATTTCTCTAGTGTGTCTGGCCAATTGTATTTCTATAGAGAAGTAATTAAATAAAGAGTGTTTCTGAGAAGGAAAAAAATTGAAGGGTATGAGATATTTAGAAAGCATGGTAGATAGGTGTCGGGGACAAAATGAGCCTGTTATCATATTATGCCCATTTGAAATTAGCATTTTAGGTAACTTACTTCTTCACACATATTATTAGACTTCTTTTATCATTGGCTTCTTTATCCAAACCCACAGACATGCGATTCTACAAGCGCAGGACATCTGAGATGCATGACCTGGGGAGCTCTGTGGTGTTAGTTCTTGTGGCAGTAATGGTGCAGTGTTGGATGTGTTTAGGATTGGCGCCAGGTTGGTCATAGGATCCTGTGTGCACTCCAGACTGGCCATGGGGTGTGTTTTGACAGAAGGGCTGAAAACCAACAAGACACAACAGACGGTAGAATAGCCGTGAGTGCAGGCTGGGACAGAGGTGCTCCCAGGGGCTATTTAATATTTAATATACTGCCTGCCGGCTGCTCCAAGGCCTCTGTGTGGTAACAGAACTGCATATTCTCTGGGAGATCTTCCAGAGGTGTTTGTCTCTCCTCTCCATGTCATGGCAAACTAATGTTTAACCGCTTGTTTTCTGAGAAACTAAGTGGATTCTGTGGTGTAAATAGTCTTACTGCTTAACAGGCCACTAGTCTGATGTCCCTTGTATGGATGGGGTCAGAGGTTGTTTTACAAATGTCTACTGCAAAGGGACAATGGAGAAAGTAATACAAGAGCGCAGGTGGTTATCTTGGGTAGGAAATGTGAATAAATGATTCATTTTCTGTACCTAATACCTTTGATAGTAATGTAATTGGTTAATTATGTGTGCAGGTGACTTAATTTTTAGTAATAGTTGTATCTATTCATGGTGTGCCAAATTCCTATAAGCTAATTACTGGTTCTCTCAGTTAGTATGAGTTAAGACATAGTTTGCAGTTGATATCTTTTAAAGTTTATGATCACGACTTAACTGAGCTTCCTTCTCTCTCTTTTGTGTGTGTGTATGTGTGTGCATGTGCATGTGCTTGTGAGTATAAGTGTGTATGTGTGAGTATATGGATATGTGTGTGTATGTGTTAATGTGTGCATGTGAGAATGTGTGTCCATGTGCGTGTATGTGTCTATGTGTATGTGCATGTGTGTGTGTATGTGTGTGTATGCGGGGGATTCACTTTCTGTCACCATCTGATCTTTCCTGTTGGTTTTCTCTATCTTCTGAGAGTTCCCTTTGCATGTCTTTTATTAATTTGTTGTTTAAAATTCTCTTTTTCTACATTTAAAAAAAGGCTTTATTTTCATTTTATAGTATAGGCATTTTGACTGCACATATGTCTGTGTGCCATATACTACCTGCAGAGGCCAGAAGAGGACATTGAACCCCTGAAACTGGAGTATCTCATGGCTGTGAACCACCTTGTGAGTACTGGGAACCAAACCTGGGTCCTCAGGAAGAACAGCGAGTGACCACTGAGTGACCTTGCCAGCTGTCCTTTAATTAGTTCACAATCTAGAACTAATATATGTATTTTATGTATTGCTTTTATTATTAAACTGAGATGCTTTTAATACTATGTGAATAATATGTGCTCACCTTTTTTTTTTAAATTAATCATTCCATTTGTTTAAATCTCAAACGACATCCCACTTCCTGGTTACCCCTCCACCAACCCCCCCATTCCACATTTGCCCTCCCCTCTCCCTTTTGCCTGTGTGAGAGTGCTCCCCCACCCACCCACACTCTTGTGCCCCATCACTGTAGCATCACTCTACTGTGGGGCATCCAACCTCCCCAGGACCAAGGGCCTCCCCTCCCATTGCTGTCAGGCAAGGCCATCCTCTGCTCTATATGTATCTGGAGCCATGGGTCCCTCCAGACACACTCCTTGGTTGGGGGTCTAGACTTTGGGAGAACTGGGTAGTCAGGCTAGCCTATGCTGTTCTTCTCATGGGGTTGCAATCCCCCTCCGCTCCTCCAGTCCTTCTGCCAGCACCCCCAACAGGTTCTCTGAGTTCAGTCTGATGGTTGGCTCCAAGCATCTACATCTGCATTGGTCAGTTGCTGGCCAGACCTCCTCAGGAACTGCCACACTTGGTTCCTGTCCCCGAGTGCCTCTTGATCACAACAGTGTTGGGTTTGGTGTCTGTAGACATGATGAATCCCCAGTTGTTCCCAGTTGGCCCTTCCTTCGGTCTCTGTTCCATTTTTTGTCCCTGTTCTTCCTTTGGACAGGAACATTTCTGGGTTCAAAATCTTTGAGATGGGTGGGTGTCCCTATCCCTCAACCAGGAGCCATGCCTATCTACTGGAGATGATCTCTACAAGTTCTATTTCTCCCTTCTCTGCACATTATGGCCAAAGTCAATCCCATTGGGTCCTGGGAGCCTCACATTTCTTTGGTGTCTGAGACCCTCATCCTCCCTGCTAGCTATTTTTATTCGATTTCCTAACCCTCTGTACTCCTCTCACATCTCCTCCAGTTTCTGATACTGCCAAGCTTATTTCCTCCTCCTCCTTTCTCCCTCCTTTGTCCCCCTCTCCTTCCATCTCCCACAATCATCCTGTTCCCCCTCAATTCAGGACTGGAGCATCCACCCCCTGGTCTTCCTTGTTTCTACTCTCCATATGGTCTGTAGGTTGTATCATAGGCATTGTGAGATTTTGGGCTAATATCCACTTATTAGTGAGTACATACCATGTGTATTCTTTTGTGTTTGGGTTATCTCACTCAGGATGATATTTTCTTTTTTTTAAAAAAATTTATTTATTTTATGTATGTGAATACACTGTACACTGTAGCTGTCTTCAGACATACCAGAAGACTGTGAATCAGATCTCATCACGGATGGATGTGAGCCACCATGTGGTTGGTGGGATTTGAACTCAGGACTTCTGGAAGAGCAGACAGTGCTCTTAACCACTGAGCCATCTCTCCAGCCCAGGATGATATTTTCAAGTACCATCCATTTGCCTGTGACTTTCATGAAGTAATTTTTTTTAATTGCTGTGTAGTATTCCATTGTGTATATGTTCCACATTTTCTGTACCCATTCTTCTGTTGAGGGACATCTGGGTTGTTTCCAGATTCTGGCTATTATAAATAAGCCTGTTATGAACATAGTGAGACATGTATCCTTGTTATATGATGGAACATCTTTTGGATATATGCCCAGGAGCAGTATAGCTAGGTCTTCAGGTAGAACTATTTCCAATTTTCTCAGGAATCACCAGACTGATTTCCAAAGTGGTTTACTAGTTTGAAGTCTCACCAGCAATGGAGGAGTGTTTCTCTTTCTCCACATCCTTACCAACATCTGCTGTCACCCGAGTTTTTGATCTTAGCCATTCTCATTGGTGTGAGGTGAAATGTCAGGGTCTCTGAATTTGCATTTCCCTGATGACTAAGGATGTCAAACATTTCTTTAAGTGGTTCTCAGCTATTTAAGTTTCCTCAGTTGAGAATTCTCTATTTAACTCTGTACTCCACTTTTTTAAATAGGGTTATTTGGTTTTCTAGAGTCTACCTTCTTAAGTTCTTTGTATATTTTGGATATTAGCCCTCTATCGGATGTAGGGTTGGTAAAGATCTTTTCCCAATGTGTGGGTTGCCATTTTGTCCTATTGATGGTGTCCTTTGGTTTACAGTAGCTTTTAAATTTTAAGAGGTCCCATTTGTCCATTGTTGCTCTTAAAGCATAAGCCATTGGTGTTCTGTTCAGGAAGTTTTCCCCTGTGCCCAAGTATTTGATGCTTTTCCCCCGCTTTCTTTTCTATTAGATTCAGCGTTTCTGGTTTTATGTGGAGGTCCTTGATCCTCTTGGACTTGAGCTTTGTGAAAGGAGATAAGAATGGGTCAATTTTCATTCTTCTGCATGTTGACCTCCAGTTGAACCAGCACCATTTGTTGAAAATGCTGTCTTTTTTCCACTGGATGGTTTTAGCTTCTATGTCAAACAAAGATCAAGTGACCATAGGTGTATGGGTTCATTTCTGGGTCTTCAATTCTAATTCACTGATCTATTTGCCTGTTTCTGTAAAATACCATGCAGTTTTTTTTATCACTATTGCTCTATAGTACAGCTTGAGGTCAGGGATGATTATTTCCCCAGAAGTTCTTTTATTGTTGAGAATAGTTTTTCCTATCCTAGGTTTTTTGTTATTCCAAATGAATTTGAGACTTGTTCTTTCTAACTCTATGAAGAATTGAGTTGAAATTTTGATGGGGATTGCATTGAATCTGTAGATTGCTTTAGGCAAGATGGCCATTTTTACTATATTAATCCTGCCAATACATGAGCATGGGAGATCTTTCCATCTTCTGAGATCTTCTATTTCTTTCTTCAGGGATTTGAAATTCTTGTCATACAGATCTTTCACTTGCTTGGCTAGAGTCACACCAAAATATTTTATATTATTTGTGAGTATTGTTAAGGGTGTTGTTTCCTTAATTTCTTTCTCATCCCTTTTATCCTTTGAGTAGAGGAAGGCTACTGATTTGCTTGAGTTAATTTTATATCCAGCCACTTTTCTGAAGTTGTTTATCAGCTGTATGTAGGAGCTCTCTGGTAGAATTTTCGGAGTCACTTATATATACTATCATATCATTTGCAAATAGTGATATCTTGATTTACTCCCTTCCAATTTGTATCCCTTTGAACTCTTTTTGTTGTCTAATTGCTCTGGCTTGAACTTCAAGTACTATATTGAATAGGTAGAGAGAGAGAGTGGGCAGCCATGTCTTGTCCCTGATTTTAATGGGATTGCTTTGAGTTTCTCCCCATTTAGTTTGATGTTGGCTATTGGTTTGCTGTATATTGATTTTTTTATATTTAGGTATGTGCCTTGAATTTCTGATCTCTCCAATACTTTTTTTTCCTTTTTTTCCCAATACTTTTAACATAAATGGGTGTTGTATTTTGTCAAAGGCTTTTTCCACATCCTGATTTAACTGATGATCATGTGGGGTTTTTTTCCCTTTGAGTTTGTTTATATAGTGGATTACATTGATGGATTTCTGTATATGAACCATCCCTGGATCCCTGGGATGAAGCCTACTTGATCACGGAGGATGATCATTTTGATGTATCCTTGGATTGGGTTTGCAAGAATTTTATTATTTTTCCATCGATATTCATAAGGGAAATTGGTCTGTAGTTCTCTCTCTTTGTTTGGTCTTTTTGTGGTTTAGGTATCAGTGTAACTGTGGCTACATAGAAAGAATTGGGTAGTGTTCTTTTTGTTTATATTTTATGGAATAGTTTGAGGAGTATTGGTATTAGATCTTCTTTTATGGTCTGATAGAATTCTGTACTGAAACCATCTGGCCCTGGGCTTTTCTTGGTTGGTGAGTTTTAATGACTGCTTCTATTTCCTTGGGGATTATGGGGTTGTTTAGGTTGTTTATCTGATCCTGATTTAACTTTGGCATATGGTTATCTATCTAGGAAATCCATTTCATATAAGTTTACCAGTTTTGTTGAGTTTTGTTGACTTTTGTAGTTGGATCTGACTATTTTTTGAATTTCCTTGGTTAATGTTGTTATGTCTCCCTTTTCATTCCTGATTTTGTTAATTTGGATACTGTCTCTGTGCCCTCTGGTTAGTGTGGTTAAGGGTTTGCCTATCTTGTTGATTTTCTCAAAGAACCAGCTTCTAGTTTTGTTGATTCTTTGTATAGTTCCTTTTTTATTCTACTTGGTTGATTTCAGCCCTGAGTTTGATTATTTCCTGTCATCTACTCCTTTTGGGTGTATTTGCTTCTTTTTGTTCTAGAGCTTTCAGATGAACTATTAAGCTGCTAGTGTATGATCTCTCCAAATTCTTTATGGAGGCACTCAAAAGCTATGAGTTTTCCTCTTAGCACTGCTTTCACTGTGTTCCATAAATTTGGATATGTTGTGCTTTCATTTCCATTCTAAAAAGTCTTTAATTTCTTTCTTTATTTCTTCCCTGACCAGTTATCATTGAGTAGATAGTTGTTCAGCTTCCATGTGTATGTGGGCTTTCTATTGTTTTTGTTGCTATTGAAGACCAGTCTTAGTCCGTGATGGTCCAATAGAATACATAGGATTAATCCAATGTTCTTGTATCTGTTGAGGTTTGTTTTGTGTCTGAGTATATGTTCAGTTTTTGAGAAAGTGCCATGAGGTGCTGAGAAGAAAGTATATTCTTTTATTTTAGGGTAAAATATTCTGTAGATATCTGCTAAATCCATTTGGTTCAAAACTACTTTTAGTTTCACTGTGTCTCTTTTTGCTGCGAGTCAGGTTTAGGGATGGAGCTGAGAGTGAGAGAAAGAAAATACCTGTAGTCGACTTGGAGGATCAAGTTACACTAGTATTTATTCATAAGCAACAATGAACAAATATAAAGTGAAAAGGGATCACATCCATTCACACACACACACACACACACACACACACACACACACACACTCGCCTCTGGTCTGGTAAGTGTTATAGTCTAGTTCCGATGGAAGCGCAGGCCAGGCCTGAGACTGTTTCCTCACTGTGCTTTGGATCCCTGCTGGAGCCTCGGTCCAGAGTTGGGGTGTCTGGAATCAGTGGGCTGGTTCCAGGAAAGATTCAGTCTCAACATGAAGTGTCTGTGTTGCGGCTCTCGGGAATGAGACAACCTTAGTTGCTAGACCAGGGTTTTTAAGTTTGTTTCAGCTCAAGCATTCAGTACCACTTTGTCTGACACTAGGCTTTATCATCTCCGCACACACACACTCCAGACTTGGTCTCCATGGTATCTTTTTAGTCAATCAAACTTGAGGTGTTCACTTAATCAGGGCATTTACCTTATCACATTTCACACACTCTGAGCTGGGTTACATTTGTAATTTCTTTTATATTGCTTACATTTATTCCTTACACTGTTTAATTTCTGTTTCCATGATCTGTCCATTGGTGAGAGTGGGGTGTTAAAATCTCCTACTACTATTGTGTGAGGTTCAATGTGTATTTTGAGCTTTAGTAACATCTCTTACAAATGCCCTTGCATTTGGGGTATTGATGTTCAGAATTAGATTTTATTCTGGTGGATTTTTCCTTTGATAAGTATGTAGTGTCCTTCCCCATCTTTTTTGATAACTTTTGGTTGAAAGTCTATTTTGTTGGATATTGGAATAGCTACTCCAGCTTATTTCTTGGGACCATTTGCTTGGAAAATTTTTTCCCATCCTTTTACTTTGAGGTAATATCTGTCTTTGATTCTGAAGTCTGTTTTTTGTATGCAGCAGAATGTTAGGTACTGTTTATGTATCCAGTCTGTTATTCTATAACTTTTTATTGGGGGATTGAGTCCATTAATGTTGAGAGATATTAGGGACCAATGATCATTGCTTTCTGTTATTTTTGTTGTTAAAGTTGAAATTATGTTTGTATGTTTCTTTTCTTTTGGGTTTGTTGTGAAAAGATTAATTTCTTGCTTTTTCTTGGGTGTTGTTTCCCTCCTTGTGTTGGACTTTTCCTTCTATTATCCTCTGTAGGGCTGGATTAGTGGAAAGATATTGTTTAAATTTGGTTTTGTCTTGGAATACTTTGGTTTCTTCATCTATAATAATTATGAGTTTTGTTGGGTATAGTAGTCTGGGCTAGCATTTTTGTTCTTTTAGGGTCTGTATAATGTCTGCCTATGATCTTCTGGCTTTTATAATCTCTGTTGAGAAGTTTAGTGTAATTCTAATAGGTCTGCCTTTATATGTTACTTGACATTTTTCTCTTATTGCTTTCAATATTCTTTCTTTGTTCTGTGCATTTGGTGCTTGAATTATTATATGATGAGAGGAATTCCTTTTCTGGTCCCATCTGTTTGGTGTTCTGTAGGCTTCTTGTATGTTTATGGGCATTTCTTTCTTTAGGTTAGGAAAGTTTTCTTCTATCATTTTATTGAAGATGTTTGCTGGCCCTTTGAGTTGGGAATATTCACTCTTTTCCATACCTATTATTCTTAGGTTTGGTCTTTTCATTGTGTCCTGGATTTCTTGAGTGTTTTGAGATAGGAGTTGTTTGCTTTTTGTATTTTCCTTGACTGTTGTATTGATGTCTTCTATTGTATCTTCTACCATTGAGATTTTTTTCTTTTATTTCTTGTATTCTGTTGGTGATGCTTGCATCTATGACTCCTGTTCTCTCTCCTAGGTCTCCCATCTCTAGGGCTGTCTGTCTCCCTTTGAGTTTTCTTTAATGACTCTATTTCCATTTTTAGATCCTGGATGGTTTTGTTCAATTCCTTCACCTGTTTGATTGTGTTCTCTTGTATTTTGTTAAGGGATTTATGTGTTTCCTCTTTAAGGACTTCTGCTTGTTTACTTATGTTCTCCTGTATTTCTTTAAGGGAGTTCTTTATGTCCTTCTTAATTTTCTCTATCATCTTCATGAAATGAGAGTTTAGATATGAATCTTGTTTTAAGGATATGCTGGGGTATCCAGGACTTGTTGTGGTGGGAGAACTGGGTTCTGATGTTGCCAAGTCAAATCAGTTTCTGTTGCTTATGTTCTTATGCTTGCTGCTTGCCTCTCGCCATCTGGTTATCTCTGGTGTTATCTGGCCTCCCTGTCTCGGACTGGAGCCTGTCCTTCCTGTGAGCCTGTGATCCTTTCAACCTGGGGAGTCAAGCTGCAATGTGGCGGGGGGTGTGGGCTGTGTGGGATCAAGTCTAGCGCTAGGTCTCTGCTCTCGGCCGGCACAGGTGGGAACCACTGATCACCTTCTAATAATTGAAGCATGAGTTCCTTGGAGGGAGTGTCAACTGTCTTTTAGAGAGAAAAATAATTTTCCTTCATCAACCCTAAATAGTCTGTTAGTTCAATCTGAGGTAAAAACTAAAACAAGAAATAAAAAGACTGAATTCAGTTGTTGTTTGAGAATTTCCTTCATGAATATAATGTATTTTGATAAAATCCCCTTCAATTTGTCCACTATCCTCCTGATACATTGCTCTCTTTTTTTTTTTTTTGGTTTTTTGAGACAGGGTTTCTCTGTGTAGCCTTGGCTGTCCTGGAACTCACTCTGTAGACCAGGCTGGCCTCGAACTCAGAAATCCACCTGCCTCTGCCTCCCAAGTGCTGGGATTAAAGGCGTGCGCCACCACCGCCCGGCTGATACATTGCTCTCTTAACCTCCTGTTTTAAAACCTGAGGTCATTTAGTGCTGCCTGTGCATGTATAGATGTAAGAAGCTCTACTAGAACTTGGGGAGCCTCCGAATGCCACATGCCTAAAGAAAACTGCCTCTCCCTTCCCCAGCAGCATTCAATTGCCAAGAATTCCTTAGCTGGTTGGGACTTTACAAGCCCCTCCTCCGTCCCGGATGGGATGCTATCTGACTTAACTTGTGCATGAATCATAGCATTTCTGAGAGCATGCAGGCAGCAGCCTTGTCATGTTTGGAAAACACAGTTTCACTGCAGATGTCAACTACCTCTGGCTCTTGCAACTTCTCTGCCCTCCTCTTCCATAATGATCCCAGAGCCTTGAGATGATGCAAAGTGACATAGTTGTCACACTTAGAGCTGAGCACTTTATACTCTCTTATTTTCTACAAATTGATCAGTTGTAGGGTTTTGCATCAAACACCATATACTTCAAAAAATAAACATCTCTGGTGGAGGCTGAGAAGTGGACTCATTCTCTGTCAGATGTATAGCTGATAAGGAAGGAACTTTAAGACAACTACAAGAGGGTTGGAGAGATGGCTCAGCAGATAAGAGTACTTGTTGCTCTTGCACAAGACCCAGGTTTGGTTCCCAGTTCCCACATAGTAGCTCATAACTCTAACTCCATTTCAGGGAATCTGATGTCTTCTTATGGCCTCTAAGAATGCCAGGTATGCATATGGTGCACATATCTACATGCAGGCAAGGTACCCATGCATATAAAATAAGAAATGTTTAAACTACAATACTTCACTTCCCCTTTCCCTTTCCTCCCTACAGTCCCTCCCAGATTCCTGCCCCCAACTTCTTCCACATCTCTCACCCTCAAATTGATAGCCTTTTCTAACCTGATTTTTGTTATACATATATGTATATGCAAGTGCAAATATATGAAAATACAATCCATTGAGTTCATGTTTATTGTTTGTGTGTGTACAGTTTCAGGGCTGACCACTTTGTACTAGATACTAAGGTCTTATCCCTAGGAGAGGCTAACTCCCTCTTGGACCAGTCATGAATTGCCTGTAGCCTGTCTGGGTATATGGCCCAGAGAGACTTTCTCCATTACTAACTGGCATGTCTGTCGATATTGCCATTGTTTGGATCTTGTTTATGCAGCCATTTCTATGAGAGAGTATTTCACAGCACACTTCTTGGTATTCTGTTTCCTCTCTCACAACATCCTTGAGACCTAGATACAGGAGCTGTGATGATGTATTCACTGGGGCAAGACTCCCCAGGATCTGTTGACTTCTGCATTGTATTCAGTTGTGGTTTTCTGTGATGGTCTCCATTCATTGCAATGAAAAGCTTTGATGAGGATGAGAACTACACTTATCTGTGGGTGGGTGTAAGGATTTGATTTAGAAGTTAGGAATTACACTGATCCATCAAAGCGACAGTAGAGTCTCTTCTAAGACCCATGACCCCTGTAGCTGAGGAAGCTGGTTAGGTTTCTAGTCTCTGGCTTGTTTGTTCTCCCTCCTGTTGAGTGGGTCTCAAGTCCAGTGAGACAGCTGTTGGCTATCATCAACATGTGGATACCACTTACTGAACCTTTGTGCATATTTTGCCATTCTCATCATTGGTATGGTTCACAAGTGTCACAGCTGGGTAGGATTATTAACTGTTTCCCACCCAGGCTTCCCTTGCACAGTCTTTTCTGGTATTGTGGATGACAGGCTTCAGGACTAAGGGTTTCAGGTTAGATCCAGTTCTAATAATCCGGAGTCCTGAGTTCTAAATGTTCAGTGTCTTCAGCTCCGACCTCTGAGAGGCAGCCAGGGGCAGCAGTCACAGTCTATCTTGTTTTGGAGTTTGCTTGTCCTGCTCTGACCAAAGCTAAAGGTTCTCATGCCTTGTACTGGGGTTTTGTTAGTCTATGGTTCTTGCGCGGGGGGGGGGGGGGAGCTGTTTTCAGCTTAAGTGGCACAATTTCCATAGACATGTATACACATACACTTCTATGTATTTTGTATGATTTTAGATAAATATAACAAGATTCCTTTAAGGCTTTTTTGAACAACCTTTGTGTTGTGTGTCCCTCTTCTCCTCTTTCCTTTTGTATTGATCTCTTGTGCTGCTCCCCTCAGTTGGCAGCACCCTCCTCATTTTCCATTTCCTGCTTCATATATCTCTTAGCCTCTGAAGGCACCAGATGTGCATGTGGCGCACATAGATATATGCATGAAAGATACTCATACACATAGAATTAAAATAATAAATAAGCAAATATACAAATAAATAAATTTATTTTAAAAAGACTTCCAGAAGTTGGAAAACAGTAATCTTTGGAATTGGTTATTAATAGAATTTCAAAGTCTAAGCCGTTGGATCTAAAGTTCTTTAACAGCCAGGCCTCCTAACCTGCTCTCTTTCCTTTATCTAAACGACAAGAAAAGATGGTTCAAATGGAAAAATGTGTGCCACATCTGTGCTTGGACCTGCGAGAAGGACTCTCAGCTGGGTTGCACTAAATGTGTGAGGCTAACAGAAATGCCACATATAGTGGCACGCACTCACTGACCAACCAGAGTAGTGCCTGTTGTTTAGACAAAGAAGCTATTTTTATAGTTGAAAAATGGACATCTAGGATTCTGGAAGATGGGAATCAGAGTTTCATTTGGATGAGATCACATAGTTTGTGTTGTGCAGCCTTGAATCATGGCTGAGAAACCAGGAATATCTAGAAGGGAGACTAAAGTTATTTCTTATAAAATACAGGTCAATTGGGCCATCCTGCTAACAGAGATAAAATAAATTTCCTGGAAAGAGAGAAATGAGCACGTTTTCTTCCTATCCTTCAGAGTGTACATACCCCAGGGACAGGAGCCAGAATGCCCTGAGGACTGACAATTGCAGGCAGCCTTACTCTGCCCATAAGACCATAAAAGGAATAAACACTACTTCAGCAGTATACTGATGGCAGATGTAGGGCCTGTGGTAGTTAATCAACATTGTCAACTTGATAGGATTTAGAACCAACGGGAAATCACCAGCACGTGCATGTGTGCGTGCGTGTGTTTCCGTCTCTGTCTTCTAGATGAGATCCCGAGCAGAACACCAGCGCTCATCTCTCTCTGCTTCTTGATTGCAGCTGCAGTGTGTCAAGCTGACACACCTTTCTTGCTCTGATGGACTCTAAGGCACCAACAGTGAACCAAAATAACCGTTCCTTCCCAAAGCTGATCTTTCTAGGTATTTTGGCATAACAAAGGACCCAAGTTACCTTATGGGGACTTGGATGGACAAATGCTCAATGGTTAAGAACATGGTTGCTCTTGCAAAGACTGGGGTTTGATTTCCAGTATCCACATGGCAGCTAACCACTTTGCATAACTTTAGTTCCAGGGAATCTTATGCCCTCTTCTGACCTACTTGGGCATGATATGCTCATGGTGCACAACCAAAACATCTATACTCATAAAATAAAAACAAATACTTAAAGTATTATTTTAAATAAAATAAAGTAAAATAAATAAAATAATTTAAAATAAAGTATTAATAAAGTCCACCTTATGGGGACCAGCAGACATGTTTCAAATGGCTAGTCCGACGGCTGATTCCCCCTCTTCTCTAACTCCCATGCAGGAAAGCTGTGCTAGAGAATGTAATGCTAACAGGGGCCCGAAGTAGTGCTCTGAGTTAGTTCATTTTTCGGCTTTCTAGGCTCTAAAGCATCCATGGAGGGAAAGCACAGGCTGCATTTCAGTTAGTAGGAGGGCAGAGAGCAGCGAAGAGCCCTGCTGACCCCTATGGAGGAAGGTTGGTCCAAGGCAGACGCAGTGGCCCTTCAGCTGTGTGACATGCATCCAAATGCAAGCTAAGGTCTTCAGAAATAAAAGTCCTTAATGAGGGGTGAAATAGAGGCCCTTTCCTCCAGAGACTGTGTTATCATTGTGAGTTGGAGGAAGAAATACTTCTTATAGTGAAGCAGACAAACATGGTTTTAATTAAGATCAAGGAGACTCACATTAGATCTCAGGATGTCTCTTCCCTCAGGAAGAATTGGTTGCAGTGATAACAGCTCTCACTGAAGCGCTTGGGACGAGGCTCGAGGCTCGGCTCACAAGCTGATTGATGCCTGATCGCCATCAGCTTTCCCATTGTTCTTGCAGAGACCACAGGGAATGGCAAGGCAGGGGTGAAGTGTGGGGCGGTGGAGGTGGTGTGGTGGTGGTATAGAGAGATGGTATAGTGGCGGTTTAGTGTGGTGGGGTGGTTGTTGGTGGTGATGGGTTTCTGGGGTTTCAGAAGTTTCCTGCTTCTTTGTCAGAATGCCCAGCTGTTTAACCAAAATCTATCCACAGAGCTACTCAGCTTACAATAAGGCTTAGTTCCTCTCAGCTCTGGGCAGGTCCCGAGTCTTCCTCAGCTATCAGGTTCTCTTCTCCTGTGAAGAGCCTTGAGTTCCCACCTGAGAGAGGAAGTTACTTTTCGTTTTGCCAACCGATCCAGCTAATTTGTGGTTTGCCGCGATTGTTTGCTGGTTCCCCCAGGTGCTTAATCTCACAGGGAGGGCATCCAACCTTATCCTACCCGGCTTTATTCTGAGAAGTTTCTGCCAATCGTGATGCAGCTGGCATCGCATGAGAAAGCGAGACAGGACTAATTGAGTGAATTGGAAACCAATTACTTTGGAGGAAAGAAGGAAGTGGTGAGGTCGGGAGGCGGGCTGTGAACTCATGGTAGCCGCGGTGCTCCCCGGGGACCCTAGGATTGCTACTTGACCTCAGTTCGCAAAAGAGCATAAAACATTCAAAGAAATGTGTAACAGTTAATTTTAATTTAGCCCCACTGATTTCCAAATAGTCTAAAAGAAGACAGGCAATGTAACTGTGAACATTTTAGAGAATGCTCTCACAAATCGTGGCACTGAGAAAACACTGGTCTAGGCTTAGGGTTAAATATGAGGGTTTTTTTTGTTTGTTTGCTTGTTTGTTTTTTGTTTTTCCTCATTTGGTTTATTGTTGGTCATGAAGATAGACTCTTTTTCAGGAAGTGAACAAACAAAAGCAAGTCTTGATTTGGGCTGTCAGTCAATATCCAGAGGAAAGACGCAACCTTTATTACTTGGCAGCTTGCACCTGAGATTTTAATTTTAATTTTGCACCTTTTCTTTAATTTCTTTAAAAAACTGAATTTAATCATTATTATTACCTCTCTCTGTCTCCCTTTCTCTTTGTGAGTGGAGTGTGGACGTGCATACTTTTGGGAGAGTGAGTTCTCTCTTTCTACCCTGGGTCTCCAGATTGAACTCAGGTCATCAGGATTTTGTGACCAGTGCTTTTAACTACTGAGCCATCACCCACAGGCCAGATGGTTCCTTTTAAGCCATAGGAAATACGGGATCTGAAAAGCTGTCTCCCGAAAGACCACCTACAATGCTGTGACACACATTTTGTGATTTCTGGCTGCTGCTGAGTGACTGTGTAGGATGTCCCCCCCAGACCTGTCCCCTGTTTTGCTTTGGGAAACCATATCATGTGAGCCCAGGCTGAAGCTTTGCCTGGATATTCTAGCAGCATTTACTGCAACCATCGTGAAGAAGACACACACGATAAAAGTCATTGCTTTTAAAGCCCTTTTCACAATTGAATTTCCCATGGAGAAGCAATATCCCTGGAGCATAATAGATTTTCTCCCTTCCTTCCAGCTACACAAATACTGTCACAGAAAACTAATCAGCTGCAGCTCTAATCGATATCTCTGATTGGTTTACGAGTGCCACGCAGGCTGGCAACCTTTTGAATTTAAGTGTGACTTAAAATAAAAATAAAATAAAACACAAATCAATGACATGGAATTGCTAACAGTGGGGACCTTGTTTACATCCCACACCCTGAAAATATTTTGTTGAGCTGGCTAGGGAAGCCACATGGCTGAGACAGACTGATTGATGGTTTGCTTTATTGCCTGACTGGGGCCCTGGTGGAGGAAGGAAAATCACGTGATGCAGCTGTCTGTCACCTCAAATGCAAAGAACATGTCCTCAGCACACATATGATCTATGCTTTAGCAGAAGAACTCTGAAGATCCCAGCCGGAGCATCATGACACCTAGCTCAGGACCAGAACAGCATTCCAGGTTTCTGAGTCCTCTGGGAATAAGCAGTCCTCAGAACTCTACAGCAAAGGCAGTTTGTCTCCTCGACTCTCCGAATCTTTTGTTCCCTTTTATTTGGGGGAGTTACCTATTCTTCAAGACATTCATATTTCTCCTTTTGGGTATTTGGTGGAAGGGCTCAAGAAAGGCTTTCCCATGCATGCTGTACCCTCTGACCCTCATAAATGATCATTCCAGATCAGTTCAATGAGAGATAAGGGTTGGTTGGTTGGTTGTTATTGTTTTTGTTTTTTGATTATCTGATGCAGGGTTTCTCTGTGTAGCCCTGTCTGACTTGGAACTCACTCTGTAGACTAGCCTGAACTCGAACTAAGATCTACCTGCCTCTGCCTCCCAAGTGCTGAGATTAAAGGTGTACTCCACCACCACTTGCCTGAGATATTTGGTGTACCTGGACTTGCACCTAGATCCTTACACATGCTAGGCAGGCACTATCACTGAGCTATATCTATAACCAGTTAGCTGATCTTTTTACAAAAGCTTAGGGGTAGTAGTGAATGTGGTAAGATATCCCAGGGGCCATAGGAAATATAGGCACTCTTGTATGTTGTCCCTATCTTCCAGACACCTACTCTCTTAGTGAAAAGACATATATCAGGGAGAAATGGGCAACTATTTGGGATAGAAATTAGCACAGAGGCTGGGGAGATGGCTTGCAACAAAAGCATGATGGCCTGAGTTCGAATCCCCACCAATCAGGTAGGAACCTGGGTATGGTCGTGCACAATGTAACTCCAGGACTGTGTCTGTGTCTGGGAGACAGAGACAAGAGGATTGACGGGGCTTGTAGTTTCCAACTTAGCCCCAGGTTCAGAGAGAGAGACCCTGTCTCAAGGATGTAAAGAGAATTCCTGAGGGGGCACATAAAGATACAATTTAGAAGATGAGAATTGGGTTTGTCTTCTGTTGAGACAAGGTCTCTTGTATCTCAGAATGGCTTGAAACTCCGCCCCCTTGTTCTCTGCCTTCACCTTAAGGATTGGATTTTTAACTAACCATTTCTCATCACAGCCACACTCCCCTAGGTACAACTCCAAAATTCACGTACATCCCTCTGTGAAATACTTTGGCCTGAGGTGCTACAGATTTTGGATTCTTTCTAGGTTTAGAATAGTTGTGCACACGTAAGGACATCTCAGGACTCATATCTAAACAGGAATTATACTTATGCTTCATACACATCTTAGACACACAGTCTGAAAGGCGCCTTTAAGTCATATTTTAAAAATAACTTTATTCATGAAACACATTTTCCCACTTGCAGCATCCTGATGGTGTTCAAAAAGTTACATCTTTTGGAACATTTTGGAATTTTGAATTGAGGATGCCCTGCCTGTCTTTCATTCATTATCTATCTATTAAGGGTATATTCCTCTTCTGAAGAGAATTAAAGGGAAATATTTCTAGAGACCTACACTTTTTTTTTTCCTTTTTACAGAGACAGGCCGAATGTACATGTGCACACATGCTCCTTGGAGTCCGCAGAGCTGAGATACCTGGGAGCAGGAGGCCCCCCTCCCACCCCTCCCCACCCCCGTCCTTCCTCTGTCTCAGACAGTCCTAGCATCCCAGTGTCTCACTACTCCATTCTTCCTTCTTATTCCACTGGTTTGAGTGTTCTTGCACCAACCAGCCCACGGCCTTTGCTGTCTGTGACGACATCACCAGGCACCCCTCCATCCTAAGCCCACAGTCTGTGCTGTCTGTGACATCATCAGGCACCCCTTCACCCTAAGCCCATGGTCTGTTCTGTCTGTGACATCACCAGGTGCCCCTTCACTCTAAGCCCATGGTCTGTGCTGTCTATGATGACATCACCAGGCACCCTTTTGCCCTAAGTTCCATATACCCCTTCTTCTCCATCTAGCCTCCCCTGCTAGCCTTGTAAGCTCTTTGATAAAAGCAGGAAAAACCAACCCTAGGTAAGAAAAGAGAAAACAAATGGAACCCAGCACACCTATAACTAATCTGGAAACTCCTCTGCCTGGTTAAATGCTCGCCTATGAAACAGGACAGTGGGACAGCTAAGCATGCCCTTAGATCTCAGGCAAAGAGGATGTTTGGGAGAAATGCACACACACGCACGCAGAATCACATATAAACTTGAAAGCAATCTAAAGCTGATCTAACACTAGAAAATGGAACCATGTGTCAATGGCCCACTTAGGAAAATGCTTCAGAACATAAAGAAGTTTTTATAGCTCCATGAGGTTCAGTCCCCTTACAGTTTCCTGTTTTGGTCAGATACCTCGCTGAGGTTTGATCAAAGTACACAGCTGTGTTGTCACTATCATGAGATGTAGGCTGCACGTGTCACCTCAGGACCTTCCTTTCTGTCCCATATAATCAATCTCGTCCTCTTCCAATGCATCCCTGAGCCCAGGCAACCACAGTTCTGTCTCCTGTTATGATAACTTTGCTTTCCTTAAAAGTGTTTAGCCATGGGCTCACACCGCGGGGCCTTCCCTGGGTCTGGTTTCTTTCACTCAGCAGAGTTGTCAAGACATATTCACACTCTTGTAAGCTATATTTCTTTTAGTTGTAGGTCCCTGGCATGGTCATACCCTGCACTTTGTTTACCCACAGACAAATATTTGGACTTTCATGTGGGGGCTTATTGTAGACAATGTTATATAAGCATCCAAATCAAGTTTTCATGTGGGCATATATAAAAAAGAACTTATTTATGTGTGCATGCATCTGTGTGAGTGTACACACACACACACACACACACACACACGTACTCCCATGCACCAAAGTGTATGTGTGTGCACCACAAGCATGCAGTGCCCAGGAGACTAGAAGATGGTGTCAGATCCCCCTGGATCTGGAGTTACCTGCAGTTGTCAGCCACATGATGTAGGAGCTGGAAGTTGAACCAGGGTCTTCTGGAAGAGAAGCAGGTGCTCTTAACTGTTGAGTCAGCTCTCCAACTTCCATGGTTCCTTTCTTTTGATACCCAGGGATGAAATATAGGTACATTAGAATATTGGTGCATATATATAATAAAATCACATTTCATTTTTAAAAGAAACTTGTGAGGCTTATCTTTAATAGGGGAACTAACATTTTATATTTTCACTATCAGTAAAGAAGTGTTCCAACTGCATTGTATCTTACTGTTCTTCATTTGTTTTAATCATAGCCATCCTATCATATATGGAAGGGTGTCTACCTCATTGTGGATTGAATTTGTATTTCCCTGCTGACTAAGTTAGTATTATACAAGCTTGTGTGTCTACTGGTCATTCATTTCCCTTCTCTTGTAAATGTCTAGTCGAAACTTGCCTATTTCCTAATTGGATTATTTGTCTAATCACTGAATTTCAGGAGATATTTTTAAAGGCTATTTATGTATAAGTATTTTGCCAGTTTGTGATACACAAGATACATACATACATGCATATATAGACACACACACATATAGATACATACACACAGACATATTCACAAATTCTAGTCTAACATTCTGTTTTCTTTCAATGGTTTAGTGTCCTATCAGGAAGCAGACATTGTTTCGAGTTTAATTTAGCAACGTTTTCCTTTTTTATAGCTGATGCTTTTTTATCTCCCATACAAGCATTCTTTGCCTTAGTCAAAACCTCATGATATCCGTATGGCTTTTCTTAGGATGCTGATACACCCAGTGAAGTGGTGGATACAGAAAATAGATGACGGAGAACTGTCCCTGAACAAGCCGTGGCTGTGAAAAGGATGATCGGAGCAAGTAATTTTAGAAATAACGAGCCAAAGGATATCTCTCTGGAGAGAGAAATATTTTTAAATTTAAAGACTTATAAATTTTAAATCTAAAACAGTTTTAGGAATAAAAATCTCAGATGAGTAACCACAGAGGCCCAGAGGGAGGAGTGGATAAGGAGAAAATAGACCAGACACAGCCCAAGGACGGTCAACAGCCAAAGCACGGACTGTAGCAAATGCTCAAATTTAGAAAGGCTCTTAAGCTTATAGTTATGTAGGCCAGCTCATGGGTCTTGACTGGCACACCTACTGGCACCAGAACCAAGGCCCAGGACACCTTCCTGGCATTTACCAGGTTTCTTTCCTGTTTTTGTTTTTATATTCTCTTGTTCTGGACCCTAAGACATTTGGTTCCTAAAACCTAGCCTTCGCGCAACATCCCTGGTGTTGTATATCATCCCTCATCCTTATCCTGATGATCCAGAAGATCTCAGAGGACAAGAACTTGGGAAATCCAGACCTCAGCCTAGGTACTCTCTGACATGCAGTACATCTTTCCAGGAGGTGGGAAAAACCTTCACATATATTGCTTACACAAGAACTAAAACCAGTATAGCTGAAGATTTCATCTCTTCACAGCAGCAGAGGAGATCTGGGGCAGCATCTCAAGTACTTGCAGGGAAAAAAGAAACTTTCACAAAACCCCTCAAATATCCATATATTTAGAATGTCTGAATTCTTGGTTTGATTTCTGTTAGAAGTTGATTTAAAAACTGCTCCACATTTTAAGGGACAAGCCAGAGAAGAATTGAATTAAAGAGGAGTACATAGACAAAAACAATGGGAAATAAATTATACGACTATTCAAAGATTTATAAAGGGTAAAGATATTAGCCACCGAGTAGGTAAAGGCCATGTTCGCCGGGTAAGTCACAGACAAGAGAACAAAACCAAGTGGCTCAAACTTAGTGTTCAAGAGGTCAGAGACTCCACACAGACCGGCCCGAGAGCTTCCTGCAGTCAGTGCTGAGCTGGTCATAAGAAACAGGAAAAGCATAGGAGTTGTCTCTAGGAGTTCATGACGCAGCTGGAAAGACAAGTCATGCTGTGTCTAGTAGGTTTAGATGATGACAGGGGAATAACCAGGCAAGAGGTTCCATGCTACCCAGCAGCTGTCTTAAGCGAAGGCAGTGTGAATCAAGGGGATCGAGTTCTAGAGGAGATACTTTCTAGAAGGCCATAGCAGGGAGTGGATGGTTAGGAACCAACGAGTGGCTCTGAGGGAGGCCGAGCTGGGAAGACCACAGCCTGGGGCTAACCGTGGAGGCGGTGAGACCGAGACCACCAGGGCAGAGAGTAGCTGGTTATAGTGCAGGTTGGTGCCATTTTTTAATATTTCCTGCAACGAGTGTCGAACCAATGTGTGGGGCACGAATTCACTAGAAATGTAAGATTATTAGCCTGAGAGAGTTTTATTTTCTAAGTGAGAGAAAGGTGGCGCTGGGATGAGTCATGTGGACTCAAGTGCAGGAACCTTGAAACAAAGAGGGCTCTGAGGTTCCCTGCTGTGGAAAGAGACAAGATGGCTGCTCTGAATCAGAGAGCAGGAGAGAGAACGGAAGCTGCCTACATCTTGGGCAGAGGTTGATTTAACTGTGAATTTACAATACTGGGATTATTTGCTTTTAGGATAGATTTATATACAGATTTTGTCCGAATCACGTGGGGAATTTCACCTGCAGTTTGGAACTAGGATAGGGAAGATTAGTCACTGACTCCAAGTAGTGATAATTGTCTGCTATGAACCGGTATTAATTAATAGAAGTCTGTGGCTTCAGGTAGAGAGTATAACAGATAGATGGTATAATAGAATGGCTGCTCTAGGCAGAGAGGTTAACAAGTAAAAACTATCTGCTTCCTATAGGCAGATGTTAGTGAAAGTTTGAATTAATTGCTTTAAAGATGATATAAACATATATTGTTCTAATACATCTTACAGGAGACTCAAATTCTGTCTAATGTGGGCTCCATGGGAATTCTAGGTTGAAATCCTGGTTTGACTAGCTGCCTGCTTATAAGTAGCTACAAAGAAGAGTGTGAAGCAATTGTTTTAAAGATGGTATAATAAGGTCTGCAGGATAACTAACTCATATTCTCTAATGTGGGCTCCACAGGGATTTTGGGTTGTTACCCTGCATGGCAAATTAGAAAAGGCCTGATAGGAGCATACAGTATTTTAGTTTATTCATTTGTTTTGGATTGTTTTAATTTTCAAAATGGGTCTGATTTTGAGTTTTGTGGTCGTAGTATTCCTCTTTGAGAAAGGTCAAAATAAAGGTTTTTCTGGTTCCTGGCTCATGGATATGCTGATTTGGGAGAAAGGCTATGTCCACACATTTTTTAGAAAAGGTGATGAGTGTCTATACAGCTTCCAGAAAAGGTGATGAGTATCTATACACCTTCCAGAGTAATATGGATCAGATATGATGAAGGGAGATCCCCTGAAGTACTAGACTCCAGAGAATCAAACAAAAAAAAGTTATCTTGATGATACTGAAATTTTGTTTTGAGATTTGTACATTTCAGAATATACAGCCTCAGTGAGTCTCATCGTCAGACCTGCTGAACTGATCTGCTTGAGCTCCTGATGTCTTGGACTTTCAGCCAGATCCAGTCAGGACACAGACATCAGAGACTAAAACAATTGTTGGTGTGGCCTTCTTAAGGCCAACCAACTCTCCCATTTTCCCTACCCTTCCTCCCACCTTAACCCCCCATATTCAGCTTGAGGAAGTTATGAAGAGTCGTCCCAGTTCTCTGGGCTTTGGGGCTGGAAGTGGTTATTTTAAGGCTGCCTTTCTAGGGAATTTAGAAATGGTCATAATTGGAACAGGGAGAAAATAGCTAGAATTGATTGTATAGCCATAATCTCATTTGGTAGAAATCTTTATAATTGTTACTAAGTTGAAGTCATAATTTCTTATTTTGGTACAGAATTTATTTTGATGCACAATCAAGACTTTCATTGGTATAAATTTCTTCTATTGATACAAAAATCTTAAATGTGCAAGACATGAACCTAGTCCTTCTATAACTGTTACTATAAACTGGTCTGAGATGTTTAAGTTAAAGGCCAAATAGCAAATTCATGAGATTCTTGTTCTGAGATTATTGTTAGTGTATTTTCAGATATAACTGAGGGTAGTTAATAGACAACAGTCCAGATTACTTTACATAGATAGTTGGTTTTCAAAAATGTCAGAAATCCACAGAATGTGACATTTAATGTTATTTATTCACTTGTTGAGACAAATCTGCTCCTAACAGTTCCCCATTCATGGATTCAAAGAAGCAGCTGAGCATCTTCCCTCCAGGTGAGGCTGTGCATTGTGTCTAGTCCTAGAACAAGCTAGTCCTCAATAATTCCTGTTTTTCAAGGTCTTTCAGATGATCCTGGGCCAGAAGGCTGAAGACTGATGCTCCGATTTCCTGACTTACTGGGGCTATATGGGTAGGCAGTGTCTCTGAAGTTTGTCTCAGCTCTGGAAACTGTGTTAGGCTTCCTATATTTTCAGATAGTATTGGTTGCTCTTGGATTTCTGACAGGGTTGAAAGACTACTTATAGTCTCATAGCCAACCCAGGCTATTTAACATTGAGAAAATATATTTGAGAAGATAGTTTTCAGATAGTATACAAGGACATTACATATGGATTTATAAGTCTTTTAAGTTAGGATAGATGACAGAGTATTCTATTTAATTGTCAAAGATGATGGACTCAATGTTAGGTGTATCTTATGCTTTATAATTTTCAAAATGGTAATAGTTGTGCTCAAGTTATATTTGAGAGAAAAGTTTTTTTTTTTAAAATTTGGGCAGAAAGAGTGAAATGTAGTAGAATTTCCCCCCAATTAATTTAAATATTAATACAACAAGAAGCCTATGATTGGGCAGTGGAAAAGGAAGGCGGGTGGAGATTTTCGGAGGTGGGAGAGAAAGGACAGAGGGAGAAGGAAGAAAGATGAAGGAAGAAAAACCTAATCCAGATTCCACGTGGCTTTAAATAGCCACAAGTGGCTATGAATATCGTAAAAGGATAGAATGATTGGAATAACTTGTCTAATCTAGGTGGGCAGCTTGTATCATTATCACTTGGCTCTAAAATTATTGTGTGGGCGTCGTGTGAATTGTGAATTTATTGATATATAAAGCTGACTGGGTTAACGGTATTTGTGGCAGCTAGCCCCATGGGTTGGATGGCTGGGAACCAGCGAGTGGCTCTGAGGCAGGTGAACCTGAACTGGGAAGACCACTGCCTGGGTCTAGCCATGGAAGTGGTGAGGCCGAGATGGCTGGGGCCGAGAGTAGCTGGGTATAGTGTGGGTTGGTGCCATTTTTTTTTTATTATTTCCCAAAACAGGAGGCTCTAGAAAATATGTTTCTATCTATGACAACAACAGGGTTGAAAAACAGTTAGAAACAGCTACAGTCTAGTATCTAGAACCCAGAGGTTTGGTGGTTATCCAATCACTTGGGTATTGCAAGTGCAAAACTATTCCTATATCTTGGTGAGAGCCAGTCACTCTTTTGGGGATCGCTTTCCATACTGAAATCTTGGTGATGCTTTGGGGGCTGACTCTGGACAGCTTTTGATGCACCAAATTAGTGAATTTCCTCACAGATACACTACACCCCTCAGATTCTGTATTCAAATGTGAACGCTCACCTGCCTCATTTGTGAATATGATGCTTAACAGTCCTGTGAAGACAGATTCTAGTTTAGGGAGACGTAGACACAGCAGGAGATGGTTTCCATATGGGATAAATGGCAACTGTAAGAGCAGAGGTTTACCAAGCATCTCAAGTGCGTTAGGAGGGACACTCATTCTTAAACTAGGGTTCATTGGAGAAGATTTACTGGAGAAATAATGCTTGAAGGGTTATAGGAATTAGTATATGAAGAGAGGGGCATGAGGGGAAGAGACAGAGAGAAGGGAAGAAGGAGATGGAGGAGAGGGAGAGAGAGAGAGAGAGAGAGAGAGAGAGAGAGAGAGAGAGAGAGAGAGAGAGAGAGAGAGAATGAGATGGTTAGAGCATTAAGTGTGCTGGGCACTTTGTGCAGTCAGGTGATGGTGCTTAGGATGATCTGAGGCAAGGGATGATGGAGATATCCCCAAATGACCATGCCCTGTGGAGCTGTCAGTCACACTAGTCTGCACCAAATTGTTTGAGGAATGTGGAATCACTGAGAGTTGCCACGTTTCCATTTCAGATAGCTCACTCTAGAGGCTGGTGGAGGAGAATACCCAGTCAGGAGGGAGATTGGCTGGGAAACCTATTGCTTTCCCCTTGGTGAGCAAATAAGACTTATACAGAGCTTAGAAGGAAAGGAGGGAAGTGGGCAGACTGGAGAAACGTTTCAGAAGTGAACTGTGGGTGGAGAAGTAGGGCATCTGGGATTCTTCTCAAATCTCTGTCTGGGCTCCTGGGCGTAAGGTGGTGAAACGCACGTGTGCTGTGATGAATGACCACATGTGAAGCAGACAGGAGAGTCAGGACACAGCGAGCTTTCTCTCTATCCTAAAAACAACCTGTTATGTTACATGCACAGTAGGTAAAGACTGTAGAAGATGCACAAGAGCCCCAAACAAGATGATGAAAGCCCCATTCATTTCCCATCAATTACCACTATTAAACTCATAGAGCAAATAATTTAAATTTTTTCTCTGAGATCACACTAGATTTGATTGTTAGTTATTTTTATAAGTTAAAGGTGGGTTACTTTTTCACTCCATATAGATGTGATTGCCTGAACTCTTGCTATAACTATTTGAACTGCAGGAATTTCCATCTTCTGCATCTTTACGAAATTGTCTAGAATTCAGCTTTAAAACTCTGGGCTGTGATTCCTATGGCAGTGGGTCTCAACCTTCCTAATGCTGTGACCCTTTAATACAGCTCCTTATGTTGTGGTGACCTCCAACCATATAATTATTTTCATTGCTATTTCATAACTGTAATTTTGTTTTTTTTTTTGTTTTATTTAAATATTTATTTATTTTTATTAGCATACTGTAGCTGTCTTCAGACACATCAGAAGAGGGCATCGGATCCCATTACAGATGGTTGTGAGCCACCATGTGGTTGCTGGGAATTGAACTCAGGACCTCTGGAAGAGCAGTCAGTGCTCTTAACTGCTGAGCCATCTCTCCAGCCCCATAACTGTAATTTTGAATCGTGATGAAGGGGGCTGGAGAAATGGCTCAGTGGTTAGAGGTCCCAGGTTCAATTCCTCGTATCCACATGGTAGCTCACAATTGCATGTAACTCCAGCTCAAGGATATCCGACGCCCTCACATAGACATCCAAACAGGCAAAAACCAAGGCACACAAAATAAAATGAATCATAACACATATATCTGTGTTTTCCGATGGTCCCTGTGAAAGGGTCATTCTACTTCCAAAGGGATCTTGACCCACAGGTTGAGAACCACTGCCCTATGAGGTCATGTGACTGAAGGCAGGGTAGGGAACCCTCCAAAAATTGTCGACAGTAGAAGGTTTGTGAATGAGAAATGGTTAGAAATTAACTCAAAATTAAGTGCACAAGGAACTTGAAGTGTTTCTGGCCGTGCTCACTGTTGATCTGAGACTTCAGTGCTGCCTTGGTTTGAACACACAACCCTGATATCACACCTGATATCCTGAATCCTGAAACAAACACCAAGATTCTGATTTGAGACTACTCTACGTTTAGTTGAATGTTGTAACTGTGCAAAGTTCTTTGCTCTTGTAGAAATATAATGGATTAATTATGAAAAACAAAGACTTTAATATTTTCCTAATTTCTTCACCCACCATCAAATAAGTCTGTCTGTGGAGTGTATTTCACTACAGTGTTTGATTTTTATAAATTACTATTTGAGTTACTGACTCAAATTCATTTTTAAAAGGTGTGCAACTGATTTTGGTTTGTGATTAGGGCAGAATGTCCAACAATTTCTGAACACCAGACATAGTTCTGACATTTGCACTGTGTGTTTATATGAAACTATGTTTTAAGAGCATTAATTATTAAGAAACTTCTGGGGGTAGAAGTGACTATAGGTAGAAAAAGCTTAGAAACTTTAAATTAGAAGAATTGTCACTCATTGGCCTTGTCCCCTGTCCCCTGGAATATCTCACATACTCCTGCTGTATCTGTCTTGTCTGAATCTAAGGTTTGTCTCCCACCAAGGTAGCTTTTCTTAACGGTAGTTGAGCAAAACACTGGGCATGCTTAGAAATGATGTAGTTCAGTGTCTGCATGTCAGTCTTTGACTTTTTGCTACTCACCACTCAACCTTACTGCCCCTCATTATTTTCATATCTATGACCCTGTCTTCATAGGATGTGTGTTCTACTAGTTCTTTTAAAATAATAATACATGCTCCTGTCTAAATTATTTTAGCACTGCCATCTGAATGCAAGCCTTAAAAATTCTCCTTTCAGGGCTGGAGAGATGGCTCAGCCGTTAAGAGCACTGACTACTCTTCCCAAGGTCCTGAGTTCAAATCCCAGCAACCACATGGTGGCTCACAACCATCCATAATGAGATCTGACAACCTCTTCTGGTGCCTCTGAAGACAGCTACAGTGTACTTAGATATAACAATAAGTAAATCTTAAAAAAAGAAAACGAAAAAACCCCACAACTCTCCTTTCAAAGCATTCTCATTTTCCCAAGAATCCAACCCAATTAAAAAGCTAACAGTCCAGGTGTCTGGAGAACTTTAACCTATCTGTTTAGAAATATGTCAAGAAGAAATGCTAACAGTTAGATTTTTGAAAATATGACAAGTTGGTATATTTTTCTTATAAATGACTATGACTTGTGTGAGCAAAAGAGGCTGTGAATTTAGGCTCAGCCGGTCGTGGCGGAACGTCCGCTTCAGTGAATTTCTATAAGCCATTCACTGTCCGTGTCACCGGCTCTGCCCCTGTTTCTTATTATGATGTTCAACAATTGTACAAAGAAGCATTTCACAGGTTTGAAAAAGTCCTACATCAGAAGTTGGTTAAATGCTTACTTGCTACATAGGCCAGGGTGGCATCTACAGCTCTGTTCTCCTGTCTCAGCCCCCAGAGTGCTGGAATTAAAACTACCTGCTATCAAGCCCAGCAAACAGTCCGTTTAGATTGGGATTCCCTGCCCCTGCCTGTTCTCTCTGCAGACAGAGAAGCTTTTCTTACAGTTTTCAGGCTTGCAGTATTTGGGAAGTCCAGAGTCATTACATGATGGTTAAAAATGGCTTTGGAAGCTGTAGTCCCTGCTCTCAGGAGGCAGCCTGAGTTACAATAGCAAAACCTTAGCTAAACAAAACCACGATCTCTGGAAGAGTTTGCTCTGATCCCATTGGTACTCTTGTTTGGAGACTGAAACACAGAGCAAAGGACGAAAAGCAAAGTGAACTAAGTGAATTGAAAGTGGGTAACACTCAATTTCCTTTCCAGTTGATGAAGGCTCCTACACTTACAGTCTGTGACCACAGCAAGCCTCTCGCCTTCTCACTGCTACTCCTTTCCCACGCTGCTTCTCCAGCCACAGGCTTAGGCTTGCAAGCATGGAAAGGTAGGTAATTTATAGTGACTCGTCTTTCGTCGACCCAGGTTGGTTACCTTGCGTCTAATCAAGGGTCCCAGCAGCCTGGCTCAAGGCTTTCCATCCACGTCCTACCTCCATTTTTAATTTAAGAAAAATATTTTTATGTTTCAGTTATAATGATTTATTTCTTTACTCTAGGAATATGGTCAAAGTGCTGAGCACTTCTCTGAGGCATTAACTGGTCTGACGACTTCAGGCCCCCAAATCTTGGCTGAAACATCTAGCCATGGTATGCCCAGGCCAGGTGCTATTGAAACAGGAAGGGGTTTCTTTTTACCTGGGAAACTAGGAGGGAACAAAGGAGGTAACTGAAGTAGGCAGAACCCAAAGGGCTGATGCTATTGAATGCTTGAATAGCACAGCTAAGACTGTGTCCAAGTCTAGGCTTGCTGAAGTTCTCATAAACCACCTTTGTACATTGTTCTCTTATGGGGGTGGGGTGGGAACACCAGGCGACTTTTACCTATATGCCATATCTTGCATCAAAATGAACCAGTTGGTCTCCCGGTTTACTAACTTCATCCCTGGTGATGTTAGTTTGGTCAGGCTATCTGGCCTCCTGAGCCCAGTGATGGAATGAGCTGTGATGTGGGCAAGGTGGTCCTGGGGAACTGAACTAGTGTTCCTGGAGTTGTCTTTCCCCATCCAGGAGACAGCTAGATAAGACTACTCACGTCTGCCTAAACTTGAACACCAAGACTTTGAATGACAATTGAATGCCTTCCTGGATTCACCCCACCAGCCTGCCTGACTCAACCAGTTAGTTGGGTAAGCAGACAATCATCTTCCACAGCATCCTTATAAAGAGATCTTAAAAGAAATGGGGAAATGTCTTAACACAAATTATAGCTCATGATTGTCATGACTGTCTTCAGGAGACACAACCCTAGTCACCTGGTCTGCATATTGTTCCATTTATAAAACGAAAAGGAACATAATTACCCAAACTACTCATTATATCTAAAATTGTTTTATTCCATGTAGTGAATAATTCCAGGAAGAAAAGTGTCACGTACCAACAAAGAAAATGCACATGCCTTGGAGCCCGTCAGGTGCCTGGCTGCTCTGCCTGGATGCTCTGCTGGGGTTTAGTTTGAAGAACCGAGTTCAGAGACCATCAACTCTGTGTGGCTAATGAAGAAATGACGGGTGATGTCTTCATTTTGGATGCTGTAGAAAGTTAATTCAGAACAGGAATAGGAAAAAAATTAAATATATTTTTATTAATTCTTGTAGCACTTCATACACGGACAGAATGTAATTTGATTATATTCCCCTCTCCTTCCTCTGACTTTCCAGATTCATCCTCACCCCAGCCCCTCCCAACTTCATGTCCTCCCTTGTGTCCCATTTGTGCTGCCCATACATCGGAGCATAGTCTGAAAACTGGCTTTCCTTCCTCAGCTTGGTATGGGAGCTTTGAACGTCTCCCCACCCCAAGCTGGAATGTTGTTCTTACACAGGTCTTGTGCAGGCAACCGTAGCCAGCAGTGGCCCAGTAACATCGAAAAGATGCTCTTTCCCTCAGGTCTTTCCTAACCTCTGGCTCTCACATGTTTTCTTCCCCTTCTTCTGCAATGGTTTCTGAGCCTTAAGAGGGAAGAAGTTTCCTGCTCAGCACCAACTTGATTTTTCTGTGTCTAAAATGTGTGATGTTTCAGCATTAGGGCCTCAAGGTCTTAACATTCTTGTGTGTAACTGAGAACAATAGCAAGGAATTTCCCTGTTTTGGGTATCTCTAGGACATCTCTGACCAATCACTCAAGGGGAGGTATCTCATACCTGACACTGGGATTTTTAGTTGGTAATGTATGGCGTCTGGCAGGAGCATGGTCCCTATGTATGGTGTCTTAGTGAGGGTTTATATTGTTGAGAGAAAACATCATGACCAAAAGCAGCTTGGAGAGAAAAGGGTTTATTTTATCTTATTCTTCTGGGTAATAGTTCATCCCTGAGGAAAGTCAGGGCAGGAACTCAAGCAGGGCAGCACTGAGGTAGAACCGTGGAAGAAGGCTGTCATTAGGTTTGTAGCTCATGGCTTGCTCAGGCTGCTCTATTACAGTACTCAGGACCACCAGCCCCAGAGTGCCCTGCTCAGAGTGATCTGGGGCCTCACACATCAATCACCAACCAATAAAATGCAACATATGCTTTCTCAGAAGATAATCTGATAGGGGGATTTTCTTGGTTTGAAGATGTCCTTTCCAAAATGACTTGAGTTTGTGTCAAGTTGACAGAAAACTAGCCAGCATGTATGGTAACACCAATTAAAATATTTTATATGAATATACAGTATATACACATATAAAATTTATAAAAAAATTAGGTTTCCCTATGGCCTTTTCAGTTTCCCTTAGTGTTTGTTATCCCCCACCCCTACTCCTTCTTTGCTCTATTGAAATGGAAACTTAAGGGTTCTTTAGAAAGTTGGCTGGATGGTGTTTTGCTGGGGCAAACACGTGAAGGAACATTTAGCTGAAGTGGACACAGGTAAAAGACTAAGGCATATTTGTGAAGGTACATTTCACTGAAGAAGACACAGGAGAGAGAATGTTCTGCTAAAGTAAACATGTGAAAGGACATGTGATGAAGGATTCTTTGTTAATGACATGCATCTATTGGTCCGCCTTACATTGCATAGTTGAGCTCCATTTTCTGGGGCTCTATAGAGAGAAATGCACCCAAAATCTTCTGGTGGCATGCTGCAGTTTCTTGCCACTTCCTCAGACTCTGGCTGATTGGCAGAGTGATGTCAGTCAGCTGAGACAGATGCACGTGCTGAGGCAAGACTCATGGAGGACACTTGATGTTTGAAGGGTATAAATAGGACTTGATGGACAGTGATGGATGCTGAGTTTGGCTTGCTTATAGAGCTAGCTGTGTAATGCTTGTAGGTCCCAAGTCTTAAATGATCTTCACTTCCTTGAGAGAGGCACAGCTGAAAACTACTCTTGGTGTTCCTCCTGGTCCCTCCTTCTGACTCATGCTGAGACTGAGGCATGGCTATCTCTGCCAGGTAGTGTTGCTACTGCTGCCGATTTGTGTTTGCTATCCGACTCTTCTGAAAGGGACTGCTGGTGCATCTATCCATGAGGTGTTTGTGAGTGCTTCGAGCTGCCACTGCTGACCTGTGACCCGAACTGTCGATTTCCAGACAACACAAACAAGAGTTGCTCCAAAGAACCTTTCTAAACAGGTCCACTTCTCCTGTATTCTTTCTTTTCCACTACCTCTGGTGGGTAGTGGGCTAAAAAGGAGGTTAAAGTGTTTAAAAAATATCATGAAAAATAGGTTTTGAAAAAAAATTAATGTTACACCCTATGATCCCATCTCTCTCTCTAATCAAACCTCCTTCTCCAGCATTCCTCTTTTCCCTTTATATTACCTGTATTCTACTATACTATCCCCCTTAGCATCTTTCTTCTCCCTCCCACCAGTGGCCCTTTTTTTGATTTCTTAAGGCCATTCTTTGTTTGTCTTAGTAATTAGCCATAGTTTGGGGGAAAGTGAGCACATATTGTAGAGATAAGCTAAAGAAAAGAAATAATTAGAAAAATAAAAGAAAGAAAGTGAAATCAAGCACATATGTGCCTTGCCATGTAATAATCTGGATCTGGCTCAGCCATTAAGCTGTGTCAACCATGTTTGTTAGGTTAAGGGGAGCATAGCAGGCATACGAGCAGTGCAGAGCCCGGCAGTGAAGAAGGAAGGCCCAAAGTCCACCGCGCTTACTTTACTCGTTTGTTGGAGATGGGAAGAGAAAGTGGTGTCTTAGTTATGACTGGATAAATGTATTTAATGACTTGATGACAACTTGAGAGGTGACATCTTACAGTCACTGAAGGCTCATTTGGTTGACTCCTTGGCTATAGCTGCACAGAGAAGGGAACTCTGCATGACCAGGCTATTTCTTCATCCAGGACATCTCTTTCCCCCTATTGGTTTAATCAAGTGCAGAACTGAAAAGGGAGAAAAGGTCAAATCCCAATCCTATCCTCCGGACGAGGGCGTAGGAGACACAGAGAAGTGTCGGAAAGCAAGGCAGCATTTGAACTGTTATGCAGAGGGTTTGAGACCAGGCCGTTTGGTTTCCTCTGGGACTGAGGCATCTTGGCACAACAGCCTGTGTTGGTAGATAAATTCAAATTTTCAGTTTAGAGTGGGACTGAATTAGCACATGCTCCAGCAACATAGATGTCAGGATCTTGAGAGAAAAGAACCTATTTCATTTGGTCAGAATTTTCTGGAGAGTACCACCTACATCTCTAGCAGGCTCAAAATAACCTGCAATAATTTATCACATCGTGCTTGTGCTGTCTATTTTTGTACTTCCCCAGGAGAAACCATAAAGGATGTGTTTATACTCGTCCATCTTCCTGCTCTGCTTGCAGCTGCTACAGTGGAGGAGTCCCGAGGACTCTGTAGAGCAACTGAAAGAATCACTGTGTATGATTGCCACAGAGACAGCCGTAACGATGACTTCCAATGGCCCTGCCATTCGGATGGGGAAGGGCTCGATAGGCAAGGCTGAAAGGGCCCTCGTTGTTATGGTTGTTGGCTTTAGAAAAATTACATCCTGAAAACAGAATAAATACATTCCAATAGCTTTACTGCTCTTTATGAAAAAACAGAAGCTTTGTTGATTTTTTTTAAAAGGGGAAAATCAAAATTCATTCAACAGTACATTTGGTAGTGTTTTGTTAATATTTTCTATATTTTTTTACATAGACAAATAAATATAAACACATACACTCCATTTATATTGATAGAAAATAGGTCAGGAGACAGAATAAAGTATTTGTCATGGAGGCTGAGTCAATATGAGTGCCTGTACCCAAACGACTGAATTTTCCCCTTATATTTTCCTTAACTGGCTGGTTCACGGTATATTGGGTTGGATAATGTACAGACAGACCCTCCACGACATTTTTTTTGCTCTTATTGGAAGAATTTATCATAGAAAAAGACAAAAGGATAAAATGGGTTTTGTATTGATTGCCCTAGCGAATCAAGTAAAAATCCTGTAGACGTTGAGATGAACATGCCATTAATCACATATGGTTAAAAGGAAAATTTCTAGAATGCACTCTGGCTGTTAGGGCACAAGAAAACACACCCTCACATAACTCACTCTCTGGTGTCCGATAGTTCACAGATGGATATATTACAATATGATGCTTCTTCTCTGTAAAAATTTATGTACTTCCCATGTGGTAGGGACGAGAGCACCTGGAGGCCATGGCATGAAAATCCTAGCTACATGGCTAAAAGAGAGAAGACACAGATGTGAAAGGAAGGAGATTAGAATAATCAGAGATAAATATAAAACAGGCTTTAGCTGCTGCCACTACCGTGGTACATGTTCTGGGAGAAGTATCATGCACTTAGACTTATAGTCTCTCTCCTGGGGATCAAAGGCTTACATTTACCAAATCTGAAGACAAATTTACAGTGATTTCTTAAGTTTACAACAGAGCAAAAGCAACAGTTCTATACATTTGACATGAGGTTAAAAGAAAAAAAAAAACCCCATATCCTCTTGTACAACCAGAATAAGACATCAGTGCAAAGCAGACTATTTGGTGATTGTAGATCGTTAAATTACTGAACAAAAGACAGGAAGACACTGTGTTTCTGGTGGGGAGTGAGCCTTTTTCTGCACAGTCATCACATAGGTTATAGACACTTCATCCTCTAGAAGTTTTGAAAACATGTTCTGATTATTAACCATACAATCCAAAAGAAAACAAAATGCCTGTGTGTAGAAATCAACAGTGTGTCTGAGTGTAATTTTGGTCTTTCTCCTTGACCAAAGACTTTTAGTGTTTTCTTGCTTCGGCAGAAAATGACATCTCTCTTCATTACAGAAACTCCACCTGACACAAAGGCTTCATGGAAATTTCTGGATCACAGCACATCTCAAATGCAATCCAGCATTTACTGAGCATCTGACAGAGATAACTACTTACCTACTTGGTAGGTATCGGGATTCAAAAGGTAAGGGGAGAGGCATAGTCTTATGGTTCAGCAAGACAGACAGGTAATCTTCCAGCAATTACAACTTGCTATTTGAAATAATGATCGAATTCTTTAACAGTGCGGGCATGGGAGTATGAGGTAATGTGGATTGCAGTTATGCTTTGAAAGGGGAATGTTCCCTAGTTTGAATACTTGCTCCCTAAATTGTGTTACTGTTTTAGAAAGTTGTGAAATTTTAGGATGTGGAACCTGAGTGGATGAAGTTTGTTACTAAGGGGCAGCCCTTGAGATTTTTATAGCTTGTCCTTCTCCTTGGCCCTCTCTCGGTTTCCTGACAGCACAAGCAACATGATCAGCTCTGCCTTATGCTTACTGCCAGGTCTTCCCTCCTGTGGTGGACTGCATCCTCTCATTATCCCTTTACATCCTTTAAGCCAAGTTAAACACTCCCTCCCTTAAGTTGCTTCTTGTCAGTGATTGGGTCACAGGGAGGAGAAAAATAATGAATAAAAATGGAAGCAGATAAGGAGTCAGCCATCGTAGGGCATATATTCACATATATATATGTATATAAAGTGTGTGTGTGTGTGTGTGTGTGTGTGTGTGTGTGTGTGTGTACCCCTCACTTAAGTGTTTCCTGGGTACTGTAAATCCTTCACTGACCTCAGAGAATACAATCCTGCTGGCCTCTCATGCAGGAGTCAGGTATTATCAAATAAACAGGTACTTGGTTACTACTACTATGCCTCTTCCACAGTTACTATTTGCCTAATGATGAATATCTGTCAGCACATATTACTTAAGAGGGTATTGATGTCTCCTAGGGATATTTTTCCCCTAAGCTTTTTTTTTTTAGGTCATTGCTCCCAGAAGAAGGGCTCAAATAAAATTCCAAACAGTATAAATGAGCACATGGATGTTTCTAAACACTGACCTCTTATCAGTGCCTGAGTAGTCCCAGCTTTCTCTTTCTTGCTGTAAAATCCCCTTTGTTGATGTTTTGTTATTATTGTGTATATAAAGTTTCCTAGGTATCTTACATAGCTTTACATGTCTAAGAAATTTTGTTGGTTCAGCCAACTTTTCCCTTCTTATAATAACTGTACTAGAAGAAGAAGAAGGAGAAGAAGAAGAAGAAGAAGAAGAAGAAGAAGAAGAAGAAGAAGAAGGAGGAGGAGGAGGAGGAGGAGGAGGAGGAGGAGGAGGAGGAGGAGGAGGAGGAGGGGGAGGAAGACAACAACAATAACAACAAAAACAACAAGAACAAAACCAAAAACAATACTAGAGTGAGTCTTACTGACTGAATAAAAGCCAAAAAGTCCAAGTTTGTGAACCCACAGGATTTAAGTCAATATGATTTCAGTTAAGATATATTACATTGATTTAATGCGATCCTTGTTTCTGCCCTGGCTTCCCTCAATAATGGATTGTGATTGGCTTGTGCAAACCAAATAAACACTTTCCTCCTAAAATGGAGTTTGGTCATGGTCTTTATCATAACAATAGAAAGCACACTAGGCCAACGATGGATGAATAAAATAGCATGTGGAACATATTCACTATAGAATATCATTCAACCTTGGAAGAAGGAAGTCCTGTCATTTAGTCTTTGAATAGTACCAGAGGACGCTATGTTAACTAAAATGAGCTAGGTAGAGAAAGACAAGCTCCAAAGGTGCTCCATCCTATGTGGAGCCTAAAACAGGGACGTCCCAGTACTTGAGAGTAGAATGGTGGTCACCAGAAGCTGGGAGAGTAGATGGAGGGGTGGAGAGAATCCTGTTGTAGCTGCTAAGTTGTAGTTGGATGGGAGAAGGAATCTCTGCTGCTCTCTTGTGAGACTGAGTGACTAGATGACAATAATGTCCTGTGTATTTTTTTAAGCTAAAATGATGGATTTTGAATGTTTGTACTATGAATAAGGAATAGATGTATGGGAGCTCATTTCTCTCACTCTCAACATTATACGGTAAGTACCTATATTTTGACTCTTGTAAATATGTGCATTCTTTAGGTATCAGCCCAACTTTTTAAAATACAAAAAGAATTATAAAATAAACTGTCTTAAATACGTTAGGGAATTGAGTGCTGAGATGCTCTCTTAGTCAGGGTTTCTATTCCTGCACAAACATCATGACCAAAAAAGCAAGTTGGGGAAGAAAGGGTTTATTCAGCTTATACTTTCCACATTGCTGTTGATCGCCAAAGGAAGTCAGGACTGGAACTCAGGCACGTCAGGAAGCAGGAGCTGATGCAGAGACCATGGAGGGATGTTACTTCCTGGCTTGCTTTTCCTGGCTTGCTCAACTTGCTCTCTTATAGAACCCAAGACTACCAGCCCAGACATGAGCCCTCCCCGCCCCGCCCCGCCCCTTGATCATTAATTGAGAAAATGCTGGATCTCATGCTGGCACTTCCCCAACTGAAGTTCCTTTCTCAGTGATAACTCCAGCCTGTGTCAAGTTGACACACAAAACCAGCCAGTACAGATGTCTACGCATTGTCAGATGTATCTAACTTTTTGACACACCATGTTGTCAACTACGAAGGTCACATTCAAGGGCTACATAATTAAGTTACAATTCCCCTCTCTAATGTTTTGATTCAGTTTATGATGCTGTGTTAGGCTGCATGCATAACTACCTGGGGGCGCATGGATCCAGTGGACCACAGGTTGGACAGACCCATATCAATGAGTTGGTGGCACCTTTGACTTTTATGCTCTGCCATGATCTTCAAGAGAAAGCATGGAACAGAATAGTCATTGGGTCTGGCAAGAACATAGTAGGGATGGCTTTCTGCTGAGAACAGCCACATCTATGCTGCTCCACATAACATCTCTCTAGTGCCTGGGATACAGCTGATGTCAGTATGCACTGGTCTATTGAATGAAGCATGAATGGAGAAGCACAGACCCTGTGTGGGATCATCAAAGAACCAGACTGCACCTAAATGTTTAATAGTGTCAAATGTGGTAACAAGGAGAGACAAGGAACAAGCTTGTGGTTTTGTTCAAGAGGTTAGTGAACTACTTTTCTGCTTAAAAACTAAAATCTAATAGTTTCAAATAGACTTCTATTTAACCTAAAAATTATTTAATGTCTTGATGGTGATGACATGCCTTTTAAACAGTCTACTTTATGGTTTTTAAAGGATTACACTAGGTATAGTGCATCTTGGTTTTAGTTCTAGCAATCAGGAGGTGGAGGCAGGAGGATTACCATGAGTTTGATGATAATCTGGGCTATATGGTAAATTCCAGGCCAATTTGGGCTTTACCCTCCTCTAAACCCACAAACAAGCAAATAAATACAAAACCTTCAGTGAAGGAGTTCATAGAGGAGTATTCAATGGCTTGATAAAATGTTGCTAGTGTGAATAATTTTTAAAATCATAATTGTACACACATATAAGTTTGCACAGGATTTAATTCTACACATGCTTACAAGATTGGTAGGAAATAGGATTAATTATTCACTGTAACTTTTATGCAATGAGATTAATGATGAGATTGATTTGATTATTTATGTGTATGTATGGTATATGCACATGGGAGCAGACATGTGTACAGGGGTGCTTCTCTGGGTGTGCATGTGTGTGTGCAGGTGTGCTCTGTGTAAATGTGTGAGGCCAGGCATCTTTCTATTGCTCTCACCTTACTTTTTGAGGCAGGGTTTCTGACTAAGCCTGGGGTGCTTTATTTCAGCTAGACTGGTTGAGCAGTGAGCTCCCCCAATTCTCCTGTCTCTGCCTACTGCTAGACCCCCATGCTGGGTTACAGATGTGGACCACTGATAGCTTTGTATATGAATGTTGGAGATCCAAGCTCAGGTTCCCATGCTTATAGAGTGAGCATTTTACCTACTGAACCATCTCCTCAGGCCTCTTCTCTGAATTTTAAGTTAAAAAGTGTATTTTAAGATAAAAAAGTGAATAATATCGCTATCAGAAACAGACTCAACAAGTGCTGTTTTGAAATTTTATTGTGGGAGTTAGAAATAAATTTGAGCCAGAAACCTTTAGTGGCTGACTGGTTTGATTTTTTTGTAGTTCATGTAGGGACAAGAAAGGCAATAAAACCAGCGAGGATGGCATGTGGGCAGATGCACACATATCAGTGCATATAACGTAATAGGATAGAAAGCCTTTAAAAAATATTAGCAGTCAAGAGTTGGAAGATGGTAGCTGTAAGAACCAGAAGCCTTCCTGAAGCCAGTCTGTTCTGGCCCCTGGTGACTTGCACAAAGGCAGGGGAGTTTGTGGAAGTGAGTTTTTGAGATAGTGTCAAAGCCCATGGAGCTGAGGCTGAGTCAAGCTTGCTCTAACTCTCTGCTGAAGGTGAGGTTTGCTACTGGGTTATTGTACCAGTGCAAAAAGAACAAGGATGAGTCACGGTGGGGCCCAGCATGGGTCTTTTACCTTCGTGTAAATTTTGGTAGGTGAACATCTGCAAGCGAGGCTTTGCTTTACCCTTGGACTCTGATCACTCACTGGCAGAGACACTTTTGAGAGACCTCTTAAAGATCTCAATTTATAAAGGTTGACAGTATAATCAGTTAGCTAAAATGTGGGTTCATTAAAGAAAGCATGGGGGAGCATAGTGAATCATAAACGTAGCCAGAAACCCAATTTCAAATCTTGGGATAGCTGGTACAAGACATTGATTTGACAGCTCCTTCCTCCCACTTCAGACCACACTTGTCTTAGTTAGGGTTTTACTGCTATGAGCAGACACCATGATCAAAGCAACTCTTACAAAGGACAAAGGTTAACTGGGTCTGACTTACAGTTCCAGGCAGGCATGGTGCAGGAGGAGCCGAGAGCTCTACATCTTCATCTGAAGGCTGCTAGCAGAATACTGGCTTCCAGGCAGCCAGGAGATGGGTCTCAAAGCCCACCCCTACAATGACACACTTCCTCCAACAAGGCCACACCTTCTAATAGTGCCACTCCCTGGGCCAATCATATCCAAACCATCACAATACTCTTCAAAGAAAATGTTCCACTGACATTTCCTTGATAAATATGTGTGTGATTTATTTGCATCCTATTTGTCTATCAGCTATCAATCATTTATCTATCATCTATTACTTATCAATCATCTATCTATCAAATATTAATCTATCACCTATAAGTTATTATCTATCTATCTATCTATCTATCTATCTATCTATCTATCTATCTATCTATCTATCTATCTATTTATCTATCATCGTTATGTCTATCATTTATCAATCATCTATTAACTACCTATCATTTATCCATCTCTCCATTTCCCTATCAACCATATAATTATGTTAAGGATGGGTACATTCTGAGAACATTGCCATTAGGTGGCTTCATTGCATAGATGTCAGAGTCCTTCTAAGGGGCAGCTGTGGTGGGATGGGCCATGCCTCCCCTATGACCAATGGCTGTCACTAAGTTCCCACTTTCATGGTTCTTAATCATTTCCAGTTTTGTCCCCAGATCATCAGCTGTGGCCTCTTGCTGGCAATGCTAGCCCTAGATATTTTGCTCTTAGAGCCATGGTGAACAGACCAGCAAGAAATTAAATC